>JAWZYV010019944.1:0-37520 GCA_038373885.1 Cheiracanthium punctorium | reverse complement strand
CCAATGGTCCTCCATTTTGCTAGTACTATTCCTTGCGTGGATATGCACACAAAAACCCGAGTTTCATTGCAGCATTTTTATGTTCGAAACATTTCTGTCAGAATTTTAATGTGTTTCGAAAATGAATGATTGAAATTTTAAGGTAAAGTATCGCTATTTTTGAAATCTTTTAAAATAATACTATAGGAGTAGTTGTGTTTGTACATTCATAATCAATGAAGGCTTAAAATTTAAGACACAGTTTGCATCATCAGTAATGCAATTCAATCAGTAAGATATTAAATTTATTTTAAAATATTTCTGACTTGAGTAATTTATATGAAATTATGCCACTGATACGTATAAGTACTGATACATGGCAATAAAAAGCTGAAACTGGAAATATTTTAATTACTGATTATTTAAAAATAAAGTTAACATTTTAGCGCTCTTCGGTAGCGTTTCATCGTTTAATTTAAAAAATAAATGATGTATAGGTCTTCCGTAGTTCTGTTTATTTTTGTTTTCAGAAGCTTGTTTCTGAACGGTGTTTGCGTATTCTTCATCGTTGAATCCTTGCGGACTGTTCACAATTTTCCTCGGGAATTTCCACCGAATTTTAGCCTGTGGAATTATTTTGTTGTGCGTGAAATACATCTGGGAAGGTTTTGTACTAAGCTGAAAATTTTTAATGTTTTGTTTCGTAGTATTTTTAATAATCTTAGCAGGGTTACATAAGCATTAAACTCTGCAAACGCCACTACAAAAGCAAGTAGCTTTCCAAATCTACAGAACCTCTTGGCAGCAGTAAGTGAGGGTCAATGAAGTGAGCCATAAAATACATCCCTGCTCGACATTTTATTCCATTAATATATTCAATTATCCCATTAACATATAATTCCGACGTGACACGTAAAGCGTTCTCCCTAAAATTAACTGGAAAAATTTCCGAGCGCATCAAACGCAAAACCCACTGCGGTGGATGTTTATAGACCCACGATCCTTCCACAAATAGGAGCATTATGAGCATCGAAACAGAAAATGAACACGAAACTGCTCACCAGGGAAGGTTGCATATATGTGTGTGTGTGTAAGCATCGTTGAGAAAATGCCTTCATTATGCAGATAACGAATATTAAATTTAGAATCGTTGCTACCGAGTGGAAGTGGCACATTGGAATGTTTGACTTTTTCCCGTTTATGGGTCTCTGTTGTTTCGAACCTTTGTACTCTGAACAAGGAGATAAGATGAAACAAGGCGTGCAGTAAAATGTTCTTTATTCTAATTACATTAGGCACCCCTTATCACACGGTAGATACGTTCGGTTCTGTATGAATCCGTGCTATACCAGGACTGAGCGATACACCACTTAGAGCATAAACTGCGTAATTCAGCCGTTAGAAAATGAATGATACTGAGTATTGTCATTCAAAAGTTATATTGATTACAGGAGCTAAATCGTTATAAAACCAGAACATCTGTCTCATTTTACTGTGCTGTACTGGCCTCTTTTAGCGTGTTATAAGAACACGATTGCAATTCTTACACCGTGTTATACGAGTTCGTTTTAAACGAATCCGTAAGGAGGCAAGTTTCCGGGTATTAAAGAATGGGTACTTGAGCTAGTTTGGCTATAATGAGCGTTTATAAATAGATTAAAGGCGGGAGGGTATCCAGACACCCTAAACCTGCCTCTAATACGTCCGTGCTCCTATAGATACTTCCTATCCTTCACTATTAATCCAGGGGCTTGATTATTATCGATCGCACGTGCGAGGGGAATTGAAAAAATGAATGAAATAGAGCTGCCTCGGTTATTACGGATCCATCGCCCGAATAAATAATGACCGGGATCCGGAATTGGTAGATTAGGGTGATTTGAAGGGTAAACATCAGCATGTGACCCCGCATATATTATCACGGCTCCGGTATCATCCGATGAATATTGCATAAGGTGGAAGCGGCTCATGATCGGGTGATGATCGGCCGCCGTTTATCACCCGATCGTACTTGGCTTCTTGGCCAAGTATGATCGGGTGATAGTTTTTCCCTTTAAGTGGGAGAGATGGATGGATTGTGTGCGTAACTGTCTGTGCATAATGACTGGAATTCAAGAAGTCTACGATTCTCATCAGGAAACGGAAATTTCCCAAAGTAAAAATTTTCTTCTTCCTGATTTTGATTACATTAATAGTATTTTTAGAAGAAAAATATGCATTTCTTCAAATTCCTTTATCAAAATAAGTACATATTCTGAAGAACTTGCGAATTTTTTCATCCAATCAATTACTGAGACTTACACAGCGAATTCTAACTATTTTTCATGAATTGGCCATGCTCCTGCATACACATAACCTTGGAGTATTGGAGCATCCATAAAGGGGGGGGCAGGAAAAATATATTCTAGTACATGCATATAACCCAATATCCCGGCAGCAGTACCCTTTCCAAATGCTCGTCGGGTATCGATCGATATTCTTCGAAAGGTTTATCTACGGAGTATTGGCTCGTACTCACAATAGAGCAACAAAGTCGGACAAAAGAATCCGTCCGCTTACTCTTATTGGATTATGTTAACAGTGTTTCATTCTGTACTCGTGTCATAGAGAGACACATCCGCTGTTCTCTCGAGTCGGCAGGATGGATCGTTCGTTATAGGCAGTGTTTTGATAAGTTGTATTACACAGACATGAAAAAGAAAAATCCGTAGCGATACCATAAATTAGACGCTGTAAAAGAAATAGGCCACTGACATCTCGAAAATAACGGGTGTGAGTAGAATTTATGAGTTTAGGTACTCTCTACAAATACTAGATTCAGTAAAATAGACATAACTTTATCATTCAGCTTAAATAAAACAAAACATCTTTTATAACGGGGAATAATATATTGACTGAATTCTACTCTCCAATCCAATACGTAAGTCTATTCCAGTGAGGGGTCCACACAAATACGACAAAAACTCAATTTTTCTTTATAGAATTCTTCTTGAGTTCCGAACGAAGTCATTCTGTCCTTTTTTTTCATTCTTCTCCTCTTAAGTTCTTAAATCTCGGCGGACTCTGTCGAAGTCATGGGATCAGCGAGTCATGGAGACCCGCATCTTCTGGGAAATGCATTCACTGGATGTGTCACCCGCAGTTTGGCAAACGGGATTGAGAGAGCTGGGTCACCGGAATTCTCTTCATCGATGATGATTGTATCGATGACGGTGCGAGCGGTCTTTTATCGATACTTCTGTCACAATATCAGATGGGGGGAGGGGATCTGTCTTATTTAAACACACCCGCACGCGCAAAAAATAATGATAAGAGCTGTGTGACAGTAAAAAATAAATTGTCTTTATACGTATGAAAACAGAACATCTTAAGAATAGATCATGTCGCGTAAAGCCAAGGGCTGGTGGGTGCAAAACTGCAGATGTTCTGTTGTGAATGTACCCTGTTTTTATAAGCAAGAATAGTGTTTGCGTTGGAAAGTGTTTGACGATCGGTGCGCTTGTCACGATGTACTTGTTCTCTTGTTTATTTCTGGAATAACATCTAACGTTTCATAAAAAATATTTATCAGATGGAAACCATTTTGACTTCCTCGATTTAAAAAAACAAAAAACATGTCTTTGTAAACCATTTATGCATACAGAGAGATACTTCAAATATTACGATTGAATCGCATTTGCATAAGTCATCTGTCACACATCTTGGAGAGGGGGGGGGCATAAAAAAAGGAAGCCACACTTGAAAAATAAATAAATCAATCCATACATCATTGCAGACGGGGGAAAGGGGGAGGAAATGGGCGAGTCGGCACACCCCCATAAAATGGTAGGAATAGATTGAAAAGTTTTTGGCATGTATCCATCTCGGTTCGAAAGGTATGAATACTCGAAAAAAATATTTTCTCTGGGAAAACGCAAAGCCCGCTGTTGATTCTTTGAATGGTATTAGAGTTATTTTTTCCCGTGCGAAATATACTTTAACGCTTTATAAAGTCGTGGGAAGTAGACTTCCCACCCACTTCATTCATTTTTAAAGGTCGAGAAGGGAAACTATTATTGATTCATGTGTGCTAAAAGCATGTGCTGAACCTTAAAATGGGTACATAGTTTGTACATGTACTTATTTTTACACGATTTTCTTGAACTAAAAAAACTAGTAACTTTTATGACTGTATTTTTGGAAATAATACGACCTTTAAGGGGCTAAAGACCTCGTCTTTAAAACATCACGTGTCACTGCAGCGATGCGACCCACCCAATCCCGGAATTTTCCAAGTATTAAAAATCGGGAAGCCTTTGCATGCCTGTGTCCAGTTTTGTTTGTTTATTTACTTTCTAAATCTCTCTCTCTCGCAAGAATAAGCTCCATTCATCCCTATTCACTCGACATCCGAGATATTTCAAAATAGACTACGCGAGCGTGAAAAAACACGAAAAAAAGAAATATTTTTAATAAAAAACTAGGAAACGAAATATTTCTGCAGTAGGACTTTTTCAAAGCATAGTGATGGATCCGAGCTTTCTCAAAGGTTGTGTGGAAGAGCATCCACTTTGGCTCGGATGGAAAAAGGGTTGTAATTTGCAATATATACAGGGTGTCCCAAAACACAGTTGAAAATCCCCCTTTCTTCACGCCTGCTGAATCCCTCCTTAAGAGTACTCAGTAGTCGGCTTGCAGAGATTCAAGTCCCAATGCTTTGCTATGGAGAAAATTGCCTTAACGCAGAATCCTTTTTCTCAGAAAGTATTAGGTATTTTTAAATGAAATTTTCCTGCGTGAATCTCGAGAACTATTCTCAAGGATTGCGCGAATCAGATTCATTTCAGTGTATTTTAGGTGAATATTGTTACGAACTCCCGGGTCTTTTTGACCTTTAGGGGCTGAATAGAGTCTAAAATTCGTGAAATAATTAAAACTTGCATTTTGTTGCATGAAAATTGGTTACTAAGAACACGAGGTAGGAAGTTGTGTGTATGCCCATGGCTTAACCCATTTGTGCCTGGATATTTTTGCGACTTTCTTCGATTTTTACTGATAACAGATATAATAGATCAATTTCTGATGTCCACTTCTTGAACAAGGGATGATTTCTTTTAAAATCTTTATGCATGAAAATTGAAATATCAACATACTACTGGGTCATGTTAAAATATTTTGTAGAGTGGAGGCTCAAGACTCACGAATAAAGGCTAGGAAAAATAAATAACGTTTTCGACTCATAGCGAAAATGCCGTCCCAAAAAAGGGACGCTAGGCATAAATGGGTTAACATAGGATTTTCCCGATTTCTCGCGAAATAGGGGTACTAGAGATTAGCCTGACTTCCCTTTTGGAGACTTCTTTTTAATTCTTAAATGAAATTAAAAAATAGGTTTAGGTTATATACATATACAGGGTAATAAAAAGACTGGCTAGGGTTTTATTGCTTAAATACGGATCGTAGACAGGTGCAATAAATTGCAAAGTTAAGTAACCACAGGTAAAGAATTTTAGACTATCGATTAAAATTTTCAGGAGATTCAATCCAAAGATATACGTAATAAAATTTTTATGCGGCCCTCGTTCCAAAATATTCCCAGTGAGTCAAATAGGCCCTTTACGGTGATGTACAGAAAATTCAGCCTTTCATCCTAAAAGGGCTCAGAGATAGGTCGAAACAACATGTGTACGGGGCTATACAATCCAATAATAACAAATGTATAGCGCATTTATGCAATGATCGCTTTCTTAAAGATGCATCTCGTTTCAATAATTTCGAGGGTGTTAGTAAATTCGAGATGCAAGTATTTTGACTCATGAGATCGGTCGAGGCAAGAATTCAACTCTTATTTTAAAGTACCTCAGAATCATCATAATTTGTTTAAAATATTTTAGAATTTTTGATATAACTTTAGTTTACACTATGAAACGGTTATCGACACAAGCACAACCGTTCATTTTCCGTATATCATACCCCTGTAATGCTTTTTACAAAATAATTTCATCTTAAAATACAAACACATTTTTTTCTGATCTGGGTATTTCACGGTCTTCTCAGTAAATCTTCCTCATCCAAACATCTGCCATAAAACAAAATGTTTACAATGCCGAAAAATTCAATTTTCCCCCTCTCACATACGTTTTCTTTCTTGCCTTATAAAGCCTTTTTATCGTTTAACAAAATGGGATTTTAAAATCAGATGCTATATAGGGATCGCCCGAGGCTTTATGTAAAACTAGGGGAAATATTCTTGTGAGAGCATCGTCATTTTTAATTTATTTGTTGAGTTTTTTATTTATTGAGTTTGCTTCCGAAATATTTAATTGTATATTCATATACTTTTTCGTTTATATTTAAAATAAAAGAAAGCTTTAAAATGTTCGGAAAACAAATCGTGATGATTGAAGCCATAAAATTTTAAACATCAAACATTTATAAAACTAAAGAAAAGCTCAAAGATGAAGGAAAACGCATTCTGATAAAAAAAAAACTGTAAAGTACAAATACTAGATAAATTTTTTAAATGTATTAAACATACGAAAATAACTTTTAACTTTAAATATAATTAATAATAATACAAAGTAGTTTGTTTCAGTTCGATATTCATATAAGATGCATTATCGAAATATCAAATGATTTTGGCTCATTCGATTGTTTATTATTATAATTTTACTCCTGAATTGATTCATTATATAGTAATGGTCAATTCAAATATTTTCGTAAATGAAAAATTATTTAAGAAAATTGATTTCGCTTGTAATGCAATATTCTTTGTATTTAATTAATTTTAAAATTTAAAGTGAATAATTTCTATTTTTTAAACAGGAATGGGATCTTTTAAGTTCATGTAAGAACTTCTATATTTTAGAAAGTAATAAAAAAATTACACTTAACAAATGTTTTCTTTTCTTTACAATTCAAACTAAGCTTTAATAAATGTTAAAAGTAATCGCCCCTCTTCGAATTATTCTCTACAAAAACACATTAAAAATGCTATTTTCGAAAAACAACATAAAATAATGACAGTCAATATTACTTTGCAAAACCTAGTATTTATTCACTTTCTCGTGTTTACTTTCATCAAAATTTCTTTTCCCAATATACATGTTAGATTTAACTATAAAGTGTGTCAAGACAAGAGATAACAATTCCAACACGTATTCATCCTATTTGTAACGTAAATACCAAAATGCTATTTAAATAGTAAATGTAAATATTTTACTAGTGTAAAATGTTTTTTAATATGCGTATCTATGCGATTATAAGGTATTTTATAAGAAAATAGATGACAACGAAAAGAGTTTGAAAAATAAATTTGTTGCGTAAGTTAACTTATATTTACTGGGCTTCGATGCAATGTATAAATGGAAAAACAATTTTTTGTTAATATTATCAATCAAAATTAATTAACTTGAAATATACCAGCATAAGGGATATATGCCTTTCTAATTGTCATGAAAATAGTTGTTTAAATCTAAGTAGTAAATATATATATATTTTTTTCAACCTGTCTACATAAATATATTTGAGGAGAAGGCTTTCAAAATGAACTCAAAAATCTTCACATAGCAAAAGTAAGTAAAGAATCAATGACAAGTATGATTTTTTTTTTTTTTTTTTAGAAAACCGACTTCAAGTTACTTCATAACGAAAAATTATTCCCCTAAATGAGTGGGATTTGAAAAATTCTCGCCCAATATAACAAATACCGGCAGTTGAGTTCAGTTTCGGGGCCTTATTTTTTAATGTCAAGCTTCGCGATCCATCGCTAAAAGTGGCCAACGTTGGCGACTTTTGACATGGCCCGGTATCCGCAAGCCTTTCAGAGCTATTACGATTATTCCAATTGAAAATAGTAGGGTTTCTCTAATTATCTGCCAATATAGAAGATTACGTCAAGTGCAGTTCAGTTTTGAGGTCTTATTTTTGACGCCAAACTTGGTGATCCATTGCCAAAAGTGGCCAACCTTGACATTAAAACCAGCGCCTTTACGGTAACCCGTTAATCGATGATTTAAAAAGAAGGCTTTTTCCCGATTATCGGAAAGATAATATCATCAGTTTGTGTGATTATGGCAACTCTATGCTAGGGCACTTTACCAAGGACAGGGAGGTGCCTTGGTAGGAGGACTTTCTAAGGGATTTTAATGCGTATTCACGTTACATCTGAAGAAAACATACCAAAACTCCAGACCGGTAGATCGACAACCGCGCGATGGGATCCGAACCCGGGACCTTCACACTTCGGCCGTCTACCCTTTTCAGTGACATAACCACTGTGTCATGGCGAGGCGATACTATCATCAGAACGTGACCCAATTAACGAGGGGGGGCACCCCTAAGCTACCCCCTTTCCAATAGAAACATACTTTTGGAAATAGGTCCACGCGTTAAAAAAGTATCGCGGTATATACATAAAAAATAAATAAAATATACGCATTTAATAGAGTAAATTTCTCCTTTTTTTAAGTCAGTAAAAATGAATTCACCGGGACATTTCTAATTCGCTGTATCGAACAATACAGTGTCCTTTTAATTGAAATTTCCGTTATCCATTAACAATTGAAAATGACGATTCACACGCTAAACGAATGAGGGATCCACGAGATTTTCAAATTATCTTTTCAAAATGCAATTACAATTAGATTCTGTGAAACTGACATTAAGACGGGAGTCAATGACAGCATCTTAAAGGAACCTATACTATTTATTTGCTAAATCATTATCTCGGTTTAACATTAACTGAACACAGAAGCGTACTATGGTAAGGAATAACATTTTTGACATTCGAAAAGGGATGTGTGCCTATTCCATTCATTTTTATGCTTTTTGAGATTTTGCATCCACATTTATAACGCATCTGGAGAGGTATCTAAACGAAACTGGAGATTGAAAAAGTGTCATTATCATCGGAATTGGATTTGAAAATGAATATTCAATTATTTGCTTTAGAAATGGAATTGAATTGGAAGTTCATTGATTTTTCTTTTCTGTTAACATTTTGCAGTCAAGTTAAACAGTGCTTGTAATTTTTTTAATGACTAAGTCATTTCATCTCTCACCCCCTTTTGAAAATGTGACATAAAAATGAGACACGAAAATGCGACCTAAAAGTAAGAATCAATGTCCACTAAAAATGTTAGTTGGTGTTACATAAACCACCCATTTCTATAAGCTCCGTAAGGTTGCATTGATTGGATAAAATGACTGTTTAAAAATTTCATCCATTCATTTAACTACTGTTAGTTCACAACAGTTTTAATCTGCTGTGACACTATTTCGTACGCTGTAGCATGGGCACCCCATGCAATTTTTACATATATTTAAATACTATTCGTTCACAACAGCTTTCATCTATTGTGACACTCTTTCGTAAGCTGTAGAATAGGCATCCCATGTACTTTTCTATCAAAAGGTTGGAATCCTAAAAAATTCAACATTGGGTGACCAGGCGAAATACACGAAATATGAGAGATAAAGGCTCTTATTCAGATAGATTTAGTAGCTACTAAACCTATTGTTTAGTTGCAAAATTTAGTAAAGTGGATTCAGATAGAATTTGGAGGCGGAGATACTAATTTGGCGGCGTGACCAAAACAAGCTGCTGAAATCACGTGACCAAACCAGCTGCTAAATCACCTACTAAACAAACGTACGCCTGGAACAAGGGCTCTGATTGGTCTACTAACTTCCCTGTTAACTTTTCACTCATTTTTCCCTTTGTGTTAGTCACGAGTTTAGTACTAAATGTATCTGAATTGCTACGTACTAACTTTTAGTATCCCCGCCCACTTACGAACTTAGTAACTGAACAATAGGTTTAGTATCTACTAAATCTATCGGAAAAGTAGCCAAAGTGACATAGTCAATAAATATCGTTTAAATATGGCAATAACGAGACTAAAAATGAGGGGGATATCCCCATGACGAGGCTCGAACAGCCGAGTTTTATCTTTTTTAATCTCCATGGTTTGCCATTGAAAGTCATCGATTGCCAAGAATTGGATACAAGGTGACCCCAAAAACACTGAACTACGCTTTTATGGCTTATAGCCTTGACACTCTATCGCACAGTTCTGAATAAAAAAAGTACAGAATTTTAGGGTACCGATTCAAGTTTCTGAAGATTCAATCTAGTTCAACCACTCCAAAATAAATCTTTTGCCGCCATTACTCAAAAAAAAAAAACCTAAAAAGTTGAGCACGAAAAATTTAACAAAATCCACACCGTTTCTACGCTCGACATGAAAATTTTTCATAATTACATGTACATTAAAATAGAAAACAAACTGCGCTCCTTTAAAAAACTGAAAATCCCCCCACGCTCCCTCACTTTTAAGCTTTTTCGTACTTTTCAGATGCTTTCTATATCAGAGAGTTCATAAAATGTTCATCATTGGAGTGACAAAATTAAGTATCGCAAGGGATACTGACGTCCTATAGATGTCACGGTTATCGGTTATGGAAGGGAGTCACCATAATGGAAAGAAATAAAGAGTCAATTGTTATAAACATGTATACAGTTAGTGTAGTGTGTTTGAATAACATCGTTGCACATAAATGCAGATTTCACATGGCTTTCCAGATTGTCAGCCGAAATGGACAGTTTTCCCTGACTTTTTTCGTTCGAGTAAGAAAACAAATACGACACATTCATGAATCAGGATGCACTTTCAACCTGAATAGAATAAGGAAGGAATATAGGGACGGCGCACGGATTATGATACTCTCTTAATATAGAGCACTTGAGTACGTACTTAAAATATCGAAGTGCATCCATTTTTTTTCCCCTGCACTGTACTCCGTTTCACACAGAGCTTCCATGTTTGAACTTTGCATTAAAATCAAGGCATTCCTACTTTTTTCAAAGAAGCAAAACGTCTTATTGATCCATTAGAACATCGGGTCATTTTCGAGGCATGTGCCAATGACACACATATTTTTTGCTCCAACTGATTTTAATTGAACAAAAATCACACTATAATGGGACAATTTTTCTCAACAACTTCCGAAATGGACTGAGGATGATCGGAACATCATTTAGGACAAAAAACGATTACCCAACCATATCTCACAAATTGTCTTCTCCCCTCCCCTTTCCCTCAAGTCATTTCTTCGAAACGCTTTTCACTTCAGTTACCAGCACGACGTCCAAAGGGTTTCTCTAATGACGTCCTTTAAAATATAATTAAGAGAATGATTTTGAAGGTTTTCTATGGTTCATTAGGAATAGGGGACGCTATTTTTGTCTGTCTGCTTGGTACAGAAAGGATTCCACATAAATTAAGAGGCTATGGCTAAAATTAAGTATAGACTAAATGACTTAGAGCTGGATTCTCTGCTCGTCGCTAATTTTTCGCAGTCGTTAACTCTGCCCCGCCTTGAGGTGGAGTTTAGGGAGGAGCGTTAAGGGGTCATGTGATTGGCTAAAAGACTCACGATGGCCTCGGAATCGTTAGCGCAGTCGTAACCAAACACTGGTTCTGCCCAGTCGGCAGCTAACCACGACGATTTCGAAACCACCGCGGAGAATTCTACCCTAAGTTACCTTCTGAAGTTCTGTTATGCAGTCAGTTATACAATGCGGTCGTGTTAATAACTCTGTTATCTCTAAAACTTAAATCTCGCATCACTCAAACTTTTAACCGTACAACGTTGAAATTTTGTATTTAGAACTATAGTAACATCTAACTGTGCATCTATTTTTCTTTTTTATTTTCTTAATTCCTACTATTAGTTCATTCTCTTCCTATCTATATTTATATATCTTATTCGAATTTTTAGCAGTCATTCATAAAATACTTTTTATTCATCCACTCCAATTCAAATAGTTTTTTCAAATGTTCATTCATTCATTCAATGTCATTCATTCAACTTAATAAAAATTAACTAATTTAAAACTTTTCTTTCTTGACCCAAGTAGGAATTGACTTTAAAAAATGTTTTATATATTACTTGTTCTTTATGTATATCTTATCCTTCTGCAATAGCATAAAGGGGAAGTCCACTTTCTGAAGTACATGCTCCGACTCACCATTCGTAAAAGAAATGTTTCGTTTTGGCATGCATTTTTCTACCTTACAATAAAGCCTGTCCCATTCAAGCAAAAAAAAAAAAAAAAAAATGGCTGCGGGGCATTGAAAGATCTATTTTAAAATTCTTGTTGTTTAGAGAAATTTCCAGGCGAAACATTTTGAAGAACAAGAGCTTGGAAAAAAAATATAGTAAAACATGCCCCTAAAATATATATTTAGATTGTTCCAGCTACAACCAAAAAAGAATTTATGCCCATTTTTTTCTCATTTTTTAAAATCTTTTACTGGACTGTCGTTGACTGGGGTGAAATGAGCGAAGAATATCAAGAGAGGCGGAATGGCTTCTTGAAATATTTTTTATTTATAGGATAGTCCATACATTTTAAAAGGATATATATTCGTTCGTGCAGATTATTTTTTTAACTGTTCTAATTATTCAATTTTCGCTTTAAAAGAATTCGATCTTATTCAATAGTGTGACTTTAAATTATTTATTTTAGAGTTCAGATCTTCAGGGAAGTCCATCCAACTGCAGTACGCATATTTAGGACTACTGACTTATTTGAATCATCCTACTATATAGATGCGCTGATCAACGACTGACTCATTCGCTGACTCACTCCCCGATTCAGTGATTCTGTAAAAATTCCGGCTAAACACTCCACGAAAAAGAATTGCCCTGCAATCCTCTGTTGTCTGCAGCGGATCTTCTCTTTTGCGATATCAGGGAAAGGACCATTCCCTTCTCTTTTAATACGTAGAGTCCATACTCAAGAAGAAACGTTTGGCGGCTTGAAGGGGAGTTTGCCTGAACTCAATTTCGGCAAAAGGATTCTGGTGAGCTTTCGAAATGGCCTGTCACTGTTGTGGGGGAAGTAATGCCGTTCTTACAAAATTCGATATTTCGCCTACCGAAAACGACTGAAGCTAATCCTACTATACAGGGCATGTATATGAGTTCCTTAACATGGGTACTCACTTACGCGGCACTTTTCTAAATTTTCAACCAAAGGGGGGAGGGGGACCGAAACACGTATACACGCAGGGTGTGGGGTGCCCCCAAAAGTGGGGTAACAGCCGCTTTCATTCGTTCACTGTGAGAGATCAACGCCCAATGCAAACTGAGAAAAAAAATAGATAAGTGAACGAAAGAGGGTAGGAAGGAAGATGACGTCGAGAGGGACTTCCTCTCCTTCATTTCCAAAAGAAAGTGGCACTATTTTTTAAATGGGTCCCCGTACGATAAAAGTCCCACTGAGTCAAATGGGTCCCCTACACACATGAGGTGACGAATCCAGTTCAGAATTAGATCCTATCGAGAACTCAGAATCCTACAGAAGAGCAAAGGAATAAACAGATCGCAAGATACCGCCCATCTTGAACGGAAGTTTTCTGGAAATTTCGGGTCCACTGTTTCATTGCGAACAATAGAAATGAATTGAAATGTCGGGGGATCCAATACAGAGGTTGCTACCCTATGTATATTTATTCATTTACATTTTGTAAAGAACTGCTTTAACGTGTCTCTAACAAGGGGCGTGTCCAAGGGCGTCGGGTTAGACCAGAATATCTTGCAAATTTAGATGGACTCATTATTGAATTTATAGGCATGATTAAAAAATTTCAAGGAGGGGCAATTGCACCCCCCCCCCCTTGAACAATCCAACAAAATTCAGATATCACCTACTTGGAAATATTTTCAACAAAAGGAAACATTTTGTCCCTCCAATGTTACATGACAGTGGACGCCCATGGTTGAAATGACTACAAACCAATACACTTTCCATTGATTTAATTTTTCTTTTGTTTTTTGGGTGGAGGCGACTTTAGTCCTTATTTTGTTTGAATTTTCTTTACAAGTTTTGACTTAGGATGGATTTTCAGACCAGTCATTTTTTTACTTCCTTGTACGTAGTATAAGGAAGTAATGTGATCCCGAAAAATTTTGGGGGCCAAATTTCGACGAAAAAACCGATTTTGACTACCTCTAAATTTAATTTAAAATTTTTTTTCGATGCATCTCATCGTAGGCTAGCATGCACGATCCTATTAACGCGTCTGCAACTCATTTTGACCAGTGGCGAGTCTACTGTGGCCAGTTTTTCCATGCCGTCTGTACGTACGTACGTACGTACGTATGTAACTCGCATATCTCAAAAACCATGGGTCGTAGAATGTTGAGATTTGATATTTAGGATTGTTCTATGATCTAGTTGTGCACCTCCCCTTTTGGTGGCAATCGAATGGATAGTTTATGTACAGGACCGCCCAAAAGATTCGAAATACATTACGCTCTATGGGCCGAAATTCATTAAACTCGCCTAACGCAAAAACTATTAGGCGTAGAATGTCGAAACTTCATATTTTGGATAGTTGTAACATCTAGTTGTGCACCTCCCGTTTCGGTTCCATTCGACTGGATAGTTTATGTACAGGACCGCCCAAAAGATTCGAAATACATTACGCTCAATGGGCCGAAATTCATTAAACTCGCATATCTCAAAAACTATTAGGCGTAGAATGTTGAAACTTTATATTTAGGATTGTTGTGACATCTAGTTGTGCACCTCCCCTTTCGGTTCCATTCGACTGGATAGTTTACCTACAGAACCGCCTAAAAGGTTCGAAATACATTACGCTCTATGGGCCGAAATTCATCAAAGCGTTTTTTAGAGGTATTGGGCTGTTTCAAACGGACTCAGAAGTGATATATGCTGCAAAGAGTTAGAAAATGAATTTCTCCAATAAAAAAAGTGTCTTTATCATTTACAGTTCTGCTACAGGAACACTCAAAAGATTTCCAATACATTACGGTCAATGGCAATTTTAGGGGCATTCATCCATTTCAAGCACAGTACCGTCCTACCACATAACTATAGGTAATGGTCCGACCACGGTCACGTGCCTCCCTCAAGAACTATGCCAAAAGTCGCCAAGCTTGGCGACTTTTGGTGTACGTGTGTGCATATTTAACTCTCAAATCTCAAAAACTATTATGAAATTTCATATATAAGATTGTTGTAAAATCTAGTTGTGCATCTCGATTTTTGGTTCCAATCTACTGGAGTTTCTTTACAGGACCACCGAAAAGAATTTCAGTACTTTAATGTCTGTGGACATCTTCAATATAATACAATTGTAGACAGCCATTGTTTGGTACATTCCCAAAATCTCGCCGTCTGTCCTCGACCTTAGCGAGTTTTGCCGAAATGTCGCCAAATTTGGCGATAGTCAGTCATTTGGTCCATGCCCAATGTATCGCCATTTGTCATCGTTCTTGGCGAGTTTTGGCGAAATATCGCCAAATTTGGCGATAATCTGTCAATGTTGGTCCATGCTTAATATCTCGCCAAATGTCGTCGACATTGACGAGTTTCGCCGAAATATCACCAAATTTGGCGCCAAAAATTATTTCGTATTACTTCGCTATTTAAAAGTGAAATCTTTTGTATTTTTACGACGGTACAGATTTTTTTTTTTTCGAGGTAATAAAGGAGCCTCCGTTGCCGTAATGTATTGACGAGCTTTTTGTATTCTTAAAAGTATCCTATAGACGTTCAACATCCTACGAGTCACCTTGCTTCTTTATTTTATTTTCGAAGCTATTTTCCTTTCTATAAATATTTCACGAGAGAAAAGATACTGCTATGGGCTGGAACGGTGCTGTTCAATTTCATTTCAGAATGTAGCATTATAAAATGGACTGAACTTGACTTATGCTTTGCTTAGCTCTTTTTACTTTCCGAACATGTACCCTGTAAGGAAAGTATTGACATCCTGAAACAATTCGGCTTCGAGATTTGGGGTATCGACACGTTTGGAGGTGTTCTGAATTCATTTATGCTATTTTTACGAGATGTATGTATGTATGTGTGTGTGTGTGTGTGTGTGAGTGAGTGAACACGATAGCTCCTAAACGGGGCATTCGATGGAGCCTATATAGGTTACAAACTACCGTCGCAAGACCGGTATTGATTTGGTTGTGTATAGGACTTATAGTTTTCTTACAGGGTTACGACCAAGATTTCTGCATGATGGCCTATGGGGGGTAACCTATATAAGATTTCTTTTACAGGATGGCCTATGTGGGAAAATTATAGAAAGTGCGCTAGCGTTTAAACGGTCCATTCGATTGATCTGAAATTGGGTCTATATGTTATACACCACCATCGTAAGACCGGTATTGATTTGCATATATATAGGAGTTATAGTTTTTGTACAGGGCTACAACAAAGATTTCTTTAGCATTATGGCCTATGGGGAGAAATACTTGAAATTGCGCTAGCGTTTGAATGGCGCATTCGATGGAGCTCCAATTGGGTATATATGTTATAAATCACCATCGTAAGACCGGTATTGATTTGCATGTATATAGGAGTTATAGTTTTTGTACAGGGCTACAACAAAGATTTCTTTAGCATTATGGCGTATGGGGAGAAATTCTTGAAATTGCGCTAGCGTTTAAATGGTGCATTCGATTTGAGCTTCCATTGGGTATATATGTTTGAATGATTCATGGATTAAAATTTATTTAAATGCTTGGTCATGATCTTAATCGTACGTGTTCGGAAAGTCGAGTGGAGTCACTCCAGATTTTTTTTTAAATAAAATTCTTGCCTTGGAAGAGGAGGACGAAATGAAAGGCGCTGCTTGAAAAATAATAAATAGAACAAACACTTTTATTGTTGAATGTATGCGAAAATCTTTCGTATTTGTTCGTGATAAGGTTTAATGAGAATAAGAAAGAATTCATCTTCAAAACTTTTGAGACCCAACAAAGACCTGTTCGAAAGACATCGACGTTTGTGAATTATGGATTAGGAAGGAAAGTTCTTGCTTTTTCTAACTTTCGGGTCCATATTACAAATTTGCTATCCGCAAAACACAATATCTTAGATCTCGGACGAGCTGTGTTCTGTCTGTGACAAGAATTACAAACAAGGAATGTGTTTTGAAATTCGAAACACGGAGTGAAATGCCTCATGGTAGGAAAATGTAGGGCAATTTTTTGAAAAATCTCGAGTGACTCCAATCGACTTTCCGAACACTTACGAATAAGATCATGACCGAGCATTTCAATAAATTTGAAGCGATGAATACTTCAAACATATATGCCCAATTTGAGCTCAATCGAATGCACCGTTTAAACGCTTGCTCACTTTCAAGAACTTCTTCCCATAGGCCATAATGTAAAAGAAATCTTTGTCGAAGCCCTGTAGAAAAACTATAAGTCCTATACTTGCCCAAATCAATACCGGTCTTACGATGGTGATTACCGACCTATATACCCAATTGGAGCGCCATCGAATGCCCCGTTTAGGAGCTATCGTGTTCACTCACATACACACAAACACACATACATACATCTCGTAAAAATAGTATAAATGTATTCAGAAGACCTCAAAACGTGTCCATACACCTAAATCTCGAAGTCGAATTTTTTCATGATGACAATACTTTACTTTTCGAAGAAGTACCATGCAAGGAAAAAGCACTTGATGATGGCACTACACCAAAAGAAGCTGTTGTTATGTTGCTTCAACGGAATATTAGGGAGTACCGGTAAATGTAATGTCTTTGTCACGTTGCTCGTTTTTCCCCATGACACATTTTTTTAATGACCTTACTGAATTAATGATCTTTTATTGTCAAAATTTAAGTGATTTCTATTAAGACTTCCCTTTTTAGATAAAAAACTATTTATACAGGATGTCCCATAATTGTTGGAACAAATTTTAAGAGGTGGTAGGGCACACAATAAGGATTAAGAATTACATAGCAACGTGGGGTCAAAAACGCCGTTTTCCCTTACTCGTTAATAATCACTTTTGAAAAAGAGTTGAAGTGTCTGTCTAATTTCTTAACCAAGTTTAACAGACAATGGGAATTTCTGCGATAAAATGAAATAGAATTTTTAACCCATTTGTGCCTGGATATTTTTGCGACTTTCTGCGATTTTTACTGATAACAGAAATAATAGATAAATTTCTGATGTCAATTTCTTAAACAAAGAATGATTTCTTTTAAAATCACTAAAAATAAAAATCGAAATATCAACATCCTACTGGGTCTTGTTAAAATATTTTGTAGAGTTGAGGCTCAATACTCATGAATAAAGGCTAGGAAAAATAAATAACGTTTTCGACTCATAGCGAAAATGCTGTCCCAAAAAAGGGACGCTAGGCATAAATGGATTAAACTATCCATTTCAGTCACGTGTTTTCTGCGAAAGATACATTAGTTTTTGACGAGCAAGGGTCGGAAAGTTCACTATTATTTCAACACTGGTTCCAAAGTGATTATTAACCGCTGCAGGATGACGTTTCCCACCCCACATTGCTACGTGATTCTGAATCCTTATTACGTGCCCTACCACACCTTAAAGTTTGTCCCAATCATCACGGGACACCTTGTATGTAAGGTACACAGAATAGATCCAAACTCCATCAACGATATTTAGTAAGGCGGTAGGGGATATTAAAAGAAAACCATATCTCACAGGAAAGCACGAGCGTAAACGAACGCACTGCCGTATAGGGGGAAAAATTCTATCAACAACTACCATTCTTACGTCGTAAGGTATCTCAGCTAAAATGAACGTCACTGGCACCGAGGGTATCGTAAATGATGTTTTTCATCACGCCCCATACAAAGAAGTCGAACGGAGATAAATCCGGTGGCCATGCTGGCCAACAAGCCGGTCCTTTGAGACCCATGCATCGAGTTCCACATTTTCCGGTTCGGGTAACCACGCACATTATTTGCGAGAGCGCCAGTTTCATCTCTTCAGGCTTGGTAGAACTTTATGCCTATTGTTGCCGATTGGCTACGCACACAAAAATCTGTGTACAACAAATATTTTACAGTGAAATATAAAAAAAAAGTTATACAAATGAGCTATATACTTTACTTTTCCGAGCAAAAAATTTTACTTTATCACTGCACAGCAAAATACGGTATTTGCATACTTCCAAACAAAACAAAAAGCACATGTAGGTACAATTGAAAAATAACACGTATCTTTATTCCTAAACAGCACTCGTGCTGCAGTTTAAGCGTTGAAAATTGATTTAACGATATTTTCAGTATATATCTTATTGGCAACATTAGGGATAAGAACTTCGATATTATTTTACTAGTATTGCAGAAGGCCAAATTGGGTCTATTGCTGAAAGGCAGGACACTGCTTTTAAGGGTTAATTACTTATTAATGAATTGTTGAAAGTAACGTAAATTATTATCGTTATCGTTTTTAAAATAAGTAAGAATGGACAACTGTTGTGATAATTCATGCCAACCACATACGTTTGTTTTAGTTTGCATGCGTAAGCAGAGGGCGTCTTTAATTCCTTGTGCGGAGAATGGAATCACTGTAAATGTGGAAAAATGTCGGTGTTCGAAATTTGTAGGTGAAATGTGCACTTTTGAAGAGTTCTTACAGGATGCCTGTACGGACGTGTAACCAGAAGGGGCTCATTTTGGCCACTTTTGACATAGGCAGGTACCGACTGTCCTTTCTCAGCTGTACCCTTATTCCCATTGAAAATAGTACGGTTTGGTGAATTCGAGCCAAAGAGATCGTCAAACGGTGTTACTACAGTTTTGTAAACTTATTTTATGACGCTCAAACGTAGTGATCCATCGCCAAAAGTGACCATCTTTTGTGACTTTTGACGTTAAACCAACGTCGTTCCTGACAACCCTATCCAGTAATGGTTTACAAAACACGGCTTTTTCCGATTTTCGGAATGACACTATCATCAGAACATGACCGAATTAATGGGGGACTACACCTGAGCTATCCCCTCTCCCCCCCAAAAAAAAAAGAATTCAAGAAATAGTTTAATCAGTCCACCCTTTAAAAAATAATCGCTGTACATACGTTAAAAAAGAAATATACGCTTACAACATAGTACTTCCTCCTTTTTTGAAGTCTGTCAAAAGAATATTAAAACTTACAAGGCAGCCTCATAATCATCGAACGCTTTTAGCTTAAAACATCCCGCTCATATCAAACAAAATGGAGTACTTTGAGGAAACTTCAACTTTGGTCAGCTTTAACGAAAAACATACCTTAAGCCAACTCGCGTTTTGAAGACTCCTCTTTTATTAATAAATAAAATCAGAAAAAAGTTTTCTTATTTTAACTTCACACACCAGAGATTGGCTTCACGAAAATGTAGACGAAACGTTTTCTTTCCTTGCCTTTTAAGATCTTTACTAAGATACGTTTTACTTTGCGTGAAATTAAGTTTTTAGTCAGTTGTGTTTATTTCAAAGTTTTGAAATGTTGTGGCTGAAAAGGAAAAATATCAGAAGGTAAAAAGTAAAAGGAAGAAAACACGGAACGTATAGCGAGTGACACCAATACACGTTTTCAGAAGCTACGGAGATTGCAGGGTGAGATTGTGTGGGGTTCAGTGATTTGAATTGAACTCCTTAGTTACATACTAGATTTTGAAGAAGGAAGCCCTAAAATTCATTACATTTTAACGCTTCCCAAAGTTGAAAAGGGTTTATGAGCTTCGTTCTGTCCGTCTGTGCCCTAACATCCGTCAATAAGCATGAAACTTATAAAGCAGGATACATAAATTAGCACTGAAACAAAAATTCAATTAAAAATAGAGCGAATTTAAAACATTCAATGAAATGAATCAAAACAGTTACATAAATGGAACGGCCAGAAATAGGCTTACATCATACTTAAAGCACTCTGAGGGGGAGGAGAAGTAAACAATTTTATAAATACACAGCCATCTTGGGGCACTGCCCCCTCATCGAAATGCCTGGTTACGGATACTGGCCAGATACTCATGTATACTGTACGATCCGTTTTCACCGACCGTAAGCGTTCTATGATTTCTGATGTCCTGCCAGCAGAACGCTTTCAGAACTTATCTGGCGGATAACAAGACAGCGTTGTTATCTGAGAAACGTCTGCTTTTGTGGGCGTAAACTATGTACGTCACCTCCTAGATGGACCGATTGAAGCGAAATCGGCTCGAGTAGCCGTTCACTTAGGGTAATCGCTCCTTTGAAACAGTTTAACGAGAGTAGGCGTTGACTCGACAAAAACACTCGACAAACAAGGGTGTTAGAATGTTGAATGACTCAAAACTGTGTGCCACAGCGCACATGAAAAGGGTGTGTTTGTCCGCAAGCGCAATACATCCTTTAGCGTGGTACATCGGGTCTGGTCTTCATCCGTTGTCAAAAAGTCCCAGCATCGACACAAGAACTCACCAAGGCTCACCTGGCCGCTGTCATCATGGAAAGGATCATCATGAGTAACGTATTATGTGCGGTATTACACGAAATTTTCATTCGTTTTAGGCGCTTCATGGAAAGATCTCCCGGATGTCCGCTCTTTTCGAAAAAGAAATCGAGCTCTTTGTGGGCGTCCACTGTTGGCGCGATCCACGCCTTCTTGAACAGATTTCAGAGATCTGCTCTCTTGGGCGTTGACCTGGATATCGAGTAACCGCCTCTCTCAACTCATCTACGGACTGTGTGACACTATGGACCATGGGTGTCCAACCTTCTGCATAGCATGCGTCCATTTTTTTTTTACAATACACTTTCGATGCTACCACTCGAGCACCTTTGGGTGTAGAGCTCCTCAGATTTGGGAAACTGGAATATGGGTAGAGATGGGCTTTCGTTTAGGAGAGGTAAAGTCATAATCTGCGAGAATGAGATTGAAAGGGTTGTTTTGAGGAAGGGGGTTCCAGGATTCATTTTTGAGATACTGGCTGGGGAATGAGAGAGATGGCTCGATGCTTAAAGTGACGGCGTGACTAATATACAAATGCCTCCATTGGACGTCGTAAGCATCCTAAAATGCAAGAAACTTCCTGCCAGCCGCACCGCGCCGGAATCACTCCGTAGTGCAGGCTCACTCCCGTTCGACCGTTATACTTCAGAGCGAACTTCGTTATTACTTTCCGAACATGTACACTGTAAGGAAAGTATTGTCATCCTGAAAAAATTCGACTGCGAGATTTTGATGTATGGACACGTTTTGAGGCCTTCTGAATGCATGGATGCTATTTTTACGGTGTGTGTGTATGTGTGTAGGTGAGTGAACACGCTAGCTCCTAAACTGGGCATTCCATGGAGCTCAGTTTGGATATATAGATTATAAACCACCGTCGCGAGACCAGTATTGATTTGGGTGTGTATAGGACAATAGTTTTCTTACAGGGTTACGACCAAGATTTCTACATGATGGCCTATGGGGGGGAAATTCTCGAAAGTGCGCTAGCGTTTAAACGATACATTCGATTGAGTTGAAATTGCGTATACATGTTATGAACCACCATCATAAGACCAGTATTGATTTGGATGTGTAGAGGACTTAGTACAGGGCTACGACCCAGATTTTTTTTACAGGATGGCCAATAGGGAGACATTCTTGAAAGTGCGCAGCCGTTTAAACGGCGCATTCGATGGAATTTCCATTGGGTATATATGTTTGAATGATTCATCGATTCAAATTTATTTCAATGCTGGGTCATGATCTGAATCGTAAGTGTTCGGAAAGTCGAGTGGAGTCACTCCAGATATTTTAAAATTAAAATGCAAACCGTTTGGATCGGTGGCGTGCCCAAAATAGTGTGTCGCGTTGCCATGGGTTCGCCACCCCTGATCTATACCCTACCAGACTAAGTGGGGACCCTATCGGTGGTCTTCGCTTAGTCCCGTAGAAGGTGCCTATGCAAGTGCATCCTGTAGTCCGCTAACGGACTTTCTTTTGAAATATCAGGGAAATGAGCATTCCCTTCTTTTTAAATAGCATAGAAGCTAACAATATACAGCGACGTGTGTCTGGAAGGGAAGTTTACCTCCACGAAATTCCTACAAAAGGATTCTGGTGAACTTCGAAATCTCTCGCATCTCTTATTTAGAGCAAGGGGGGGGGCAGGAAGTCGTACTGTTATTTTTCGTTTTGCTGTGCAAAACCGACTTCAGCTCATCCTACGAAATAAAGCATGGCTGTGAATTTCATAACATACGTGCTCCATTAGACAGCCTTTTCCAAAATTCGAAATCAGCGGGGGGAGGGAGACAAAACGGATCGTTCCCCCCAAAGAAAGATTCATATACAGAACAGAAATACCTGCATTCCGATTTGAGTTTAGATGTTTTGCAAAACTGCTATTTTAAAGCCGTTTCTATACGTTTCACTAGCCCCCCAAAAATCTAAATAATTAAAAGCAAGCCTATTTTCACACATGAACGGTGTACTGAAAAAAATCGTGTCAATACAGTACTTCAATTCAAAATAACTGTCAAGCATGGTCAAAATTTTTGAAAGGGCCTGGACAAGCTGTACTCTGTGCACTGAAATAAACGATACAGTCCCGTATCCGTTCAGAATCTCTTGTTAAAATCTTAATATTTCTGAAAAATCGAAAATGTTGCAGAACGTATCACGCTTCGAAGCATTTTGACTTCCTATTCTATTTCTAAGAATTTCTAGGGGCAGTTTCATAAAAGAAAAGAACTTATTATACCTTTTCATGTCGGTTTTCTTTCAATTTTGTACAGCAGTGGATTCAAGCATTCTTGAGTGAACGCCCCATTTTAACGGAAGTTCCGGGAAATTTTGGTTCGACTGTTGTGTTGCGATCCAAAGAAATGAATTCAAATTCCATGATAGCCAATGCAGAGGCTGCTACCTTATATATATATATATATATATATTTATGTATTTATTTTGTAAAGAACTGCTTCAACGTGTCTTTAACCACTAGCGTGGCCAGAGCATCATCTTAAATTAGAATATCTTGTCCGTTCAGATCCAGTGATAGCTGATCTCACAAACCATTGAACTTTCGCAAAAGATGCCGTTGCTATAAGATTTTGGGAGGGGTTTCAGCATTACAAGTTTTGTACTTACGATGGATTTTCAGACCAGTGAATACTTTTATCCAGCGAGGGCGTAACACAGAGTAGAGGATGGCTCTTCAGGGAAGTTCTTAGTAAACTATAGGGAATACTTTTTTTTTAAAACTTTAAATGACACGATTTCAAATACAGATCTTGGTACCGTACGTTTATTTTCATTCTGTAAAGGAGTGCGTTAACATGTTTTTTTTTTTTTTTTAATAATGGGCAAAGACAGGGTGTCACAAGTGAGGCCACAAGTGAAGTAGCGAGGGCGTCGCATGTAGCCACGAGAGGTGTGAATAGGGCGTCACAGTAGGCAAGAAGGGGCGTCCCATTAAGACAAAATGCCTGGTCAATTTAAAATAACTGTTGCAGTTGTGGCGAACAAATTAAATGTCGTAAAAAGCATCTGGAATCAAAATTCCAGATAGTGTTTTCTTTCTTTTAAAAAAATTACAATATAATAATAAGAAACTTTGTTACGAAAAGTAAATATATCACGAAAATGCACAAAAATACTGCGTACATTTATGTTTACACATCGAAGCGAATGAAATGAAATTGGGTGGCATGATAGGTGGTTTTACAACTTTAGGCATCGAATGTATAAAAAAATTATTAGATTTTACGAAAATGGTTTCTAATTCCGTAAGTTTTCGTTCCAGCCTCACGAAGTACAGACTACAGGGAATGAAATGAAATTCGGTGATAGGATAGGTGGTCAATAACCTAAACTCCAGGCGTCCAATTTTTCTAAAATTTTAAATTGGATTTTGCGTTTTCTCCAGGGCAATTGAATGGGCAATCAACAAATGGACGTTTGCAGAAGATGCAGAGGATGGTCCAATATTGGAGTGTTTTCAGCTTTTCTTATCTTGAAAGAGAGTTTCATTTACAATTTTTTACTTGTTAAGAATTTTCTCTCTTGTTAGCACTTTTGTGCAGCGGAGGAGTCGACCCATGATGGATTATACGCCCACTTTCTAAGGAAGTGTTTAGAAAATTTTACATCTAGTGATTTATTGAGAATACAACAAACTTAAGTGTTGTAATAACGTGATCATAAACACAGATGTCAGTATTCTACGTTTATGATTCATTTTGAAAAGAAGTGCTTTAAACATGTTTGGAACGATGGGCGTAGCTAGGGCGTTACACGAGGCAAGAAGGGGGCGTCCCGTTAAGCCGCAGTGTTAAGTCCTGAATTTAGAAGAACTATTGGTTGCATATTGAATAAACAAAATAATTACAGAAAAAAGCATTTTGAACAATACTCCTAGATAGTACTATTTCTCTCAAAATTAAATTTTCTTTTATGGTTTCAGTTTTCAACCCTCCAAGGCCGACTATAAGAAATTCCCAAGTATAAAGTTATTTTTTTCCTTGAAATAGCTTTCTTTTGTCAGATAACGAAAATATAATAAAAAAATTGCAGAAAAAGTTATTATTTTATGTTTTTCAATTTTAACACCCTGATACTAGAACTCTTCTAAACATCAAAAAAGGAACTAGTCTGGTCGAAGCGTGTAGTAGACCGCGAAATGTCTATAACGTGAAAAATTGGAACTATTCCTTTTCTTCTGGCCGGTCCATTTCTGTCAAAACAGAGAGCATTTTCATTTTCCAACAGCTGATGCTCTTTTGAATGAAATTTCCAAAATGAAACGAGAGACTGACGTTCCCGGTAGGCGTCTCCTATTGAAAGTAACGCCCACTGTTCTTACGAAATTGTTTCTCGGAGCAGAATATTTAAGTTTCTACTCTTAGTCAAAGCTGAATGGATATTTTCTAGAAATTGAGTTGGATAAGCTATTTCATTGATTGTCAGCTAAAATAATTCATGGATTCAAATGACTGGATAGTCAATGCAGTGGTATAGTTTTATCCTTTATAGTTATACTCCTTTAAGGACCTTTCAATAATCAAAATAAAATTTACGGAATAAAAATATTTTTATTTAAATTTGACTTATAATGTTTTGGTAAAGTGCTTTTTTTCGCAAATTTTATGTATATTTTGAGCCTAAATATCAAAATATTTTAAAATTTGCATATTTTTCTTGTTATTCACAGTTTTTAACCGCATTCTATTATATAAGGCACATAAATTAGCACTTTTTCAATTATTAAAAAAAATCCCCTCCGACAGTAGGTAGGCGCCTTAAGAGAGAGGTTTTTTTGCTAAAGATTCAGCTAAAAAGATTAAATTAAACAAGAATTACTACGTTTTCAGCAATTTTTTTGTAATTAAACGTAAATTTTATTAATTAATATAGTATAATCATATTCTTTTTTCATATGTTTGACTTTTCCTGGAAAGACACTAAAAGGTCCGTCAAAGATCCGCTGCAGAAAAAAGCAGATCCGGATCATTTTTTTTTTCGTTCTGACGGATCCGGATCCATTTATTGTCAGCTAAAATAATTCATTGATTCAAATGACTGGATAGTGAATGCAATGGTTGCTACCCTGTGTTTACGTTCATTTTCAAAAAAAAAATTGCGTCGACATGGGGGTAGATTGAGCGTCCCTTCAGAGCACGAATGAGGAAAATTTAGAGTATCTGTTTGCTTCAACGACGGTAAACAAATGGACGTTTACGTAAAATAACGATTTCGAATGTGGAAGTGTCCTCAGCATTCCTTACACAGAAGGAGTTTTATTTATAATTTTTAACGTATTAAGGATTTTTTCACTGGTCATTATTTTTATCCGGCGAAGGAGTCTACCCATGATAGACTGTGCGTACACCTTCACGGAAGTTTGTTAAAAATTTGAGATCTACTGATTCATTCAAAGGAGAATAAAAAATGAAATCGGTTCAATGACGCAATCATAAATAAAGATGTTGGTACTGAAAGCTCAGTATTTATTTTGAAAAGGACTGCGCGTTAAAATGTTTTTCACGATGGGCGTCACCTTAAGCCACCATGTCCGTTGAATTTCGTAGAACGGTTTGTGTCATTTCGAATGAAAGCATTCACTTTTGCAAAAATCGTTCTGATTAATAATTCTAGACAGTTCCTTTGCTCTTAAAGGAAATTTTCAATGAGCATATCAATAGAAACCCAGAAATGGGGGCACCTCCGGATGGTTCCACTCCGAAACGAAACTTTTTACGTCCGTCAGGCTAGCTGCTCTACGTTGTTCCACCCATCTTTTGACATTTTGCGGAGATAGGCAAAACGATGTAGGAGCCCGTAGGTGGCGGAAAAGGGGTAGAACTTTAATCGAAAGGGACGCCAGGTGACGCCCCTTGTTCTTACGAAGATGCCTCGCGGAGTAGAACATTTGAATATTTGCTTTCAGCCAAAATTTAACGGATGATTTCTAGAAACTGAGTTAGATAAGCCGTTTAATTTATTGGGCTATTTTGTCATTAGTTTTGACGACATTTGAATGGCTGGATAGTCAATGCAAATGTTGCTACCCTATGTTGACTTTCATTTTGAAAAACCTGCGTTGACATGAGCGCCACTTCGGACCACGATGGAAGGAAAATTTAGACTCTCTGTTTGCTACAGTGACAGTAAACGATTTGAAGTTCGCAGGCATTGTTCATTCTTCTTCACATTCAGTATTATTAAAATAATCAGAAAACTGATCATTGGAGACACGTTTTTCGTTTGTGACGTCATCCATGTTGCTTTTTCATCCATGAATTCTGGCGTCTGTGGTCCCAAACTATTATTATTTATTCAATGTACAATGAACGGTTTTACGACTTCAAAATAGCAATTCGAAACAGTCTCCTCCTTAAAAAATAGCGTTTAAAGGATGGTACGGGCTACGCTGGGCGTTAGAGGGTTAAAAGCTCACTTTTAAATGGCAAGTGAGATCGCAACTGCATTATCGCAGAACAGGATCGCACTACTTTTGCGTATCCAAAATAACCCTCACGAATACTATTCGAATAGTCAAAATCGCGAACACTCTTTGAACAGTGAAAGCGCGAATGCAATATCACACGGTGGAAATAGTCACTATTCAGTGAATCGATTATGGATTCTTTTCCATCAGTATTCATCGATCGTACGAACCGTTAGAATGGGCCCCTCCCTCAGTGGAAGCCACCTATGCGGGAACGCAGCCTCTGGTGTCTCCAGCGGATCTTCTCTTTTGCAATATCAGGGAAAGGAGCCTTCCCTTCTTTTTTAATACGTAGATTTCATAGTCAAGAAAAACCAATCGTTGGCACGAAGGGGAGTTTGCCTGAACTCAATTTCCGCAAAAGGATTCTGGTGAGCTTTCAAAATGGCCCGTGACTGTTGCGAGGGGAGGGCGCATGACGCATGTAACAGACGACTGCAGATAAATGGAGTATAGTATTTTACTGAATGCTAAGTCCTTTTGCTGTGGGTGCTTGCTTCTCCCTGTATTCGCTAGCGATCATTTTATTTTATATCCGAATACAAAATGCACATTTTTCCTATTCAGGGTCGTGAAATAAATTCAGCCTAAATAGGGAGGGGATGCTTTCGGTAAAGATTTTGCTTGAAAGGATATATAGTCTTGCGATTGGATTATAAAAATCTCGTATTGGGTTATGCAGAATGTGTCACTCTTCGAAGAATTTTAACTTCCAATTCTATTTTTAAGAATTTTTTGGGCAGTTTCACAAAGGAAAATATTATAGTTTTTCATGCCGGTTTTCTTTCTCTTTTATACAGCAGTGGATTCAAGGGATCCTGAGTGACCGCCCTCCTTTAACGAAAGTTTCATGGAAATTTTGGATCCACTGTTGAGTTGCGATCTAAAGAAATGAATTAAAATTTCACGATAGCGAATGCAGAGGTTGCTGCCCTATATATACATTCATATATATTCATTTCGTAAAGAACTGCTTCAACATGACTTTAACCAGGGGCGTGGCCAGGGCGTCCTCTTAAAGTAGAATTTCTTTGTCCATTCAAATCCACTCATTGCTGAAATGACAGACAAAGAACTTTCGCAAAAGATGCCGATGTTTTAAGATTTTTGGAGGGGTTTCAGCGTTTTACAATTTTTTTCTTATGATGGATTTTCAGACCCGTGAGTATTTTTATCCAGGGAAGGCGTCAACACAGAGCAGAGGATGGCCCTTAAGGGAAGTTCTTACAAAACTGTAGGGAATGCAATTTCTTTTTAAAACTTTAAATGACGCGATCATAAATACAGATGTTGGTACCCTATGTTTATTTTCATTCTGAAAAGGAGTGCGTTAACATGTTTTTGTAATAATGGGCGAAGATTAGGTGTCACGTAAGGCCACAAGTGAAGTAGCGAGGGCGTCGCATGTAGCCACAAGAGGCGTGACGAGGGCGTCACAGGAGGCAAGAAAGGCAACCACATTGAGACAAAAAGCCTGGTAAACATGAAATAACTGTTACATTTGCGGCGAACCAATGAACTATTGCAAAAAGCATTCAGAATCAAAATTCTAGATATTATTTTCTTTCTTTAAAAAATAATTTCAATATAATAATAAGAAGCTGCGCTTCGAAAAGTAAATATATCCCATAAATACAGGGGAAAATACTCAAAAATACTGCGTACATTGATCTATGTTCGCGCATCCCATAAAAATGGCAGAAGCGAATGAAATGAAATTGCTTGACATGATAAGTGATCACTCAAATTAAACAGTAAGCGTCGAATTTTTAAAATACCTGGATTGCATTTTGAGAATTTGGGAAAATCCTTTTAAAATGCGTCAGTTTTTGTTCCAGCATCTCGAAATAAAGACTACAGTCAATGAAAAGAAATTGGGTGACAGGATGGCTGGCCAATCAACTTAAACTTTAGGCGTCAATTTTTTTCAAAATTATTGAATTGGATTGAGTTTTTTCGAAAATTATTTCAAAATGCGCGAACATTTATTCGAGCATCACATAATATAGAATAAAAGGAATGACATGGAGATAAGTGCATGGTATTTGGCCACTCAATCTCATTATACATATTGAAATTTAAAAAAAAAAAAAAAGAGTTCAAAATTTTTCTGAGATTTTGCGAAAATTGTTTTTAAATGTGTCAATATTTGTTGCGCTTCACGTATTAACGTCTAAAACGTATGAAATAAAATTGCGTGACATGATAGGTAATTACTCGATTTAAACTATAGGTCTTGATTTCTTTTTTAAATTTTGATTAGATTTTGAGATTTTGTGAAATTTTATTCAAAATGTGAAAATATTGGTCAATAATGTATAAACCACAGAAGCGAATGAAATATAAATTTAGTATCGTCGCAGGTGGTCACTTAAACTATAGGCGTCAAAGCACTTTAAAAATTTGTATAGACTTCAGGATTTTGTGAAAACTGAGTAGGGTCATTCTACAAAAAAACGCGCGATTTGCAATTTTAGATTTTATAATTATTTTAAAATAGTCTTGTAAGCTATTTTAAATATCATGATATATTTTTAAATATAATTAATAAAAACTGATGATGTTTAATTGTTGTTTTATTTGTTTTTACACTGAACGAAGGGATACATTATATATTCGTTACATGTCACAACCTATTTTCCTCCATTAATTTTTTTCACTTTTTTGTTAAATACAAAAACTGACATACATTCAATAGAGAAATTTCAGTTACATAATTTTTTTTTTCAATTTGGCTGAATTCTGTTACAAAAGAAATAAAAATGCAGCATGTGTTATCCTTTGAATTACTGTAAAAGTTTTTCTTGTATCCTCCGTGGGTTGAAAATATCCAAGCTTTTACATAAAAAATCGGTTTTCTTTTCTTAAAAAAAAGAAAATACATACTTGAGTAATATTCTTTCAGACGCTCTTCATACAAAGCTCAATTTTTAACAAGATCGTTTAATGAATAAAACTAAATTTTAGCTTCAGTGAAAACAAGCAGAAGGACGATTGTGAATCAATAAGAACATTTTACTGCAGTGCACATCCGCAAAAAGAAAGAACATTTAAAAATATAAATACAGAAAATATGTTAGTTTGTTTAACACGCTATCTCCCCCCGGAAATTAACATGTAGTTGCTTTAGATGCATCCTGACAACTTAAATAGGAGCTCCATTGAACGGAGACCTCTGAAAAAACACGACAAGAGAAAAATCTTAAAGTATGTTTGTTTTATTTTGAATAAAATACTTTTTAACTGTCAACTTATTCATGCAAAGGATTGTGTGAGATAAACATTACGAATTAATTTGTTCAGGAAGAAAACTAAAATAGCTTTAAAGAGTGAAATCATGTGAGAACAAACTTGATTTTGCAGTCTCTGTCTAAACGAATACAAAATGCGAAAAATGAATCATTCACTTCAATATTTTTACTTGCGTAAACCGTAAATATTGAATGATGTGTCCATGTCATTTCTAAATAGTCTGTGATTGCTGTTTGCTGGTGGAAAGCACTGCTGTCAAACGCACATGAAAATAGAAAACATCTCACACATATAAAAAGTAGTTATAATCAAGATATACGTAACTTTCGTAGTTTTTGGAGTAACACACTGTGTATTTGGTGAGCGACTCATCCGTCTATTTAGAAAATATTGATAGAAGCAATAGTGCACAAATGTTTGGCCCATGAGGAGGTGTGCCGTCTTGCTGAAAAACACCATTGGCCAATATATATCGAAAGGAAAAGAAATTCTCTTTAATATCGCCTTGCCAGTGATTCTAAGGTATCCATTTGCCTCATGTGTTTTCTGTTAAAGATGCAGTCGCTTCTGTCAGACCATGGTGTCGGAAAAGTTTACTATCGCTCTAACACGTTCTCTCAAAGCGATCAACAGACACTGAGATCGACGTTTGCGACTCCCCATTGCCACGCCCTTGTGAACACTTTCGGTTCCGTTCCCATAACTGCCACGTCCTTTCGAATATCACCCTGTATACAGTATTCAGATGACAGGGAGCACCGTACACTGCTTTTAATTTAGTAGGACGGTGATTAAAAAAAAACTGAAGAAAATAACACATAATCACGAGGAGAAATAAAAATATTTGTTTATTCATTTTACTGTCATTCATAGTATTTTATTTATTTTATTTCTATTAACCACGTCTTTAAGCAAACGCGTCCCTCCATGAACATCTCAGAATGAGTGAATACACCACAAAAACGATTAAAAAATTTATATTCCTGTCCAATCGACTTTAAAATGCATGGTCTGCTTGCGACGATACTTATATCCATCCTTTTATTTATTTTTTAAAATAAAAGCCCACAAAAAACATTGGACTCTATAATTAATCATTTTTCTTTACCTTGTTATGGCATCATTACAATGTTTTCATTGTCCCTTTTTTGCATTTTAATGGATCAATCCAACGATGAAGAAATGGAATCGAGATTCCATCTGAATTTTTTAAAGGAATCAATATCCGCCCCTTTTTTATTTTAGAAGCTATTCCATTCAATTATTATTACGAAAAATGCTAATTTTTTTCAGTGTTTCTGATAAGCTGGATTAATTCATTCTAAATAAGACACAGAATGCGATTTTTTTTTTCTAGCATAATGAATAAGCGCGGGGATAATTATGGTACAGACTTTTTTTTGTGCATTCATTTTGTATCGTTATTATAATCCAGCGTTTTTGTGGTAGTGTATAATTGAATCGCATCTGTTGAAGCTGTCAACATTTTAAAAGGCAAAATATTTATTATAAAGGCTTTTCATTCACAGCCAGTGTAGGTATAGGGTAGCATTTATAGTTTGTGACGGATTTGTTACACATTTACAATGAAACTAAAGCTTCGGAACGAAGCATTGGTTTCAAACCAAGCGGTAGGCGAGACCCCAGGTTATGTAACGTGTTAACCAAGTTTCTTGTTGAGGGGGGGGGGGCATAACAGACCATCTTGACCTGTGCGTCTTTTGTAAAAACGAGCTTCCAATTTCGTTTCTATCTTGACACACTTACTACACAGGCCAACTACGCATCGGCCTAGGCCTCGAAAAGATTAAAATTATTTATTTTATAAAATTGGCATTACAAAGCATGACTCGAAAATTTGTATGGAGATGTAGGTATTCTCTACATTCATTTAAATGAACGTAGACGCTACGTTGGATTTCCTAAAATTTCCCAAAAGTTATCCAGGATTTGTAAGTTTTGAAAAAAAACTTCCCGAGATCTGTTTTTCTGACTACTAACAATCACTTCTGTTTGTGAGCCAAATTCTGTGAAGCCTCTGTAAGTTGGACAACTACGGTTCCCTCCAAAAGCGTCCAACTTCTAAAGATGCCCAACTATAGAGGTATATTTCTGTAGTATGGACCCGTTCCGTTACCCAGAAAAGGTCCGACTGAGAGAGGTCTCCAGCTTGGGAGGTTCCGCTTCTATGGGCATGGAACAGCCGTCATCCGGTGAATAAAAAACACACGAGACTGTTATTGTATCGTTAAAGACATGTCACAAAACTCCCATTGCCTCAATTTAAAATAGCTTAAAATGGTAGAACATTCGAAAGAGGTTTACTGCCATGTGCTAGATGGAGCACGTGGTGCCGTACAGGATTGAGGTTCGATGCATCCCACCACGGAGAATACTTCGACGTGACGTTATTTCAAGAGCAACATCTGTGGATTCAAATTTTAGGTACATCAGAAATAAAAATGTTTGGACAAAGGGTTGGCAGTGTTGAACCTAACCACCACCTTCGCATTTCATTTATGTATGCAATGGAATATATCTGTAACCTGCGACTATTCATGTTAAAAGCGTATGGTCGTACAGGGCCCTACAAAATGTTAGGCCTAGAGCCTCCGATTGTCTTTAGTGAGTTCCTTCCATCCACTGTGTTTTTTTCTCGTACACGCTTTAAACCTAATCTTCCAATGTTTCAAAATGGACAGTCTTCAGAAATACAATGGGAACGGAATGAAACGTCGGGATTTGTTTCGACAAGATCAATACGTACACGAAAATTTTTGCTGTTTTAGAATGTTTAACACATGTTACCTTCTTCCATGGACATGTTGCTGTAACGCTTGTCGCGCCTGTCGAATCATTCCGCGAATATTCACTGCCAATACTTTCATATCGTCCTCCATTCAGTTCCGCGTCCTACAATATCATGTTAAGGACGTTAACGTATAGTTTCATGTACAGTAGTTTTTTGGGACGCATTTTTGGGACCATTTTCAAAAAAGGGGGGTGAGAGATAAAATAACATGGTCATTAATAAAGTTTCAACATTCTACGACTCATAGTTATCCAGACATGCGAGTTACGTACGTACGTACAGGCGTCGAGGAAAAATGGGTCAAAATAGTCTCGCGGTCGGTCAAAATGGTTTGTACACGCATTCATATGAACGTGCATACATGCGCACGTTAATTAAAATTCTTAAAAGGAAATTAAGAATGAGTCAAATTCATTTTTTTCGTCGAAATCCGTCTCCGGACATTTTTTGCGTTGACATGACTTCCTTACACTCCATGCAAGGAAGTCAAAAGATAAGCTCTTAAAGGAGTTAAAAGTTGAAATATCAAAGCACGTTTTATAGTGTTACAAATAATTTAAATTATAGATGCATTGCAGTAAAATCTGGAAGGAAGTGGATTGGACTGTGTGTCACAGCCGCTTGGAGGGTTAAATCCTGTGGGCAGTCATTGTTCGGGCCATGCCCTACATCTCGCCAACGGTCACCAAGCTTGACCAAGTTTTGGCGTAATATTACCAAAGTACGGTATTATACCAAATGTTACGACATTTACCAAAAAATAAATGTACCCAATACCGCAAAGACGACATTTCTGAGCCCACTTTGGTATGCGATACTGAACACAGTCTCGGTTCCCTCTACCACACCCCTTAAGTTATTTCACCCCCAAGAGTTCTGTCGTGTATAAAGTTGTCATAAATACGTTAATGAATGTAATTTACACGCATCATAATGGGAATGCACTTTTGTATCGAATTTTAAGCATACTGATTCAATTCATAATAGAAATAAACGCCCCCTTTATTGTCATTTCTAACTTTCCAGGTCCATCACTGTTCATTTTCTGAGCTTTAAACTCTCGACAGCTCCATGAAACATCGATGTGAAGCCGTCCTAAAAAATGGAGGCTACCCTACTAGCAGCTTATAACCCAATGCAATCTTCGATATCTAATGCATCTCGATCATTATTGCCGGTTAGCATTTTTTTATGTCGCAAATATTTTAATTTTGTATTTTTGTACTGAAATCAGTATTAAATTGTCTTTAAAATGATGTAAAACAGTTTGCATTTTGTGAAACAGAGCAATTTCTATACGTATACGAACATAGAAAACAACAACAAAAAAAAAAGTTTCCAAAAGTGTCCACACTTTTGGCCACCAATGTATTCTAGTTCTATCTTGTAACCTTGCGCTGATCCTTGTCTCCCATCTTTGCATCCCGTGATTCTTGTCACGTTTCTGTTAAGAGGGGATGAAGTGGGCATGGGCAGAGTCTTAGTGTGAACACCTGGTGTCAGCCAGCGCGAGGAGAGATCTGCAAACAGGGATTTTGATTCCCTTTTTTATCCTCCTCTAATCCCAGTAATCCCCGTGGGTGTCACTTTGTGATCCCGGGATTTGCGTGTGCTGTTTGGGTATTGATATGTTCCGCTTCTTAACTTTGTGAATTCTATATAATGCCCGAAATTTTGCTTTGTCTGACATTTTTTTACCGACTTCTCTAAAGGAAGAGGTGCTATGTTTAACGCAATATATGTATGTACAGCGATCATTTTTGACCGCCTTGACCGATTTCCGAAATTCTTTTTTTATTGGAAAGGGGGACACCTCTGCGGGGGACCCTATGAATTAACTGACTGCATTATTAAATGACTGGATAGTCAATGCAATTGTTGTACACCCTGTGTCTACGTTCATTTTGAAAAAAAAAAAACTGCGTTGACATGGGCGTAGCCAGAGCGTCCCATCAGAGCACGATTGAACGAAAATTTAGAATGTCAATGTACTTCAATGACAATTAACAAATGAACGTTTGTATAAAATAACGATTTCGAATTTAGAAGTGTTCTCTGTATTTCTTGTAGAAAAGGAGTTTTATTTATAATTTTTAACGTATAAAGGATTTTCTCGCTGGTTCTTATTTTTATCCAGCGAAGGCGTCGACCCACGATAGATTCTGGACAACCTTCAACGGAAGTTCTTAAAAATTTTTGATCTATTGGTTCATTAAAAGGACAATGAAAAATGAATTAGGTTCAATGACGCTATAATATATAGAGATGTGGGTGCTCAATATTGAGCGTTCATTTTGAAAAGGGCTGCGCTTTAATATGTTTTGAACGAAGGGCGTCACCCAGACATCCCACGAAGCCACGAGGAGCGTCACCTTAAGCCACAATGTCTGGTGAATTTCGTAGAATGATTTGTTCCATTTCGAATAAACACATTCACTTTTGCAAAAATCATTTTGAATCATCATTCTAGACAGTTGTTTTTGCTCTTAAAGGATATTTTCAATGATCCTATGAATAAAAGCATCTCCGGAGTGTTCCGCTCCGAAACAAAACTTTTTACGACTATCGGGCTAGCTGCTCTACGTTGTTCCACCGATCTATTTGAAGTTTTGCAGAGATAGGCAAAACGATGTAGGAGCCCGTAGGTGGCATAAAAGGGGTAGAACTTTAAATGAAAGGGACGCCAGGCGACGCCCATTGTTCTTACGAAGATGCCTCGCGGAGCAGAACATTGGAATGTTTGCTTTTAGCCAAAGCCCAATGGATGTTTTCTAGAAATGGAGTTAGATAAGCTTTTTAATTGATCGTCCACTGAAGTCATTCATTCATTTGAATGACTGGATAATAAATATAGATGTTGCTACCCTATGTTGATTTTTATTTTGAAAAAATTGCATTGACATGGGCGTCCCTTTAGACGGCGGTTGAAGGCCTATTTATTGTCCATTGAGCACACAGTTATTCTAAACTAATGGACGTTTGCAGAAGATGCAGAGAATGGTCGAATATTGGAGTGTTTTCAGGTTATATTATCTTGGCTGAGAGTTTCATTTACAATTCTTTAAGTATCAAGTATTTTCTCGCTTCTTTGTACTTTTATGCAGCGGAGGAGTCAACCCATGATAGATTCTACGCCCACCTTCTAAGGAAGTGTTTAGAAAATTTTACATCTACAGTTTCTTTGAGAATTAGAAAACTTTAAGAGTTCAAATGACGCGATAAGAAACACAGATGTCGGTTTATATGTTTATTATTCATTCTCAAAGAAACTGCGGTAACATGTTTTAAACGATGGGCGTTCCTAGGGCGTTACATGAAGCAAGAAGGAGGCGTCCCGTTAAGCCGCAATATTAAGTAAATCTAAATTTAGAAAGACTATTTTTTGCATGTTGACAAATGATGCATGGACGAATGAATTATTGCACACATCATTTTGAATAATACTTCTAGATAGGACTTTTTGTTGCTCAAAGTAAATTTTCAATGAGCATACATATAAAAACCTGCAGATGTTGCAACTCCGGATTGGAGCCCTCCAAAACGAAAGTTTTTAGGTTCATTGCCCGGGCAGTACTTTCGCTATACCTGGGAAAATTGGGACTTTGCCCAGATCCCCCGGCTAGACGGGGCCCCCAATTTCAAATGTTGTTCTGAGATATTCTTTTTTATATCAAAATTTTATGAAAAATAAAGCAAATTTCA
>JAWZYV010019943.1:0-23363 GCA_038373885.1 Cheiracanthium punctorium | reverse complement strand
TATAAAATTTGCTGAAGAGTGTTTATTATTTTGGTTTGTCTGTCTGTCCGTCAGTGCTCTAACTGATGTAAATACAGAGGGTGTTTACACTTTTTTAGAGCGTTTTGAGGCCGGATATAGTTTATATGCTTAAAATATGACTATTTTTTAGATGTTCAATCCGATAGCCCTTTTTCTTGACCATAAATCTACATCGTGATTCCATGATAGATGGGCATTTATAAAAATTTCCATTGCTTTTTATTTCACTTCACAATTTTCTAGAATCATAGTACATTTGGGCGCTCCTGTAAAGGAACTACAAATAATAGAGGCGCTATGAAGAGCTCTGCTTTGTAATTCTTAATAAAATATAACAATTTTGTTCCATTTGACCATTTGATTGATCGGTTTTGCAATTAAGTCAAAGCTACACTAGAGCTATCTGTAAAGGGGGTTGGTTTGTCTTGGGTGAAAAGCTTTTTAGGAGGTTCAAATGCGTATTCACGTTACATCTGGAGAAACCGCCCAAGACTCAAGACAGTTAGTTCGACAGCCACGCGGTAGGTCAGAAGCATGGACTTATACACTTCAGTCATCTACTATGTTTAGTGTCTTATCCATTCGGCCATTGTCGGATTTTCTTTTGTTTGAAATAGCCGAATGTCCCTAAAATAAGCTTTAAAGAATGACTGCCCATAGAGCAAAATGTATTCATTTATTTTGAGTGCTCCTGTAAAAGCTTTATGAATTCTACATACAAGATTTTCAATACCGTACATGGCGCAGTGCATAGGGATAACATATAGAACTTCGTAGTGGTCGATGAATATTTACGGCTGTTAGCATACGGACAGGCGGATAGAACAGATTGACAGAACTGAAATTATAATCAATTTCAGTTTTGTTGGAAAGCGTTAAAACATATTAGAATCACTAACAATAGTTAAGATATTACGGAAATTTTATAATGAAAATTAAGTCAACCACAAAAACTTGCGCGTGTTCAGGGGCTCTATTCTGCCACGTACGTTTAAGCGAACGTTCGGATGTGTGACATCATATTGACGTCATTCGTAACCATCTACCGTATGTTGGTATTCTGCAAGGTACGGTAGAGCTTTAGGTGCGGATTCTAACTTCCGTATGTTTACATTCTAGCATACTTTTCAACCCGCCAAGAAAATCGTGGCATTAGAGAATCCGTACGCTGAAAATGCTTCAAATCAAAAGGGCGGCAGCTGCTTTGCAGATGTTATTTTATCAGCGTGATAGAAGAGCGCGAAGAGGCATGAAGGGATAGGATATTATATTAATAGGATGAAAAAATATTTTAACATAGGAAGAGGGAAATTTTACAAGATAACAACTCATTAAATTTTACTTCAAAGGTATTGAAAATTGCTATTCGGTGTTAAAATGAGCTAAATTTTTAGAAATACGAAGTGAAATATAGCTGCTGCTATTGTAAAAATTAAGTAGGCGCGTCTTTAAATATGATGGCTCGTTACGCATACTTTAAATTAAAGTGTACGTCAGGCCAGTAGCCAGCGAGGAATAAAATTACGGGCAGTTCCCTCCCAGAAAAGAATCCTCAGCATACTTTTAAAACTCAAGCCGCCCGTTTGAAAGCCCAGAGGATTTTTCTCAGTGCCGTATTCGAGGGGGGGGGGCGAGGGGGCATGGGCACCCTCATAAAATGTAAAATAATTATAAAAATCAGCTATTTTAAAACATTTATATTAACTATTCTAAAAAAAAATTAAAATCCCTCCCCCCTCTCCCGAAGTATAAACCTATATGCGCCGCTGATTTTGGTGACCGGTTTGCCAACATACCAATCTTCTAGATTGCTTTTACAGTACATCATATTTGTATTATTTCTAGTGTTAAAAAATACTACAAATTAAATATTGAGTGCTTAATACATTTTGTCATGTGAAATATAAAATTTGCTGAAGAGTGTTTATTATTTTGGTTTGTCTGTCTGTCCGTCAGTGCTCTAACTGATGTAAATACAGAGGGTGTTTACACTTTTTTAGAGCGTTTTGAGGCCGGATATAGTTTATATGCTTAAAATATGACTATTTTTTAGATGTTCAATCCGATAGCCCTTTTTCTTGACCATAAATCTACATCGTGATTCCATGATAGATGGGCATTTATAAAAATTTCCATTGCTTTTTATTTCACTTTCACAATTTTCTAGAATCATAGTACATTTGGGCGCTCCTGTAAAGGAACTACAAATAATACAGGCGCTATGAAGAGCTCTGCTTTGTAATTCTTAATAAAATATAACAATTTTGTTCCATTTGACCATTTGATTGATCGGTTTTGCAATTAAGTCAAAGCTACACTAGAGCTATCTGTAAAGGGGGTTGGTTTGTCTTGGGTGAAAATCTTTTTAGGAGGTTCAAAGGCGTATTCACGTTACATCTGGAGAAACCGCCCAAGACTCAAGACAATTAGTTCGACAGCCACGCGGTAGGTCAGAACCATGGACTTATACACTTCAGTCATCTACTATGTTTAGTGTCTTATCCATTCGGTAATTGTCGGATTTTCTTTTGTTTGAAATAGCCGAATGTCCTTAAAATAAGCTTTAAAGAATGGCTGCCCATAGAGCAAAATGTATTCATTTATTTTGAGTGCTTCTGTAAAAGCTCTATGAATTCTACATACAAGATTTTCAATACCGTACATGACGCAGTGCATAGGGATAACATATAGAACTTCGTAGTGGTCGATGAATATTTACGGCTGTTAGCATACGGATAGGCGGATAGAACAGATTGACAGAACTGAAATTATAATCACTTTTCAGTTTTGTTGGAAAGCGTTAAAACATATTAGAATCACTAACAATAGTTAAGATATTACGGAAATTTTATAATGAAAATTAAGTCAACCACAAAAACTTGCGCGTGTTCAGGACTTTTTGCCTGCATTGTAATTTTATTAACATACGCAATTAAATTAGTAAAAACAATAAAGTAAATGAAATAGCCAGAGATGTGCTTTCGTAACACTTTAAGGATCTCCGAGGCGGGAAGGGAGGAGAAAAAACAATTGAAAATACATAGCCATCCTGGGATACTGTCTCCATCTAGTGTCGAATCGCCTGGCTGCGGGCCTGTCATTCGTAAACGATTGGTATATATAACTTTCCTCTTCGAAAATGCAAGTGCCTTTTTTTCCGGAGCTGAGCTGTACAATAGGTGTATTTTATGTTATTTAAAATTACTTATTTGTATCATGCAGTTTAACAGAACGTTATTATCACCTTCAAAAATGTTCTATATTTATAACATAAATAAACCGTTTATAGATGTTTTTTTTTCTTTTCTTTTTTTTTCTTTTGTTGTTAATCTCACATTCATCAAACTTCGCTAACTGAAAATTCGTTTCTAAAGGAAGTTTTAACAGTTTTCAAAGCAGGTAACTAAAGTTCGAACTTCAGTGTTATCCAAATACATTTTCACTCAAGAAGAATGCTAATGATCTATATTTACAAATAAAATAATATAAAAAATAAATAAAGAGAAAATTAAAAGTACAAAAGATTTTGAGCTGTCAGAAAATATCTTTCATAAAATGACAGACGAATTTCACGATTAACTATTAAACTAAACTTTTATCCTTAAATTAAAAATATATTGATTTGCCTTGGGGGGGAAATATGACATAAGTTGGTATTTACAAAAGTGTAACTTTTTATAAATGAAAGAGATGAATTTTTTCCTTAAACGAGACTTATTTCCTCTTTGCATTTTAATCAATTTAATTATTAATTGACAGTAATGAAATCACTTACCTAGAGTTTACTTTTAACTGCAAGGTTCTTTAATCTATAATATATATAACTAAGTGGCCACACACCAGCAGGATTCCAAACATGAAGCAGAATTAAATTAATATCTGCTCCAACGATCAGAATCCAGCTAGTAAATACTACACCATACACATGCAGTTGCGAATTTCTAAGTAGGCTAACAAGGCTATAACCTACAAAGACAATAAAGTAGACGATGCTTTCGTTCTGCCTATAGGTAGCCCTTTTGTTCAAGCAGCAAATTTATGAATTCGTCTCTGACACCGTATGTTCCTACCTATGAAAGAATTTTAATAAAAAAAGATTATCTAGCTTAACTAAGCACACATTATATAATACTGAAACACAACATGCTACATGACACTTATGTTTTAGTCCTTTAAAAATATGTTTAGAAAATAAAATTTAAGAATTCTACAATATAGCTTATCTTACAAATAATGAAGAGATGAGAAACATACATACCATGGTACTTGAGCAGTTTTAAGAAATAGATATGTATATGTACGTACGAGTGATATACTGTATATTTAAAAAACATAAGGTGAATAAACAATTTTAATCTTTTGAAGTTCACAAAAAATAATCAAACTACAGGCAAACTTGAAATGATAATAAGCAATCTATAGTTATATTCAATACAAATTACATATTTAGAATTCTCAAATGAGGTCCATTCTATGAAAAAGAACACCTTGACACAGAGTTTAACAGTAACTATGCATTTAAATAATCTAGCACCCATTACAAAATTAAGTATCATTATTATAAAGAAAATACATTAAATAAAGTTTTTATTGTTGAAAAAAATCGCTTCAATGTATAAATATTGTCTTCGCTGATCAGATCGCTATTTATAAAACATGATTAATCCATTATATAACAAGTAATCATGTAAAATGATATATAAAACATTCCAAAATACATAATAAATTCATAAATAATTTATGAAACAAAAGTAATACACATTTTGTTGTTATTTGTGTTCAACTATATTCATTATCAAGTTAAAAAACACAAAAATATAATACAACACTAGTATAGGACTAATAAACGCCTGCATTACGGGTACATAATGTTTATTTACGTTCTCAGATCGTTAGGCTTAGACGATTTCAACTATTATCAAAGAATTAATTATATTTATAGTCATTCAATTTACTTTAAATTTATACAAGAGTTAAAACTTACTGCACTGTAGTTGAAAATGAGGTGAAATGCCTTATTTTTGTCGAATATGAAAGTTATCAAACAATTAAAAAACCTTTTGGGAAATCAACAGGGAAATAAGTTTGCATGGACTACGCAGAACCCGGCTGTAACCTATCACTTCGACAGTTTACAAGTTTTCACTGCTTTCCGAAAATCGTCTGCCGAATTTTCATTGGCTATAATCAATAGGAAGTGACGTAAAAATCATCACTCTTGTTTGTGTGACATCGACGTTTTGGGACGAACTGTTTGGAATTTGCTCCGCCTTCCGCACGCTGTGGTCTGTTTCGAACGTTCGTTTGGAGGGCTTCCAGAATACCAATTTTTCGAACGTTCGTTAACTAGGATGCGGCACGGATAAGTTTTGGATGACGTCACAAATCCGAACGTTCGCTTTAACGTACGTGGCAGAATAGAGCCCATGATGAAGAAGTTCGAAAGAACCGGATAGCTGGGATTTTACCAGGTAGAGGACGACATGTTGTGGATTCTGCTCCCGTTCAAAACGTTGCTTTGGCGGTCGTAGACGCAGCTAGCCAATCGCGACATGGTGATGTCAGTGTGCCAACTGTTTCTCGTGCTGTTGAACATCTGTAGAACGTTTTGTTGATCTGCAGCGCCACCTATCGGCAACTTTTTGTACTAATAATTTATTTTTAATAAATCACGAGCGCGTGATCTGAAATGTCTGTTTCCAAAATTTCAGCCCATTATGACCCATACAACATCCTGCACAGGCCTCTGAGTTGGGGAAGTTTAATTTGGACAACCCTGTACTACAAAATTGATTCCAAAAGCAGTCGTTTGCCTCGATTTTGGCCACTATTGCACAACATGAGTGTTGCGATATTGAAAGTTTTAAAACGTGTGCTGCTTTTAAGTTTCTATTTTGCTTATTTCCCTATTAGTACAGTCTATAAATCACACCTAACATTATTTTAATTTTGATTCATTCTATGGAAAAATAAAAGATGCAGATCGGAATCGGCCAATACTGATCAATTTCGCCAAAAAAAAAAAAAAAAAAAAAAAACGGCGTGACAACCATTCCAGTTACTTCAAACTTTAGTCATACCACCGCGAATCAGATTGGCATGATGGTTAGGACGCTGGCTTCCCACACCTAAGGTTCCAAGATCGATCCCAGCCGCGGACGCTAGACGGAAGCAAATTCAAATAACTTGAGGTTTCAGCGTAGAGAATGCGTGGAAAAATAAAATATGTGGGGCGAGTTTGCCGACCGGCGCACCATGTATTTAGGAAAATTTTTAAAGTTTGAATTAAGCTTTCTATGATTCAAGCTTGCTGTGTCAAGCTTAATGCAAGTTGGGCAAGTGCAAACTTGAACACTTGATTCAAGCTTGCATTAAGCTTACACGCTTGACATTTTCAAACTAAATTCAAGTTTATTGACTTGATAAATCAAGCTTACTGCAAGTTTGATACAAATTTGCTGTGCTGTTTGGGATGGTGCATGTCGTGTAGCTCCAAGACACTGTCCCATGTAAAATTGGTTTCATCGGTACTAAAAATACGCGAATGAAAATCCCGATGTGGGACTCGTTTTTGAAAATAACATCGTGCGAATGCAAAGCATTGAAAATAATCGACATCGTGCAATGTCTGTACTGTTTTGGGGCGGTAGGAGAATAGCGTGCCCTCGTACATAACGGTAGAACGATGTGCACCCAAGATGCGTGCGCTCGCTCGTAGAAAAGTTTGAGGATTGTTCTCGAATTCCCGTAGAACAGCTTTCTCTACGACAGGTGTGCGAAATGTGAGCTTTCAACTGATGTTCCTATTGTCCAAACGAATCACGACTTGCAATGCAACTGTCCAAACAAAACACGACTTGGATGACGTCTGTTTGGAAAGCGCTTAAGGTACATCTGTTCCGTGGCTTGTCCATCTTTATCCGCCGCAGCATACAGGTAATCAGGGCCGGCCCTAACAGTTTTGCCGCCCCGGACAAAAATATAAAATGCCGCCCCCCCAACACAGTTAAATTACTACTAAAAGAAATATTGTTCACATATACTGTTTTTATGCCTATGAAACTTGAATGGCTCTTTAAACATAACACTGCATAAGAGAAACCATATTTATTAAAAACCACACATTAAGCTAAAAACCAAAAGAAAGAGAGAAAAATCAAGAGGTTTTTTTTATTTTTTTTACTTCCGCAAAATTCCTGACTTTTTCTCTTAAATCAATTTTTCAACTAATTCATGTTCGATAGCCAATGTAGTTAAATTATTTAACCTATCTGGAAGAGTTGTGGAACATAAGAAATTTTTAGTTAACTTTAATTTTGAGAAACTCTTCTCTGCTCTTGCCACAATTATCGGCAAAGAAAGCGAAATTCTCGAAGCAATAGAAAGATGTGGTGTAAAATCTAGAGTTGAAATTAGCTTTAAAATTTCAACTGAGCTTTCCTTTTTTCCTAATAAGGCCAACTGACACTTTCATTTACTGGATCAAGCGCATTTTTATTCCCTGATTCCCCATCGGTCAGCATTCCAATTCCAATTGTTTACTCTATAACCCTTTGAGGCGCAACCCTTTCCCAATGCTGAAAAAAGGGCAGCCGTTGCCATCGCTCGACTTAACTACCAGCAAGATGGCAGACGATCGAAACGTTCATCGCGTGCCACAGATCTAGAGACCCTTTTTTGACGACAGCTGGCTGACCTTTTTTCAGCATTGAGCAATCTATCCAGCTGTTATCGCATTCTCCCATTTTTTAGCAGATGTCAGTGCTGTTAAAAATAATCGTGACAATTTTTTTATGGGAAATGACTTGGTAAAAAGTAAAGGATTCTCATGGAGCTATGTCACCCCCAACTATTTTTATAGAAATCAAATCTATTCTTCGTGACTGGTAACAGTCAAAATGTCAGAGTTTGGTGTTCCCAGAGCGGGAACACTGCGCGTCAAAGGGATAAACAGTGTTAACACTATTACAATTACACTGTATTACAATGTTTAATTAGCACTGAGTATCTTTTAACTCATATATGCCCTGCAAAAATTTAAAATAATTACATTGGGTACTTATGAAATTAAATCTGCACTCTAAGGTATTAATCGCTTTGTTTACTGTAAAAAAAATAAAACTATCGGGAATTTTAATTTAGGATCTTTCACCAGATCATCTGATGTTTCGCAATCAAAATTAATAAGCTATGTGGCTGAGTAAACTCAGTGTTAGCCAGAATACTATCTCGTCGGTCAGTTCTCTTGCATAACAGAATATTTCATTTAAAATTACATCCATTTGAAGATCCTTTCAAAAAATCTTTACAGTTTCTTAAGAGTTCTAGAGCAGGTGGTAAATCGTTGTCTTTTGACTGCAACAGCTTTCTTAATAGATTTACGCAACTGAAGATTTTGTACCAAATAATAATAGAGCATAGGAACATGAACTGTTTGAGAGAGTTAAATAATCCTGAAACCAAATCACTGGAACAAAAACTTAAAATTCTTTCATCAATTTTAGCCTCATTGGAATTAGATTTGTCAATACCTTTATACCTTACTAAGAATGCGATTTTTTTTGGCACCAGGAATGCGATCTAGAAATATGGGAGAGTATTTGGCTTGTTGAATTTCATTAACAAAGTGTAATTTTAATCTCAACTGGAAACGTTGTGGTTGTGAAAAATCTATGCAAAATGTGTAAATATTTGTTTGCACATCACATATAAACAACTGAAGCGAATGAAATGAAATTTATTGCAACACCAAAAGGGGCAACTTAATTTAAACTGCAGGTGCTAAAATATTTCTAATTCGTTTAAAAGTTTTGAGATTTGAAACTGTTGTTTGAAGACTGTGCGTAAATGTTTGTTCGCCCTTTTAAAAAATGACTCAATGGAATAGAATGAAATTTAGAATTATATTGAATAATGGTAAGTTAATTGAAACAATAGATACCAAAATTGTTTTAAATAATTCATAGACTTTGAGATTTTGTAAAAATTGCTTTAAAAGTTTGTTCTGGCATCCATCAAAAACAGACTAAGAGAACAGAATGAAATTAGGTCATACGGGTAACAAAGCATGATAGACATTTTTAAAAGATTTGTATAAATTGAAAGGATTTGTAAAAGTTGCATTGCATTTTTTCTTTTCTTTTTTAGGGGACAGGGAGAGAGGGGGAGGGCGTCTGGAGATAATACAATAGGTGGCTGTTCGACTTAAACAAATTACGTCGATTTCTTCTTTAAAATTATTATTATTTTTTTAATTTTGAGAAAATTGTGCAAAAATTTTACAGGCCATAATATTAAAATTTCTAAAGTTAATAGAACAAAATTCAGTTACTGTCGAGGAGATATAGTTAAATAACATTGCTTGAATTCTTCCTAATTAAATATATATATTATTGAGAAAATTTTGTTTGACCACTTTGTAAAAACAACTAAAAGACAAAACGGAATGAAATGAAACGTTGTTAAATAGCAGGCGGTTAGTAAATCAAAATTACAGGATTTGAATTTTCTACAAGTTTGAATTAAAGTATGATGTAAACTTTGATTTAAAGTTTTCCACGCATCAAGTAAAATCCTCAAAATATAATTCAATCAGACGTTGCAGTGTTAAATATAGGCTACTTGCTATTACAAAGCATTTTCCAGATATTCTCTTTTCGGTTTAATATTCATTGAAGCTCATTCACTAAAAGAAAACGTTAATTTTGAATGTAAAGCATTTTCTCTATTGACAGTTTGTCTCAGTAGTTTGTTACTCTCTAACCTGTAATCTTTGAACAATACGCAAGAGTTATAACTTTGCTTTCTATATTTCTGCCAGTATGCTAATTCCATTTTTTTGTACTCCTACAATGCAAACAATATTTCGCACGGTTAGTAAAAACCCATCAATGACGGATGGGTACCTCTGCTAGTAAAGTTATATAGAATGATATTCTTCGGAATATTTTTTAACAATTCTTTTGCTAATACAAAATGTATTTTTCAAATTCGAGCCAAAATGCCGCCCCTAAAATTTGCCGCCCCGGACGCGTTTTCCCAAACCCTCAAGACTTCACGCACTTGGCGAAAACAGGAGGGAGCCAACGATTTGGCGGAAGAGAGACGTGCATTGCGAAAGCCACATAGTTTTTCAGACAAAATTTAATAACGAGGCAGAACAACACTAATAACTATGCAGAAGCAAGTATTAGAATTTTTAAAGATGTAATGTTGTTGCACTTGTTGACTTCTGCGTATCCATGTGGGAGCCCTACTTAATTAGAAAGTTGCTGGAATATGCTCACTCCAGGAAAAATGATGTGGGCATAATGTATCATCATTTTCTTAAAAAAACGACAGATTTTGTATCTGAACAACTCAGCGAAATTTCGGAAAATATTTTTATATTCACAAGCAAAGTGGATAATGTTAAATACACAATTAATGCGGAAATTGGTGCTTGTACATGTCCATCTGGCATATCTGGGGCATTTTGCAAGCACCAGTTCTTTTTAATGAATGATAAAAAAATTAATTTTTTTAATGCCCCACCAATATCACCATATGAAAAGTATGAGTTAGCTGTATTGGCTCTTGGAGAAAAATGTCCACAACCTGATTTTTTCAAAAGCTTCATTGATGAAGATGTGGATCCTATTTGCAACACTGAGCGTATAGCCACATTAGATAATGCCATTTCTAATGGTGTCCCATCAAACGCAAAAGAAATAGCTTCAACTGAGCAAAAGGAGGAAATTAAAAAGGAATTATCTAGGTTGGGCCATTTGCTTGATGACAATATCAGTCACGATGCAGCAGGCAAATTACTGAGAACTTTAAAAGAAATCAAAGATGTAAGCGATTTCAATAAACTTTATTTTTTTAAATCGTCCAGAGAAAAAAAAAATAAAAGTGCAGCCAACATCTATAGCAAGACGTCGTCCTGGTTTAACAAGAACCAGTACAAGAGTTCCTCCAACACAACTGCAACGTAAAGGCGTTAAACGCAAAAGATGCATTAGTGAAAGTGTTTACAAAAACAGGCCCAACGCAAAATCCCATGGTATAAACCATTGAAGATTTTTTCCCTACAAATTATTTTTGTAGAACACATATTATTAATTAATTATATACTTATTTGTATTTTATGATTTTGTAAATAAATTTATTGATGGTCTTAGTTTGATTATTTTGTTTTTTAATAATTGTATTTTCACTGGGAAGATTTACAAGCATTGTGTTTATTCAGCCTTTAAAATAACCAATTTTATAGAAGTAAAATAAATTAAGATTTGTGATTTTTTTTATTAAAAAAATTAAATTTTTGATACTTAAATTTTTGCTTAAGCCACGTTTTCTCTGTATTTATTGCTACTTCGTATTTCTTGATTATTTTAAGCTATCATTATTAAACTAATTAAATACTTAGCAAGGTCCAAAAAAGTAAATAATTTAATATATTTAATTTTTAATTGTTGAGTTCCAATATTGTTCTTACATATTATAAATAATAATAATTTATAAATATATATATATTATAATTATCATATAAATTATATATTAATAATATATTAACCATCCTTATCTCCTAAACACGTGCCCCTGAGAAATAAAGTTCCAATCAAATAGATAAAAAGTGGAATCATCACAGTAAAATTTCTCAATATATAAAAATGATAGTTTATTATTGAAGATTAGTTAAAAAAATTTCTTGGTGAATTCATTACGCTTGATAACGAAATATTGACTTATTTTGCATGTTCTCAGTTTTGAATAATAAGGAAAAAAAACTATATGTTTCAATATGAAGCTAGAAATTAAACTTACAACAGAAAATTAAGAAATCTACTATTACTAAGACAATTCCGTTAAAAAAAAAATTAAAAAAATCGTTGGTAGCACCAAATTAAAAATGTTAGGCATTTTTTGAAGTGCTTATAGAAAAGTTTTAAGCATTTAAGTTGTGTTTTTATCTGTAAATGAATGGCTTTACAGATAAAAACACAAATGTACATAATACAGAATGTATAATTATATACATTTCTTACTCTACCATTTATTATTTAACAAATTACATTCTTTAAATGTATCGGAGACATGTTTATTAAATGCAATAGATCAATAAACCTATTCTGATAATTACGCTCAAAAAAAGTAGATGGCACCAAAAAGAACATGCGATAAACAATTTTAAAGTGCCTAGGATACAATTGCGGAGCCGATAAGTTAAATTTTATCTATAAATAAATGTTTTATACTTACAATCATATTATATACTTTTCATATTCTACCACTATATTAAACTAATTACATTCTTTAAACACATCAGAAAAGCGCGCCTGTTATTACATCATAAATTCTTGAGGCGGTCTTACTAGCATTGCAAACTTATTGCGGCGTCAAGCTCACGTAACTCCTCTCTTTCGCCAAATCGTTGGCGCGCTCCTGTTTTCGCCAAGTGCGTGAAGTCTTGAGGGTTTGGGAAAACGCGCCCCGGACAGGGGTCCGGTTTGTCCGGCCCTAGGGCCGCCCCTGCAGGTAATGCCTATAGGACAATTCTGAGTTAAGTAGGATTTACACTGTATTAATTTTGATGTGTACATCCACAGTGAATTACTCAGAGTAAAGTCATCCAGAGTGATCATCCTTGTTTAGATATTTTCATACAGCTCAGTGGCTTCACATCACGTTCACTGTCACTGCTGTAGGTGTACAAACCCTCTAAATCCCCCAATTAAATAGTGAATGGGACGGAGGAAATGAACTGATCGTTTGCTTACATATTTCATCAAGCCTTCACTCTGGATGAACCGAAATTTTAAAGAAAGAATCTTGTGGTGGGGTAAAAGGGCGGGCATGACATGTGAGTTTATTTTAAAAAGAATAAAAATCTCAAAAAGACTGATGTTTTACCCACGAGAAGACCACTAAGGGCGGCAATAAATTAGAATAGTCGCCAGACTGTCGACAATAGTGACAGTCTAATCGCAATAAGTCGCCACAAGAGAATATTTATGGCACAACGAAAGATACAGGGCGCAGCAGTCCCTTCCTCTGCATGATGATTCGGCTTAGTACGTATAGAGCATACCACGAGCCTATGAAAATAAGGGGCATACGATTAGGGGATCCTGCGAATGAGAGAAGAAAAGAAGGCGAGAGAACCCAAGGTACAGAGAGCCAGAAGCGTCACAAAAAAAAAACCTGACCAGGAGATGAATAAACAGACGTGCTGGTGCTCGCAGTTATATAACAAGTGGTGTGTGATGTTGATACGATGATATTGTGTGTGAGTGACGCTGACGGAGCGAGCAACATGGCGGAGTTCGCGATAACATCGGCTCTGATTCCATCCACGCATCTGATTTGGTGAATATACATTATTTTTTCTATTTCCCGTGAAAAGTGCCCGTATGTACTAGCAATTTAAATATCGCCTCATCATACCACATCTCCCCAGACTTCTATATCTCAGCCAAGGAAATACTTGTGTTTGTTGATTGTAATTGCTAGGAAATAATTTTAAGTACCATAAATAAAATTATGTTAGTTTTCAGTTAAAATTTGTTGAATTCTTTCCAGATTTTGTGTACCCTTTTTGTATTTTAGATGAGTTACAGGAGTATTACCCAGGTAGGTTAGTTTGCGGCCCATCACTATACGATCACGTTCGGCTTTCTTTAATGGTAATAAAAAATTACTTTTACCGCGGACTACCACCACAAATCTTTCAACAGCGTTCATCTTTACTATACATTTTGGGAAAATGAAAGGCAATCTACACTTATCACTTTGAATGATTCTCCAAGATTCATCCAAAGTGTAAATGAGTTTTTAGAAAAGTGATTCATCCTTTTTCTGTAACGTTCTCTCTGAAATCCACTGCAAAATTTGCTTCCCACTCTCCCATCAATCTTCCAACATCGGACGCCATTTGCGTTTCCAAACACAAGTTCTTGAGTAAGTGCTGTTTGTCATCGTATGACAGACCAGTATGTTAAGTTTGGCAACGATTTTTTGAGACACCCTGTATTTGTACACACATGTATATAGATTATAATTATATCCTCGTAATTTTCATGCAAAAAATATCTTATCTCGGGATAATCAGAGAAGCGGTTTACTACAAGCCTCATTGGAAATACGCAAGTCAAAATAAGTAAAAAATGTTGCATCTGAGTAAACTGGATGCACGGTGACATTTTATATTTATTGATGATAGATTTTTTTCTGTTATAATCTACTTTATCTCAATTTATTTGAAGATGTTATCCAATTCCAATCCAAATATGTCTGAGCAATATATTAATTTCTGCTTTTTAATTTATCCCATCAATCATTTAAACCTTAATACAATATTTTAAGGTTATTTTTATCAAATAACCAATTTAATTTACATTGCAGAGTTAAATAAATGATTTTAATGTTTAAGAATCAAACCTCAGTAGCGGTAGAAGTTAGAGCTAAACCTCTTAACTAATGTTAATTTTTTACGCTAGCAGATTTTCTGTCGAGATAGAGGACACATAAATTTTTATCACTGGCAATGTTAACTATTATAATACCGATACTTAAATTTCTAATATTAAGTGAATATGATCACTGAAACTTGATATTAAAATATATTCATAAATTTTTCCAAAATATATTAAAATTTTTAATCCTTCCAATGAAGACCTTCTGAAATTATTAAAGGTGAATCTCATAAGCTATTTATTGTTCTGAGATTTAAAGAGCATGCAACTTTTACCTGAAAAAATAAAAGATATATAAAGATTTAAATGAAAGTCATTTTTTTCTCAATCATTTATTTGTGCAGTGATTAAAAAAAATCCTGCTATATTCTCTTCATCGTAAAGCTCTGGCGGCAAAGATTTACCTACTGTGTCCATCGTGGCTTTCTGATACGAGTCTGAATGGTTCGCTGTGCCGGTCAGAGGGGTATTCTCAGACTCTTGCCTGGAATCAGTAGTGGGCACAGAAGTAGAATCGTTGCCGTTTTGTCTTTGACGCGGGGAGCCAAAAGTTACCATTAGGTATCTTCCCCAATACAATACAAGTAGTTAACTGAAGTACAAGGCTTTTAGCTTAATTAAAATATGAGTGGCTGCTTTAAAAAATGCAAAAAGTAAAATTAAGAAAATCTTAAACATTTTTAATAACTCAATAAAATTAAAAAATAAATACATTAAATAAGCCGAAATTTTCTTTGTAAGTTCATTCTTCAGCCCTTTGAAAAAGAATTTGTCTGTAATGGGTTCATTCACTAGTTCCCTTATATTAGAGGAAAAATTTCTACAGCTTAATTTTTTTTAATGTTGTTTTGAAAGTAATTTTATAATTTCTTGAAACTCTCAAAGAAACTGAAGCATTTCACTTTTAATTTTTAAGACTTCCTAAACATTAGAAATTTGCTATGATATAGACTTGGAATTCAAGTTATCTTTTACTATAATAGAAATCTCTTTCGATAAAAGGGATTCTCAGTGGAATTGCATTTTCAAGACATTAAGCGAGCATTCAATTTTTGTTTAACCTAGAAGCTTTTTAATGAATACATTGTTTTAAATTTTACACGGATAATTCATATTTTAAAGATTTCTAAGATATAAATATTAGTTTTGTATCAGTCCTATTAATAGTCTTAAATGAAGAATTTTTGTACAAAATTACTATGGCCCACTTGCGTCTTGAGTTAAAAAATGTGCTTGGCATGGAAACTTGCATATTTATTAAAACATTGCTTGTCATAAAAGTTGTATTTTGAATAATGTAATCTTAAATATATGAATTGCATTTATCTTAATATGGAAAAACACAGAATTTTTCTGTTCATAACAAATCCATAAAGTTCTGCTTATCTGCTTTATCAGAAGTAGAAGTTTCAATTTTTAGTGTGAAAATTTTGGAGTTCCTTGAAATATGATAGCTTAAAATTTAATCAGGAAGTCTGAATTGAGTACTGGCTTTAAAATTGGAAGTTTCCAGTAGTTTATATTTCTACTAGTAACGGACGCCAAGAAAAAATTTTGGTTTCAGTGATTGACACGTCATGCTCTAGTAATTGACACCTAAGAAATGAGTAGAAAAACATACTCATTTATTTTTTAATGCTGACATAAAAATGACAGAAGCAAATGAAATGAATTTGGTGACATTGATAGGCGGCCACTCAACTCAAACTATAGGAGTCGAATTTTTAGAAAATTTTGATTAGATTTTGAGATTTTGCGAAAATCGTTTCAAACTGTGTAAATATTTTTTTTCGCATCCCGTAATAACGGCTAAAGCGAATAAAATGAAATTTGGCGGCTTGATAGATGGTAGTTGTGCCATTCGAATTATTTCCATAATCGATTAATGGATTGCAAATTGTGTCAATAATCGATTAAAGAAATAGTGAATATTTTTGATTGCACTATTCGAATAGTAATCGCGATTAATCTCGATTTCGCAATTTGAATTGCCTTCGCGATTAATCGTTTCACTATTCGAATTGTACGCGATTAATCGTTTTCACAATTTGAATTGTATTCACTATTAATCGTTTCACTAATGTTCACTATTCGAATGCTACGTGCTGAGCGCTCGAATGCATTTTTCGAAATCAATTGGTTTGAATGTATTTAATAATACATTAATTCGAATAGTTTCACTCATTCATGGCCATCACTGAAGCAGTCACTCAGCTTAAATTACCGGCAACTATTTTTTTAAAAGTTTTATTTGATTTTGATATTTTTCGAAAATGCTTTTAAAATGCGTAACTTTTGTTCATATATCATGTCAGAACGACTAAAGCGAATGAAATGAAATATGGGGACATATAGGTGAACATGCAACTCAAATTATAGCCTTCGTTTTTGAACATTTGAATTAGATTGAGACTTTTCGAAAATTTATTCAAAATGTGTAAATATTTTTTTGTCCATCACATATAAACCAATGGGAAAGGGAATTAAAATTTAGCATCTTCATAGGTGGTCACAAACTATAGGCGTCAAAGTACTTCAAAAAAACTTTTTGATTTTGAAATTTTCTGAAAATTGAGAAAATATTTGTTTCATTCCTGAAAAATGGTAATGGAATAGAATGAAATATGAAATTATGTTAAGTGGCAAGTTATTTTTAAATATAAATGCCAAAATTGTTTGAAATACTATTTCATAGATTTTGAGGTTTTGTGAAAACCGTGTAAATGTTCTCGCATTCCTCAAAAATAGCTTTAGAAAATAGAATGAAATTTAGTAACATGATCAGTAACAAATAAAGCAATAAATGTTAGGATTTTTTAAAAATTTTAAAAAATTTTAAAACTTTGCAAAAATTGCTTTAAAAATTGTAATCAATTTAATTATAGTTAACTAAATATATTACTTAACTATTTAATTTTTAAAAATTTCGTCGATATCTTAAAAATGTTTATTTCACATTTTAAAATTTGTGCAAAGTTTTCTGGAGGCATAACATTAAAATATAGTGAATCAAACAAAATTTAGCTACTGGCGAGGAACGACCTCGACATTAAAAGCTCTTTCCACTAAAATAAAACGTTAATTTTGAAAAAGAAAATTTTTTCTCTATTGGCAATTTCACTCAGCACTTTGTTACACTCTAACCTGTAATCTCTTAACAATATACAGACATTATAACTTTTCTTTCTATACTTTTGCCAATACAATTTAACCGATACCAATCTTATAAATAAATAAATAAACTCGACAGACTTATTTTATGTACTACTATCTGCGTGCCCGTTCTTCGCACGGTAGGAAACGAAAATTTTCCTTACATGTGTAATTCGAAATTATTCGTGATGTGGAATTAAAAAAAAAAGAGCAAAATTATTTGACTCTTAATGTAAAGTTTGTGTTATGAGTACTAACCTGATCATTGCAGTATAATGACTCAAAGAACTACTTCAGTGTCATTCACTATCAAAAAAGTGGAAAGCTTAATGGTTTGCAGAGAACTCCTGGCTTTCAAAATGTCTTATTTCTACATAATACTGTTTTTTAGGCTCAAGTTGTAGCATTAAATACCTAAGACACTACATGAAATGGAGCACGATTTATTTCTTTCCGAACATGTACCATATAAGGAAAGTATTGTAATCATGAAAAAATTCGACTTCGAGATTTTGGTGTATTTACACGTTTTGAGGTCTTCTGAATTCATTTATGCTATTTTCAAGAGATGTTTTTAAAATAGCTGCGCACCCGCTCTTCATACGGGAAGAAGGGAATATTTTACTACTAAAATCATATCTGCATGTGACAAAACAGAATTTCATTTTTAAAAAAGTTCAAGTAATCTCCTCTGTTGAAATTACTGCGGGATATATTAACGCAAATTAGAATTACTTTTCATTTAGTTGGTTGTAAGACAACCGTTGAAAAAGGATAAACACTTTTAATTTCATGAAATATTTATTAACGTGGTACATTGCGATTTATTCATATTATCTTTACAAATCTAATAATACTACCTATTATGTACATTAATACTATCTATACTCGCTTCTCCCTCTTCAAGGCTCCCTTAAAAGAAACAGCTTAGATTATTTGGCCTCAATGGGATCTTGTGATTCTGTGGCGATTCTTTGCAATTTACGCATTAGCATAAAAACTAATAATCATTTCACATAATGGTTGCCATTAAGGAAACTCTCCATATATATTTAATTTATACATAGTTTTATAAGATTGGAGTATTTAGCGCCGCAAACCTTAAACCTAAAACCTTAAACCTCTCTTACTGCGGGGAGAAAATATCCAAGGGGTGCCATTTTAAATATCCATGTATCTAATATAGCGATATCTTTTATATCCTCCATAGTCCTGTCTCCTGAAAAACATCAAACTGTGTAATCTCGAGGAGCTACTTATTCCCATTTTAATTGTGACAGGGCGTTAGAGTTGCAGAGTTTACAAATTTCACGCATTTTTTTAATCTATGACGTCACTGTTTGACTGCCGTAAAGGATACCCCGGTAGATTGAGGGAGTTAATTTAGATATTTCGCATAATTGTTTTCAAACGGTATCATTAAAACTTTGCGTTGGACCTTTATGGAGGAACGTAATTCAACGTTAAAATAAAACTATACTCGCAACCTGCATGCGTATGTTAGGCAACGCCTGCGCTAAATTAAATGCCAAAAATAAAAATAGTAAATAGAAAAATTTTAATATATCGCGCTTTGAAACGAACTTTGTAACTTTTAAAATGAACATTTTCAGCGCCGTGAAAACATTTCAATTTTTAAATAAGCACCGGATTAAAATACCACTTCTAATAATAATAATCGTGAATTTCTTAGTTTATTTCTACAGTAAATTTTAATCAAAATATCGTCTCCCTGTGTTGAAAATAGAGCTGGAATAAATGAGTTAAAATTATGACGTAATTTTTACGTATCTTAAAGCATTTGACGTCATAGATCCTCACTTGCGAATTGAAATTCTGATATCCCATTTAAAAACTCAATTGGTTGAAAAAACCCTTTTTTTAATCCTTTCTGTGGCAACAACCGAACATAAATTCTCGTGCCGTGATCGCAATGTAATGAATGGCGTAACATCGCGTTGATGCTATTAAATTATAAACATTAGGCTGCATTAAAATTCGTAAAAAATCATCTAATTTACATAATTTTTTCGTTTTTATTTTAAAAGAGGGAGAAAAGAATGTTTCACGATTTGTCAAAATATCTAAAAGTTATGACGGATAGAATTCAAGATGCGACAGTTTTAAAATTATTTTACGAAAAAAAAAATCGCGAAGCAGATGTTTAGTAAAAAAATTTCTAAAAATCGGTAAATCATGTTACGTATTCAGAACAAACTGTTTTTAAAAGAAAATTTCTTCCTGTACCCGATGATACAAATGCCGTTTTGCTGCGAGCGTATTTTCCGCCGTTATTACGAATTAGGTGAGAAAAAATGCCAAAAATCGCATAAAACATAAAATAAAAAAAATCTAGGTCGAATTTTGAAAAAATCGCTTCGAGGTGCACAACTACATATTTACATCTTCCCGAGTACCAAATTTGGTGTTTCTAGGTGTAGCCGTTTGTCCGTAACGCTGCCGACAGACACACACACACACACACACACACAGAGACACACAGACACACAGACACCTTCTTTTATAATAAGTAGAGATTAAGTGTATCTAGAGATATTTTGCCTATTGGTTTAGAACGTCGAAAATTGAAGTAAAACAACTTATACACTTTTTGCAGTGTATTTATGGAATGATTATAGAATCTTTACAGGAATGTGGTAAATGACATTTGTATCCAGTAAAGCAGTTACAGATTACGTCACCTGGGGAAAACCTTAATTTTGGTATCCCCTTTGGAGCCTCATATAGAAATTACCCAATGTGCACTTTTCAATTAATTTTCACACTTGAAAATTTGAGCTTTGAAATTTTAAACTTAGATTTTTAAGATACGTTATGCAATTCTGAAGTTCATTGAAGTATGTTGCGCTCAAAGCAGAGATGGCATTTTGATTGAAATAAAGTGAAACGTTTTTAAATTAAGCATTGTCTAAATGTAATAAATTCATTGATTATTTAGACTAACAGAAATAAATGGAATAACTTCATGCGTTTCATTTTATTAATATTCAGGCTATTTAAGCTTTAAAATGTAATTTTGAAACCTCGTTTTGAGTACTTAAATATTGTGAAACTATATAGTCTTAAAATTTTTCAAGAAAGCAATCTATCTTCCAATTGAAAATAAAACTCAAGGCTCTATTAAACAGGAAAACGTTTAATAAATGAAGCATTCTAATTAAATATTTTTACAAAGCGAGTACAATTTTTAATTTGAAGTTGAAAAACCATCAGATTTTTAAAAAGTAATAGGAAACGTTCATTATATTTTAACTTTTGACGTATATGTGACTTTGTTACTTTTTTTTCTGTTATGTGCAAGTAAATTTGAATCTATATTCTTTTTTATGTCGACATAGGTACGGTTACTTACATATATAACCAATTTTTTTTTGCCCAATTACTTAAAATAAAAATTTTATAACAAACTAAACGTTACAAATGATTTTGGCCAATGTGTCTCTTAAAAGTATTTTTAAACATAAAATGTAATAAACATTACATTTAATGAACTATATTCTCGGATTTTTCATTTCATATAATTTAATTAATGAGGAAAGTATCATTTTAAATCGGAATTTTTTCTACTAAATAATTTAATTTTTAAAATGAAAAGATATCGATAACTATTATATAAAAATAATCATTTACAACGAATGCAACTTTATTTACTATTGAACAGAAAAATTACCTCTTTCACCAACTGCTTTCTTTGAAAATGTAAATAGTTCTCTTTTTAAAAGCTCTCTAAATAAACAGATATATTTTTTCCATTTTATTTTGCTTGGACTTTAAATTTTTTAGAGAATCGCTCAAAATACTTTGTCTATTTTGTTTCTAATATATTTGAATTAGAAAACCACAAAATGACAGTATATAGATTTGTGTATAGCATTTTTTAATTGCGGAATGATGGTTTTGCAACAGAACAGCTAATACTATTTGGTTAATGTCATAGTACTTTACAAGGATGATTATAGAAAAAGAATGCACTGAAATAATGTTGAAAGTTTGCGATAGTGCATTATGTCGAAACACCTGGTATTTAAAAATTATGCATATTGCGTCATTTGCTTTTAAAATGTTCCTTTATTTTTCTAAATTTGCATAAAAAAAGCTTACACCAAACAAATGCTATACTAAAGATTCAATATTTAAAATAATAATAATAATTTACACTCATATATTGCAATCAAATGCTGTATATAAATCCGCTAACAAAAGTTGATTAAAACGTGCTGAAACAATATTTTGCTTGAGATATTATTCAAAGAAGCATTTTTAGAAGGAAAAGTGACTTGTACATAAGAAATTTTTATCATATAATGTTCTTATAAAGGTTATAGAAATAAAGATAAGAACACGATATCAGATTTTTCATGTTTTAGCACAAGGCAAACTGTGAAGCATTAAATTCACTAAAATTGTAATGAAGAATTCTGAGTTTTAAATTTCCAGCACTGGTTAAGGAAAAAAAAATCTAGTTTAAAACTACCATTTTAGAAATCTGATTCAACTAAAATTTCAAACACGCACGTTTTAGTAGCTTTGAAATTATGAAGAATAAATTGCTTTTGTAGCGATAACTTTTGAAAATCAGATACACACTAAATATTTGTTTACTTTTCAATGGATAAACAAAATTGCACTGTATAAATACAGACAAGAATAAAATAATATGTACATACGTATCACATAGCAAAGAAGTTCTACCTTTTTCTGGAGAAGAATATTTACCAGCCATAGTAAAGTTTTCCTGCTTTCCGTAGTTAGTAAGCATTTTGTCCCTGGAGAAGTCTACCGATGTGTACGCCTGGTTTATTAAACTATTCTGTTAATTTTGTAAGCTATTTCATTAACTTTGAAAAAGAAGTTGTTACAAATGTAAAATTTGTGCATACGGGAGGTGATTTAGCAAAACGCTTGGTAGAGAGAACCAAGTCGATATATAATTTATTAGCCATGCAGGGTCGTCTTTTTAAGCCATCATTAACAGGTGAATGTGTTGAAATTTACAAACTAAGCTTTGATAGAATCTCACTACTTTTTCTCAGAAAAAAAAAAAAACACAGTTAAAATTGATGGGTATAGTGGGGTAAGATTGCACTGCACTTGTGAAAAACGACATTTTTTTCATTCATTGAATGTTTTCTGTTATTAATCATGCTATAAACATGCAACTTTTTTGTGTTTCTTTATATGCAATGTATTCATCCCCTTCACACCTAAAAAGATTTTACATAATTATACTATTTTTAATTGTAAAATATTCAACTTTGTTAAGAGCTGTTTTTTCCATAAAGGTGACGTAAGATGGGTAGCAGGTATGTTAAAATGGGCAATAAATTTTAAAAAGGGAAAAAAATAATAAACTTTATCAAATTTTATTAATTTTCAATCATTTCAAATTATTTAAATTTAAAAATATTATAGCGAGGGCTTTTAGACTAGTGTTAAGAAAGGTTGATGCTGGTTCACTTTCAGCACCGAAGAGTCATTTGGAACATTTAGGATTCAATTCTACTCTAGATCCGAACTGTGTTCCCCGAACTGCCGCTAAGTCGCCAGTCTTGTATTGGGCGTTTTCTATCTCTTTTTACTGTAAGTCCTTGTATTTTCAGCCTGGAATTTTTGTATATTCTGTTTCGCTACCCGTCTGATTAAGTCAACTTCCTGGAGTTCCCCCCTGCTCTTCCTTCATGACTATTCCACTAGTTCTCATTTTTACGTCAC
>JAWZYV010019942.1:0-22685 GCA_038373885.1 Cheiracanthium punctorium | reverse complement strand
CTTTATCGCATATATATATATCCCTACTTTTATTTCTATTTCTTCTTCATGATCCATAACTTTTGCTGGTAGTTTGACTTTAATAGATTTATTCAACCACCCGAATTTAAATTTATTTTTTTCGCTCGCATCTACTGAGCAAGCTTTATGCTCATTGTTTAAATTAATATCCATATTTATAATGTTATCTTGGTTAACTAACAAAAGATCATCTTCAAAAAATGATGAACGAAGAACGCAGTTTCCCACATGCGTTTCAGAGCGTGTGCGGTACAATTCCAAACACACGACAAATAAAAGTAGCAGTAGAAGTTGTTCACATAACAGCCGTTATCAGTCATCCTGTAATTCAAGTTCGGCAATTTCCACGTGCGATTTCAACAGTAAGGCGTGACCTACTTTCAACCTGCGCGATTGTCATTCGGCCGATTGGCACAAGTTACGCCTTTCTCCATTCCGCTGCACCAATAATTTAGGGTGATAGATACAATCTGTAGGCTTAGGAACGCATCTCTGTTTACTGCATGGTTTACTGTGAAGGAGAAAAAATGGTGTTCGTTCGTTCCGCTCCCCCCCCACATTTTTCGGTCGCGATTTCTCGACGGTTTTGCACTGATCTCAGAAACAGCCTCAAAGACATTGAAAAAAGCGGATTTCCGCTTAAAAGCGGAACTCTTTCATGCCTGGTTATGGAGCAAAAATCAAAAAGAAATAAACACTTTATTTGAAAACTAACAAAGATAACAAAAGATATGATTTATGATAGCATGTATAATATTTATCTAAAATTGTATAACGCTGCAATTATATTTTAACGAATGCATTATTACAAGCAAACAAAACGAAATTTACATTAACTTTTTATTGAAGAAAAATATATCATCAGCAAAATTAAATGAAATAATCAAAACTTTTAATCTTCTGCAAAACTTATGCACTTTCATTTGCCAGTATGTCAAATTAAATAAAGCTAATAATTCAAATAATCTGAAACTAATTGCTAAAACTGAAATTTTCAGGAAAATTTCTTAGTAGATAGAATGCAGTTGCATATCATATGCACCTGAAAATTTTTCAATTCTTTGAGCCGATGGAAATTACCACTTTAAATTATGATAACAAGCTTTATATCACAGAGTTCAGAAAATTGCCAGTAACTAAGTTTATAATTACCGCTTTTAATTGGTTAGGCAGTTGTAGTGAATCCTCGTCGCATTTTTGTTGGAAGACCATACAAGAGAGTAAAGCTGCAACTTCTTCAGGCTCACAATCATTGAAAACAGATTTAACTAGTAACTCGGTTATCAAGAGCTCATGATTACTCATTTCTCGAGCAACTGAACCTTTTAACTGGACAGTTTCCTCATTATCAATGTACTGGAAGTTTTTCAGAACCTATAAAAATACTTGTTTTAATAAGGTTATAAATGCAGCTTTATTATCAGCAATTGCAATGTTATTTAAAAAATGATATTTTAATATTTAGCAGGCCAAATTCCCAATTGGAATCAATTATATACTGGGAAGACCAGAAAGTAATGACTCCTATTACAGTTGTAAATATTTCACTTAGCTGAAACTACATAAGCTAATACAGTAAAACTAGTTTAAGAAGTTTCCACTTAAGAAGTTCTCTTATTTAAGTTGATATTTTTGGTTCCCATTTGTTTTCTATTCTTACAATGTCAAAATAACCCATTAAAAAGTCGCATAACAAACTCTTTCCGGTTTAAGATGTTTTTTTCTCACTTTTAGGTTCAGTTTCAGAAAGTATTTATGTTTGCCTTTCAACTGTTTTTTTTTTCCCCTTCTTCTTCTTCTTTTTTTTTTTTTTGTTTGGTTTGCAATGGGCAAAGAATGCTGGAAAAGGACTAGAAAACTTTCATTGTTTTATTGTGAACGTGAAAATGTAAGTGTTGTATGTGTAAAAAGGTTGAAGGGAATAAAAGATATAGCGAATTTTTTTTATAAAATTTTTTAGATTTAATAAAAAGATTCTACAGTAATTATGTTGTTTTACTCTATTAACTAATTTTTAAGTTTACAAAACAATTTAAATTTTTTAAGTAAAACTAAACTTTTTACTACACATATATACAGTGGAACCTGCCTAATGTGACCACCCTCGGGAACGACAAAACTGGTCACCTTACAAAGGTAGCGCTTTAATAAATTTGTTTATGCTTAAAATTCAAATAACACTTGCACAAATCTTCTACAGTTTATTAATAACAAGATCTCAAAATCAATAAATATCCATGAACAAAAAAAAGGAATGTAGGGAGTAAAATGCTGAAACATTAAAATGCACATTGCATACAAATTGTGTGCGACTTCTTTATACTTACGTTTCAATATGTATTTTAATACGTCTTGGTCACAATGAATAATAAAAAATAATAAATATGAATAAAAGATATACATTTCCATTTTGCAGCTTGACATATTACTAAAGTACAGTTTGAATGTTTGGGTTGTTTTCATGTTTGTACAAATATATGATACAATTTTCATTAGTGTACATCAAGAACACATTGTTTAGATAACACACTGTGCTGTAATAGCAAAGTTCTAAAAGGGCCGGTCGTCAAATAAATTGCCAGGTTGAAAAAATGAAAAGAAATGTTAGGCTTTATACATGTTTGGGAAAATTTAAATGTGACTCGCCACAGGGGTGATCAGAATATAGTTTTTGTAGCCTAGACAAAATTATTGTAATCCTGTGGGAAAGGAAGAAAATTAAATATATACACAGACTACAGACGCCAACAAAATGCATTATAAAGGCTAAAACCAAAGTAAATTAAGAAACAGTTAAATAGCATTATTGACAGATGGGCGATTTAAAATGGCAAGAGTATTACATTTAGAATAGGTAAAGGGAAATCAGCAGTACTCATAAATGTGTGATTAACTTCATCAAAAGTAATTGTAAATATGCGATTAACTGCATCCCACACACCTCTTACTGGAAACCATGCTGAATCAATTTTAGCATCAACAGAAATATAAAAGAATCTAGACTAAAACAAGTTTTCCTTTTTAATTTATTTATCTAATTTTTCTTTGTTCGTTTTATTTATTCATCTATTGAGAACAAGTGTTACAAAAGAGAGAATCAGTGTTGAGATCAAATCTTGTGTTAAACAACTGAAAAGGGATACAGCATTCTATATTATCTGAATGTGTTTTATATTTAAGAGGCAGTTTATAGTGGAAAGTGGTCACATTTGACAGGTTAAAAAACTTAAATTTGGCAGACTATCTGGTCACTATACAGTTTTTGCAGGTGGTCACTTTACAGGATATTTTCCCCATACATTTTTTATGAGTTACAATGAAATTTCAGAAAAGTGTTCACTTTAGACAGGTGGTCTCTTTACCAAGGTGGTCACTTTAGCAGGTTCCACTGTATATTACCCCCACCATAGACAAGTGAATAAGACACTGAACTAGGCTGAGATGTGAAGGTCCAGGGTTCCAGGTCGGCAATCAACCTGGAACCCAAACCCTGGACAGTCAATCTGATAATTTAAGAGTTTTGGGTGTTTTTCTCTAGATATAACATAAATATGCACAAGAAATCCTTAAAATGTTCTCTGACCAAGGGACCAACCTCCTCCTTGGCAGATACCCTTCATATAAGTTTGATTTAAAACACAATACAATATTATTTTTATTATTATCATATATTATTATTATATATTATTTTTAATGGAAAGAAAAGCTTTCGAGAATATCTATACTGAATTAATAATTTTATTTGTTAAATAATAATAATCTCCTTTTAAAAAATTCTTGCCTTCCATCACTTTTGAAAACTTCCTGTTTTATTGTAATACAAAATTTGCCATGTATGTGAATTTATAATGTAGGTCTCAGTAAAAGAGGATTTTTAAAAATTCATAACCATGGGGGAGAGAGTAAAAGCAAAATCTTCTTCCACATATTCATCTATGTTTATTGAAAGAAAGAAAGAAAATAAATCAGCTATCTAGGATATCCTTGCTTTAAAATATAAAAAAAATAGGGAAATATTGTTTGCCTTCAATTAAAAATTTCTAAAGAATTTATTTGCTTGGATATAATGTTAAAAAAGACACTTTTCTGTGCACTTAACATTTAAAATGCCAAGTAATTTCTTCTGACAGTCTGTGACAGAAAAAAAACTAATCCTTACATTTTTGTCATTTTCTTTTACATGAAGACTATCATAATACAAAGTTGGTTTTTGTAGACATAATCTCTTAATTAGTAATAATGTTCATGAAAAGACATACTTTCATTAAGATAAATTAGATGCACAGTTCCCACCAAACTATAATTCCTAAATTCCCTGACTTTCCCTGTCATTCCAGGTCAGAATACATGGGATTCACCGAAATATCATTTATAAATTCCCTGATACAGTAACTGCTTGTTATATTGCACATTCGGATTTATCGCACTTTTACTATGTCTCCCATTTTTTTTTGTCCCCTGTACTTTTTGCTTCGATACTTTACATGAAAAACATAGAGCACATTTGAAAAATACAACTTTAATCACGTAAAAGAGATACAATTAATTAATTGTCGCTCACTGATCTTGTTTGAAATGCAAGTTATGAGAGAAAAATCAAATCAAATCAGAATGACTTTAGATAGTTTCTCTGCAGGAAATGAAATGACTATTTGCATGCAAAATTGAAAAGGTAAATTAAACTTCTATGTTTGTTGTTACATTATGATTGTCTACCACACTACTCACACACCTCTTTTCCCCTCTCCACCTGATAAATCTAGGATTTTCCTTGTCTACTGAAAAGTGCAATATAACAAGGGGCTACTGTATTTATGCTTGTTTGAGTTAACCTTTCATGTAAATTGGGAAACAAGCAGAAAATGGAATGACCCAGAAATTTGATTCCTTAAGATACAAATGTATTTGGATTTCGAAATCACAACTTAATTGGTTTTACTAGGTAAATTTGAAATATTACTGATAATTAAATTAATATTACTTTTCTTAAAAGAAAAAGAAAATGTAATAATTGAGAATAAAACTAGAAAAAAGTGATTGCTGAAAAACAATGACAGGTTTTAAAATCTGAAAAAACCATAAAATACCACCAAGAGGGAAAAACAAAAACAAAAAAAAAAAACAAACAAAAAAAAACCAAAAAAAAAACCTAGTCTATTCATATTAATAACATAATTGATCACGGTATGGACACAAATGTATAAATTTAAAAGTACCAAATTAAAATCTGATAGTATTTTCAGCCAACTGCACAGCAGTCATCAGTTGTTACTGTCTCTTTCCTTGCTTGAGAAATGTCCCCTATTCTTTCCTGATGCACAAGACCTTGAAATTGAAATGGCAGATGGCGCCATAAAGGACATGATGTATGCGTCCATTGAGGGAGAATGGAAGATGTTCCTCAAGTAAGGAAGGAGGCAGTATGCTGGTGGCTGAAAACATTAACAAATGGATTTTAATTTGGTACTTTTAAATGGATACATTTTTTAAATTTCCATCCAAATGTTTTACAAGTTGAACAAAGATGTATTGCAGAGATTTAAGTGTGCACGGTCAAACATGCTCCATTAGTGGAATTACAGGGTTTTTACAGATTTCACAGCTTTCGCTTCCCTGACTTAATCTAGCATCTTTTCCAAATTTTGAGTTTTTGTTTTTAACATTACATCCTTTTATTAATAACTTTTTATATATTCTGCCCCCTTTTTTTACAAATAATGATAATAAAATTAATATATACAAGAATCTTATTTGACATCACCGGATTCTAACAAAAACCAGGTTTGTTAATAATTTAGGATAAAATTGAGCATATTTCAACTGCACAAAATACTCATAAGGAACACATTTTAAAATTATTTATAAGGTTAAAGAGAAAATGAAAATAAAACTATTTCTATACTTAGGTTCAAACAGTAGATATTTTCTTGATTTTACCACAAAAAACAATTTTTCTTGCATTTCCCTGACCTGTCTTCAATTTCTGCTAATTTCCCTGACTTTTTTCCCAAATCTCTGACTTTCCCTGACCAAAACTCATTTCCCTGACTTTCCAGGTCTGTAGAAACCCTGAATTATCTTGAAAGGAAAGGTCAGCATTGAATTTGGGAGAATTAGCGAATGTAGATAGGTTAAAAAAACACTAGTTGAAATCAACTGATAGAAATTTTGATTCCTGTTGAAGATGATACGAATATAAATAGTTTCAAAGAAGAATGTAAAATATGCTTAAAATCAAGTATTGCTGAAATGAAAGGAAATTATAATTTCTTCCTTCTTCAAAGCTGTATAGACATGATGTGAAATAAAACAAACTGATTTAGTAATAATATTTTTTATAGTTTGGGTTGCACGAAACTTTGCACCATGACCTCTGTATAGAGGTCACTTGAGAGACCAATTTTTTAGAGTTCAAAGGATAGTCTCTTTTCAGAAGTTTCACTTTTGAATTTTTTTTAGTCACAGTCTTAAAAATATTGAGGATTAAAATTACGGAGGCATCTTGACTAGAGTTTATACTTCAATTCTAGAGATTAAGCACACAAGTTTTCTATAAAGAACAGAAAAAATTCTGTATTTACTCTGTTTTTAAATGAGTTTAATCCATATTTAACTTCTCAAGTAAAGAGAATCTTAGATTCCTTTGAATTATAACTACTTTATATTTCAAACTTAGATTTTAATTTTTTACTAACACCACCATCACTCACATAAATGTGTTTTTACTATACATACTTGTTTTCTCATTTCATACTCAGGATGTAATGAAAGACTTTCTTCTGACAACTTAAATTTGTAGTGTTTTATATCTTCAACTAAAGCTTCATATTTTGAATATGATGTAAACTAGAAATAAAAAAATAAGAAATGGAAGATGTAAATTAATCTCAATAAATAAATAAAAAAATCTTGTGATTTATAAGAATAAGCATTTTTTGACAGCTTAAATTTCTCATAGCAAAAATAATATAATCTGAGTATAAATGAAGCTAAATCTTTAGTTTTTGAGATTATGTTTGAAAAGGTATTTTAATTACAAAAATGATATCACAAAAATAAAGTTTTTTGACATAATAAAATAAAAAGTCAACCATTCTACATCTTTTAAAATCTAACTTACAAAAAGAATTAAAACAGTGGTACAGAAAAATATTTTATGCAGAGTACATTAGTTAACAATACTAATTAAAATACAAGGTGCCCCCAAAAGGTGGTAACAGGCTTTAATTCTTTGTCTATTACAGATAAGTGGGCAGTATAAGTTGAAAAAATGTTCAAAATAAGGTCGAAAATAAGAATCCAATAAGAAAAAAAACACCTCTAATTAATTTTTAAGAAGTTACGCTTTTAAAATTTGTACAAAACCCTCTGTACAAAAATATTACCAATCAGTAAAATGTGTGCTATACACTAATGAGATGATGTACAAAATTTGAGAATTGCATTTTAAAAAGTGTCAGAGAAATGAAGATTAAAAATATGCTGACTTAAAGCTGACTAACCATTTTTCAATGGCTCTCAAAGGGAAAAAAGTCACATTGGATGATCGCATTACAGGGATTGTACAGAAATTATGAAAGATAATAATTTTTAATTTTTTTTTTTTTTTTTACACTCTGGCAATAAGCGTTTACATTCAAATTCATGTATAGCCCCCAGTCATCTTTGTTTAAAGATATCTCTGATAATCTCACATGATAATCTCTGTTTTATGATGAAAGGCTGAAATTTTATACTCCTTAGTGTATTAAAAAAAAAAAATTCTTTTGTAATTTCTGTATGAACCCTGAAATGCGATCATCCGGCATGATTTTTTCCCCTTCGAGAGGCATTGAAAAGTGGTTTAAGTTAGCGTTGTATTTATCTTCATATCTCTGGCACTTTTTAAGGCATAATTCTCAAATTTTGTAGGTCACCTCATTAGTGTATGAGGCACATTTAACTAATTGGGAATTGTTTTGTATGGGGGAGTCATATACAAATTTAAAAAGTGTCACTTTGAAAATTAACAAGAGGAATTTTTATTTTAATGGAGCCTTATTCTCGACCTTATTTTGAACATTTTTTCAATTTACATTGCCCACTTATCTCTAGTAGATAGAGAATTAAAACCCATTACCACCCATTTGAGACATCCTGAATAATAACAAAAAACTGGTATTAAAAGATGAAATAAATAAAACTTTGTAAATTAACACACATAACGAGGTACTTATCTTAATCAGAATGATCATTTCGACCGAAAAAATCTTCGGTCTTCTTCAGCTGAGAGCAAAGTATTTACAAAGTTTTATTTATTTCATCCTGTATAAGACACTATTATAATGGTAAATATAGTACAGAATGAAAGGGCTATATGAAGAATTTGTGACATATTCTTTTAAGGTGTCAGAACTAATGCATTTCAAGTAGCAAAACTACAGTAAGCACTACTTTTATTAGCATACTCCTTTACTTCGTACAAGGAAGTAAAAAGAGGTTTGCACACTAGCATTACAATTTTTTTCTAAACAGGCTTCTTAATATGTATTTCTGATTTGGAGTTCCTTCAATGCAAAAGACATTGCAGTTGGTTTTACTTTTCGGATAAATAAAAAAAAAATAAAAAATGAAATAAAATTTAATTCTAAACAAAATATTCATGTTTTAATGAATTAAAATTAAACATCCTAGAGATAAATTTGTGAAATGACATAGGTTATACATCTGTCACATGAAAAGGGAAAAGTTATTTAAAAATCCTTTAATTCAGGTAGCTTTTTTTTTTTTTTTTTTTTTTTTTTTTTTTTTGAAGCTACTACAGAATATAGGTTAATTATAATTAAAGTTACAATTTAAAAAATTTTAAAACGAATGGTCAGAATGACATGATATTTTAGCAGAACAATTGTGAGGCAATGAAATTTTGTATGGGGAAGGAAAAAAATAGTGCTAATATGTGCAGATCACTGGCGTAGCCAGGGGAGGGCCCACCGGGCCCGTGCCCCCCCCGAAATTTTTTCAGTTGATATATATGTATGTTGCAATTTGTAAAAATTGATCGTCTCAGAATCCTTGTTGTGTGGTATTTTTCTAATCTTTCTGATAAACGTTTTTTAGATTCATTCACGTTGACAGCGAAAAAACAAACAAACAAACAAGTCAATATAAAGGCTAAAAGGTGCATTTAATCACTAACCCGAGGTGACTTTCAACACACCTACACACCAGAAATATACATATCTGGGCAATATCTCATACCCGGGATAGTAAAAATGTCCCCCTCATTTCCGTTGTACCCTGTGAAATAAGCATCCCTAAGTATTATACGCTTTCATGACCACCTGTGGTATTTTTAAACTATGTGTGTACAAAAATGTTACTTTCTACTAACGATAAAATTTCAAGAAGGGGCACAAGCTGGATCTTTTCCCAGAATTTCCAGGGTCCAGACTTTCGTGTTTTTTACTAGTGTGTTGCTCTGTCGAGTTGGTAGGCTCAAAGAGAGATTATGGCCTCAAGAAAGCGCCCGTTGAGTAGAAGTATAGGAGAATTTTTTTTATAAAACTTCAAAAATTATACATAGTTTGCTTGCTAACAATGAAGACTCAAATCTACAGGAAGCGGGAAAAGTCATAAATCAACAGATATTTCCAGAAAACTTCAGAAATCACACGAGGAAAAGGAACTAAAGTAAATACTCAATATTTCATTGTGTGTTTTTAAATGATAATATAAGCGATGATATTATACATACGACATAGTATCTTCTTAAGTATGTTGAAAAATTTGTATTTATCATATTTTCATGTAATTTAAGAAATATTTCCTTTATACCCTTTCAACTGGCAAGAGGGTAAATCTGTAATTTTATAAAACTTTATAAATACTATTTTATATACTCTGGAAAAGAATAAATGAATATTTGAAATATCTAGGGACGCACATGATATCCGGCTGATTTATCAATATCCGAAACACAATCACTGGATATCAGACTTCTCTTACAGATATCCGGCTCACGACTAAATAAGGTCTATCTAGAGTCCACTAAATCTGTATTTTTTAAATAAAATTTACTCTCACATTAATGTTTTCTTCATAATATTTTTACTACTGACAGTTAAATTTTTTAAAATATTCTTATGTGCTTTCCTTTGTAATTTTAAACCGCAACCGATGAGAACAGCAGTTTTGCTTTGAAATTAATCTGAAAAATCGGATCTTAATACCTTTCGTTTCTGATTCTTTTTTTCCAATGGCCGGCCGCTGCCTTGGAAGGCTTTGGCCACAATTCTTGACCATAATAAATTATGGGGGCACCTAGTAGGTGGACCAACATCGCTCCCTATGAAGCGACTGACAAAGGACAATCACGCCCACTCGGGGATCGAACCCGACAGCCGGGAGTTGTACCCGAAACCGTAGTATGGTGCTTTACCCACCACACAATCCGGCCGGCTCTTTTCTGATTCTAAAATAAGACATTTTGTTGCTTATTAAAATGTGATTTTCAATTAAATATATTTTTCTTCCAAGTTATATAAACAATTAAACAGACCTATTTTCATTTTTGTTTTTTAAATTATATAAAAAAAACTTAACTTTTAGTACTTATTCAGGGTGTCGAAGCCCGAGCCCGAAATTTTAGCTAATAGGTATATAAAAGTGGCTAATAGGTATATGACTTTTCATTGGTAGAATATCATAATTTTGCTGTTTGTGCAAACTAAAGACAAATAGAATTAGATTAGAGCAAACTATTAATGCACTATCTAATTCTTTATGTTAAAGTTTATCAAATAATATTAATTATAAATTTCTCCCACGAATCATTTTTTAAAATCTGTTTACGAGGAGTATGTTTAATAAAAATTTCTCACAAGCCTGAGCTTGGTTTGGGTTGAGTCCATCTCATCACTAGTGCCCATCCTCTGGCTTACGGTTCACCAACTAGTGATGAGTGCAACCCCCCCCCCCACACACACACACACAGACGCCCCCAATAATTTTTAGAACTTATCCGTTCTGGAAAGTTTTCTGCATCTGTTTTTCGTTTTTTTTCTTAAATAAAAATCTGGTATATTTTTACCATTTAATCTTCCCAATATTATGTAAGGTGTACTTTGAAGTGATTTAATTAACAACTCAACACTTATTTAAGTCGAAAATTTGCAGTTAAATATGTATATTCTTTTAAGACTGCTAGTGCTTTAGTAGAAAGACTCTATATTTTGAACCCACTTTATTCCAAAAACAAGAATTTTGGAAGATTTTCTTCAAGTGAGGCCTGTGTTACTTAAATACGTATTTTGTTAGCAATGTGCAGAAAATTTGAATCTTGTGATCAACTTTATTCCAAAGGCAGAGTTTCGGAATTTTTTTTTCAAGTGATGTCTGGGCTATTTTAATATTGTGTCTACATACATAATATTTTAGTCCTTTCATCAACCTTATACAGAAGGGCAGAGTTTTGGAAGATTTTCTTCAAGCTATATATTTCTAAATTTAACATTGTGTCTGCATTATTTAGAATATTTTAAGTTTGTAAGCAACATTATATTAAAAACAAGCATTTTGAAAAAATAAGAAGATAAATAAAAAAAATATAGTCATAAGATTTTCTGAGGGAATTATGTGTTATTGCATAAAATTGTACATTTTGACTTATTAATTACAATAAGAAGCCGAGTTAGAACAGCCTGTGCATTATAACTAAAGGTTTTTTTTTTAATTAGCGTCGCTGATCTGTGGCTGTTAATTTAAAAAAATAATAACAGGTTTGTGCTTGCGTGTTTTTCATTATAAAATACAGGTTGATTCAAAAATAATGTGACCAATTTCAGAGTATCACAAAATTTTATTGAATTAGTTATTTACACGAAATTTTCAATGTGGCTTCCTTTAGCATAGTACACTTTACATAAACGTTTAGGTTAAGCCTAAAGAGCTTTTTCAAAGATTTTTGAGAGTATTTTTCCAACTTCTTCTTTGATTGCTTTTTTAAGCCCTTGAAGTGTTCTTACTTTACGCCTATTTAATTGTTTTTTAAGTATCCAGATAAAAAATAATCTCAAGGACCACAGTCAGGGGATGATAGTAGCCATTTCTCAGGAGGAAGGAAATTTATTTTCTTTTCATCTTTCAGCCATTTTATAGTTGATTTTGCTGTAGGACTTGGTGCAGAATCTTGGTGAAAAGCAAAGTTCCCTTGAGATTAAAGACATTTACTTTCTTTGATCATGTGCTTCAATACTTTATTCTGATAGTATTTAGCATCAATTTTAGTCTTTGTTTCTACAAAAAATGGCTTTGTTAAGCCCTTAGAAGACATTACCTTACCATCCATACCATAACACCTGACGGCCAACTTGCCATTTGCAAAACAGCTGCGTCTTTGCGACGCTGTTCGCATGAAATATATTGTATCTTCGTTTTGCAAGTTATGGATGACAGATGAAACAATGCTTCATCCGAAGTTATCCATATCCATGTTTTGTATCTACCTTTGTGTAACATTAAATACAGAGGCCAAGAACCTTTTTCTTCGTTTTTCTAGAGTCTTTGCAGATATTTGATGACAGACTAGCTTCTTCAACTTTTATAGCCAATTTCCCTTATCTGACGACAAATTGTCGATTGCGATACCTGCAGTTTATTTTCTAAAGTTCTTTGAGGCAGAGGATTTGCTACAACGATAAGTCTTTTCAGCATCTTTTCTTCTTTTTCAACAAGGACTTCCTTTCGTCCACACTTTCCCCCTGGAGCTTTTGATTGCCAGCCAAATTTTATTTCTTTTCGAAGTTTAGATAATTATCCATTAGAAAAATGTCTTTTCTGAATTTTAAATGCTTTATTTATAACAGAATTTGAGCAACCATGTCTACCTTCAACCATGTCCACCATGTTGTCCTTCAAAAGCTTTAAAATTTCGTTTCGGGTTTGAGGATCTAATTTCGGAGCCATACTTTACTTCCACTAATAAAAATAGTTCTATTGGTAATTAAACGTTTAATTTTTAAAATAAAACTGGAGGTAAAGCTTTTAAAATTTACCATAAATAATTATACGCTTTTAAAATTGGTCACTCTAATTTTGAATCAACCTGTATGTATTAGTTGTGTGCACCTACATATGAGCTGATTGAAAATCCGGGATAGACTGATATATTTCCTGTTTAGAGCAAGAAAATTTTACATAGAAATATTTTTTACTACGGCCGTTTATTGAGATTTAAAAAGCACTCATTTGGTTTTCTTTTCAGCATCTTTCTTTGGATATATTTACTGTAGAATATAATATTATTGTATTAGCAGATACAGGCCTGGATTTAAAAAAAAAAATCTTATCTGGTTGAGATACTCGCCAGACTAAAACGGTACATAAGCATCTATATACAGAGATAATTATATTGACGAATTATTAATTAACTTGCGAAATTAACACTGAATAGCATCTTTAAACATATATTTAAGGATATTTTTGAGGAATTACTAATTAAATAATTTTTAGATTTAATAATTAGAATCTTATTTTTAATTATAATTAATAATTAGAATATTACTTATAATTGTAATTAATAATTATAATCTTGTTTTTAAATTTAAGATTAATTAATAATTAAACTATTTTTAATTACAATTAATAATTAGTATATTAATTAAACAATTATTCAGTTGACAAAACTCTCTGTGCCCCTCCCGACATAAAATCCTGGCTACGCCAGTGCGTTGAGTAGGAGAAATTTTAAATAAAATTCCCAAAATTATACATAGTTTGCCTGCTAACAATGAAGACTCAAATCTACAGGAAGCGGAAAAAGTCATAGATGAACAGATATTTCCTGAAAACTTCAGAAAGCACATCAGGAAAAGAAACTAAAGTAAATACTCAATATTTCATTGTGTGTTTTTAAATGATAATATAAACAATGACCTAATACATGCAACATAATATCTTCTTAAGTATGTTGAAAAATTTGTATTATCATAATTTCATTAATATGTAATTCAAGAAATGTTTCCTTTATACCCACCCTTTCAACTGACAAGAGGGTAAATCTGTAATTTGTTTTTCTGTTCTAAAGTTTTAAAAAACTTTATAAATACTATTTTCTATGCTCTGGTAAAGAACAAATGAATATTTGAAATATCTAGGGATGCACTTGATATCCGGCTGATTTATCAATATCCGAAATATCATCGGATATCCGAATCACAATCACCGGATATCCGACTTCTCTTTCGGATATCCGGCTCACGACTAAATAAGGTCTATCAACAGTCCACTAAGTCTGTATTTTTTAAATAAAAATTACTCTCAGTAATGTTTTCTTTTTAATATTTTTACTACTCACAGTTTAAAAAAAAAATTAAATATTCTGAAGTGCTTTCCTTTGTAATTTAAAACCGCAACCAATGAGAACAGCAATTTAACTTTGAAATTAATCTGAAAAATTGGAGCTTAATACCTTTATTTTTTTATTCTAAAATAAGACATTAAGTTGTTCATTAAAATGTAACTTTCTATTAAATATATTTTTCTTCTAAGTTAAACAATTAAATAGACCTATTTTCATTTTTGTTTTTTAAATAGTACGCTAAAACTTCGTACTTATGCAGGGTGCCGAAGCCCGAGCCCGAAATTTCAGCTAATAGGTATATAAAAGTCAATGACTTCATTGGTAGAATATCATAAATTTTGCCGTTTGTGCAAATTAAAGACAAATATAACAGCAAACTATTAATGCACTACCTAATTCGTTATAATAAAGTTTATCAAATAATATCAATTAGTTTGTTTCTCCCATGAATCACTTTTTAAAATCTGTTTACACGGAATACGTTCAATTGAAGAGAAATTTCTCACAAGCCCGAGCCTGGTTTGGGCTCGGGCTGAGTCCATCTCATCTCTAGTGCCCACCCCCCTGACTTATGGCTCACCAACTTGCGATGAGTGCAACCCCTCCCCCCCTCAATAATTTTAAGAACTTATCCGTTCTGGAAAGTTTTGTGCGTCTGTTTTTTTCTTTTTTTATTAAGAAATCAAATCAGGTGTATTTTTACCATTTAATCTTCCCAATATTATGTAAGATGTTCTTAAATCTAGATATTAATTAAATTATAAAGTACAACTCAACACTTATTCAAGTCGAAAATTTGCAATTAATTATATTTTTTAAGACTGCTTAAGTAGAAAAATTCTATATATTTTGAACCAACTTTATTCCAAAAACCAGAATTTTCGAAGATTTTCTTCTAGTGACGTCTGTGTTATTTTAATACGTACTTTGTTAGCAATGTGCAGAAAATTTTAATCTTGTGATCAACCTTATTCCAAAGAGCAGAGTTTCGGAATTTTTTTTCAAGTGATGTCTGGGTTATTTCAATATTGTGCCTGCATTGTATACGTGTAATATTCTAATCCTGTCAGCAACCTTATACAGAAGGGCAAAGTTTTAGAAGATTCTCCTTCAGTCATATCTTTGTTATTTTAATATTGTATTTGAAATGTGTAGGGTATTTTAATCTAGTGATCAACTTTATTGCAGAAACCAGAGTTTTGGATGATTTTCTCCAAGCTATCTTATTTTAATATTGTGTCTGCATTATTTAGAATATCTTAAATTTGTGAGCAACATTATATTAAAAACAAGCATTTTGAAAAAATAAAAAGATAAATAAAAAATCTAGTCATAAGATTTTCTAGGTTAATTATGTGTTACTGCATAAAACCGTACATTTTGACTTATTAATTGCAATAAGAAACTGAGTTAGTACAGCCTGTGCATTATAATTAAAGCTTTATTTTTTAAAATTAGCGTCGCTGTTCTATGGTTGTTAATTATAAAAATAACGATAGGTTTGTGTTTGCGTGATCTTCATTATAAAATACGTACAGGTTGATTCAAAAATAACGTGACCAGTTTCAGAGCAACATAAAATTTTATTGAATTAAGTTATTTACACGAAATTTTCAATGTCGTTTCCTTTAGCATAGTACACTTTAAGTAAACGTATAGGTCAAGACAAAAGAGCTTTTTAAGACCATTTTTGGAGGTATTTTGCCAGCTTCCTCTTTGACTGCTTTTTAAAACCCTTAAAGTGTTCTTACCTTACGTCTATTTAAGGTTTATTCATTGTTCTTTTAAGTATCCCATAAAAAAAATAATCGCAATTAGCACAGTCAAGGGATGATAGTAGCCATTTTTCAGGAGAAATAAAGTTATTTTTTTTTTTTTTTTTTTTTTTTTTTTTAAATCTTTCAGCCATTTGACAGTTGACCTTCCAGTATGACTTGATGCAGAATCTTGGTGTAAAACAAAGTTTTCTTGGGGGACGTTTACTTTCTTTGTTCATGTGCTCCAGAACTTTATTCTGATAGTATTTAGCATCAATTTTAACCTTTGGTTCTACAAAAAATGGTTTTATTAAGCCTTGAGAGGACATTCCCATCCATACCACAGTACCTAACGTCCAACTTGCCTTCTGCAAAACAGCTGCGTCTTTGCGACGCTGTTCGTGTGAAATATATTGAACCTCCTTTTGTCAGTTGTGAATTACAGACGAAACAACGCTTCATCAGAAGTTATCTATGTTTTGTATCTACCTTTGCGTAACATTAAATACAGAGGCCAAGAACGTTTTCTTCGTTTTTCTACAGTGTTTGCAGATATTTGATGACAAACTAGTTTCTTCAATTTTTATAGGCAATTTTCTTTATCTGACGGCAAATTGTCGATTGGCATACCTGTAGTTTCTTTTCTAAAGTTCTTTGAGGAAGAAGATTTTCTACAACGATAAGTCTTTTCAGCTTCTTTTTTTCTTTTTCACCAATGACTTCCTTTCGTCCACATTTCCCCCTGGAGCTCTTGATTGCCAGCCATATTTTATTTATTTTCAAAGTTTAGATAGTTATACAAAGTTTAGAAAAATGCCTTTTCTGAATTTTAAATGCTTTATTTATGACAGAATTTGAGCAACCATCCTACAAAAGCTTAAAAATTTCGTTTCGGGTTTGAAGATCTAATTTCGGAGCCAAATTTACTCCCACTAATAAAAGTAGTTCAATTGGTAATTTAAACGTTTAATTTTTAAAATAAAACAGGTGGTAAATTAAAATTTACCATAAATAATTATACGCTTTTAAAATTGGTCACACTAATTTTGAATCCACCTGAATGTATTAGTTATATGCAGCTGCAAATGAGCTGATTGAAAATCCGGGATAGATTGATATATTTCCTGTTTATAACAAGAATATTTTATATAGAAATATTTTTTACTATGGACGTTTATTGAGATTTAAAAATCATTTATTTAGTTTTCTTTTCAGTATCTTCCTTAAGATATATTTATTGTAGAATAAGACTTATTGTAGTAGCAGATACGGGCCTGGATTTAAAAAAAAAAAAAAATCTTATCTGGTTGAGATAATCGCCAGACAAACCTGTACATAAGCATCTATCTACAGAGATAATTATATTGAAGAATTATTAATTAACTCGGGAAATTAATACTGAATAGCATCTTTAAACATATATTTAAGGATATTTTTGTGAAATTACTAATTAAGTAATATTATAATTAGAATTAACAATTAGAATCTTATTTTTAGTAATTATTAGTACTTGGAATATTATTTCTAATTATAATTAATAATTATAAAAATTTTAAATTTAAAATTAATTAATAATTAAAATATTTCTAATTACAATTAATAATTAGAATATTAATTAGTTGGACAAAACTCTCTGTGCCCCTCCCGAAACAAAATCCTGGCTACGCCAGTGGTGCAGATAGATGGCACTGTCCGGGTAATGTCAGGAGAAAGACCAAAATATTTATAAATACAGTACATAGTGCTTGAATCCACATTACCATAACAAATATACTAATAATACCTATTACTTATGCTAAAACTATCCATCTTTTTTTCTCCTCCCTAACGCTTTCAATTTTTTAAATTATTTAAATTTTCCATACCTCAATCTTGTGAAAAATATAAAACTCTGTAATCTCAAGGAGATATTTAGAATTACAAAACTTGTTAATATCACATAAAGTGTGTACCTCAATTTATGAACCTCAGACAATTTTTAATTTTTAGACTGTCATATAAGAAATTTCAGGTAGTTGAGTTAGTTCATCTAGTTATTTCTTCCAGTTAGTTTTCAAATGGAGCAATATTGAAACTTGCAACAGCATCAACAACAATAATAATAATAATACGGTCAACTCTGGATATAGTGAACGCATTTCAATAGTCCCAATTCATATATATTAGAAAAGTACATGCATTTTTCTGTTTAAGTGAACTGACTTGAGTTATAGTGAACTCAAAAATGTCTGGATAGCAGAGGTGATGTTTGATTTCTACGAAGAGAGTCTCTTTTGTGTTCGAGTCGGGAGAAAGATTATCAAGCACCTGTTCCGAAATACTGGTGAATTGCCAATGTCTAGGCTAATATATTTGTGTTAACAAGGGGGCAGTTGGGGGGTTATAATTTTCTTCATTGCTATAGTGCCTTCTAATCTTTAAAAGCATTCAATAACAAAAGCAGAATACTTTTGAAAGTGAAACAAAAGTTGAAATTTTGCTCTTGACCTCGGAGGATTTCATTTTAAATTCCCAATGCAATATCACAGGTTAAAAGTAACCGCACCTTTTCCCAACTGAATGGAATGTACATTATTTCCATAAATTATGTATGTTAAACCATTACTCATGTTTGATTGCTTAATAAACATTCAGTATTTATATAAAATACAATTTTCTAGTTTTGTATTAAGGACAATTTTCAATGACTCATCATTGGCCAATAATTTGCAGACAGGTAGCTTGTCAGTTGAGGATTCCTGAAAAGCTGACAATAGGGCTAGTGGGGCAATCCAGTTTCTTCCAGCTAGATTCACTGAGCCCTGTTTCACCACTAACAGTGGCAAAAGCGCTATTTTGTCACGAAAAGAAACTGTTACCTCCATAACTCCCACAATGTCAATTGACTGCTTCGTATATGTCTGTAACTTGACATCAGTTTCCTGAAGCTTGGGGAAAAACTGCTTATATCTTATATATGTGGATTCAGGAATTAGCGAGAAAGGGGCTCCTGAATCTACTTCCATACAAATTTCTTGGCCTTGTATCTGGCACAGCACCCTTGTAGGTGGTGGGGCTTCACCCATAGCAGCTAAATTAAACAACTCATATTGCCCCGGAGCTTCCCCTTTATCAAATTGCTGTAGTTGGTGGACCTTACCACCCGTTTTTTTTACTGGCCTTGCCAGTAATTTTGCCTTTAGATAGGCAAACTCGCGCTATATGGCCGATTTTTGAACAGGAGTTGCAAGTGGCAGTGATGAATTTACAGTCTGTAGATTTATGTTGTTGGCTACCACAACGGAAGCACTTAAAATTCACGCTTTTTGATTCGGGAGCTTTACTTCTCTTTGAAAATCCCGCTTTCTGCTGCATCGCAAACATTTCCGCGGTGGTGGTGCCGGCAGACTTCAAATCGCCCGCGTTCCGCTTCCATGGATATTGCGATCTCCGTCGCACGTGCTAAAGTAAGCCCGTTTTCAGCTAGTAGCTTTTTCTGTATCGCGTCGTCTTGAATGCCACAAACGATGCGATCTCTTAACATTGTGTCGAGCGTAGCTCCGTAATTGCAATGTTTTGCCAAACGGCGTAATTCGGCAATAAATGTCGCAACGGATTCTCCCGCTTTCCTTACTCTACTGTTGAACTTAAATCGTTCGACAATCTCCGATGGAGCGGGATCGAAGTGTCCATTTAGAGTGTCCACTAGCTGCTGTAGCGTTCTCGTTGACGGCAGCGCTGGCGAGATCAGATCTTTCAGCAGACCGTAAGTTGCCGGTCCGACCACAGTCAGGAAGATGGCTCTCTTCCTATTTTCATCCGTAATATCATTTGCTTGGAAAAACTGTTCCAAGCGCTCCGTGTAGTGGGACCAGGGCTCCACACTACCGTCAAAAACACCGACCGTACCGAAGGTAGCCATGCCGCCGATCGCGTGTTAGGCTTAGCTTGTCGTCAGGCCTAGCGCTCACGCGGTGCCGATGCTAGGCTTAAGAGTCCGTAAGAACGGCTGGCGCGCTATTTATGCGCTCTTCACAGGAAAAAAAATATATATACATCCATCTCGTCGCCAGTTGATATGATTTCGGAAGTCATCAGGCTAAGGATGACATCTAATATCTGAGAACTGAATACTTTATTCACAGGGATACTGCCATATATCGATAGCAGCATGCTACATCACACCTCGGCGGTCGACATCAGAGTGACGAAAGCCGTGTTCTCAGCAGGGTTGCCAGATCAAAATTCTTGAAAATAGCCAAATGGCTTCTTAAAATTAGCCAAAAATAGCCACTTTGATTGCAGCGCCATCTTTTGGATTTTCGAGAAAACTTCTAAAAAGTCTAGAATATAGCATAGATGTGATTCACAAGCGTATTTTTGTGATTAAATTAATAACAATAATAATAGTTTAAAGATTAGTAGATCGCAAAAATAAAGAGTTATTACTTAGAAATTTTTGCGGAATGATAAATCGAATTGAATGCATTGGTTAGGAAACACTTTCCAACGTTTGAGAGGGACGCAAGCGATTACTATTTGAGGGAAAAAAATCTTACACACCAGGCATAAATGCTTTGTTGCGGGAAATGTCGGTGAGATTCATCAATATATAAAGAAAACTTAGCCTCTCTTAACTCTTGAATCATCTCTTCGAATAACGATAGGCATATGATATTCCTAATGAGGCATGCACACTTTGTTTGGAGTTTCAGATCCTCTAGTGCACTACCTTTTGAATACTTTTTCACTATTTCACCTAGGTGATCAACGGATTTAATACTGCAGTGGCACTCAATAGCTACACTAAATTTTATATCAAATTCTTTCAATGATTTATTTACAGCTGAGTTTTTTTATAAACAGTGAACAGTGCAATTAATTTAGAGGATTTCAAGTCTTTCTCTTTATTCTTATGTTTGGCTAATTTTTCGTGAGTCACTAAATTATGCTTGCCAATTCTCCGAGCTTAAAGCTGGGATATTGAGCAAAGACACAACTTGCAAAAACACGCATTGTCTTTCAGCATTAATAATGGATGTTCAATCTCCCATTCTTTATTATATTTTCTACTCATTATAGGCTAGCGTTTAATAACTGTAACTTAATAATTACTCAAGCTTACCGTAACCACGGCAACAATATTCAATGCTTAGTACAACCGCACAACAAGGGCACCGACCGATGTTGTATGGTGGGTAAAGCACCGTACTCCGGTTTCGGGTTCAACTCCCGGCGGTAGGGGTTAAATGCCCGACTGGGCATGGTTGTCATTGTGTCCGTCCCTTCATAGGGGGCGACGTTTGGTCCACCTACTAGGTGTCCTCCATAATAAAGTGACCAACAATTCCGGGCCTGTTGTGGCCAAAAGTCTTCAAGGCAGAGGCCGGCCATTAGAAAAAAAAAAAAAAAAAAAAAAAAAAAAAAAAAAAAAAAAAAACACTACAAATAAATGTGCTATCATGTACATCATCTAGCTACTCCGCAAAACCCTCTTTCTCTAAGAATCAAAATCGAATAAAAAACCCATCGAAACTCGAACTAAAATCAAAACAAAGCCACCCCATTTGTTCGGAAAGAGGACAAAATGCCGGGTGATAGACACTGTTATGAATTGTGATGTCCCCCGCAGACTAGACAAGAAACAAGTAGCTATACATATATATTATATATATATATATATTGTTTGTTTGTTTTCATATTCGCCAACAATTACAGAATTAAGCCATAATTAGCTAAAAGACGAGTGGCCTAAAATTTTGTTTTTCTTTTTAGCCAGGCAGCATCAGAATTTAGCCATAATTAGCCAAAAAAACGAAGTGGCTAAACAAAAATTTTTTCTTTTTAGCCAGCAGCTTCTGAAATTAGCCACATCTGGCAACCCTGGTTCTCAGTACAAGTAGCATGGGTGCAAGGTTGGCGCCATCTACATTATTTACATGTGACTAATCACAATCACAACAGTGAACTCAAAAATGTCTGGACAGCAGAGGTGATGTTTGATTTCTACGAAGAGAGTCTCTTTTGTGTTCGAGTCGGGAGAAAGATTATCAAGCACCTGTTCCGAAATACTGGTGAATTGCCAATGTCTAGGCTAATATATTTGTGTTAACAAGGGGCAGTTGGGGGTTATAATTTTCTTCATTGCTATAATGCCAATTCAATAACAAAAGCAGAATACTTTTGAAAGTGAAACAAAAGTTGAAATTTTGCTCTTGACCTCGGAGGATTTCATTTTAAATTCCCAATGCAATATCACAGGTTAAAAGTGACCGCACACTTTTCCAACTGAATGGAATGTAAATTATTTCCCATAAATTATTATGTTATAACCATTACTCATGTTTGATTTGCTTAATAAACATTCAGTATTTATATTAAAATACAATTTTCTAGTTTTGTATTAAGTTTTATTGTTATCAAGGGGAAACATCGGTTTTAGTGAACTTCGGATATACTGAACGAAATTTGCCGGTCCCCCAGAGCTCCACTATAACTAGAGTTGACTGTATATACACATATTTTTACAAGGATCACTATGGGAGGAACATAATTCTACATTTAAACTACACCCTGACATAAATATT
>JAWZYV010019941.1:0-21565 GCA_038373885.1 Cheiracanthium punctorium | reverse complement strand
TTCCCTTGCCAAAACTTCGCGCTTTGCTATCAAGACCTATTGTGAGGCCCTGCAGCCCCCACAAAGCGGCGACTGTGCTCGCCGTGAAAAGATCCTCTGTGCCGGTATGAAAGGCACTATCCACCTGATTCGTTAGTATAAAAGACAAGACTCTCACACAATCTACAAGAAACATATTGTTTTTGGGGGAAAATAGTATCATTCCGAGAGGAAGAAATTTCCGGAATCAATGGACTACATACATATACGCATGCAAAAGAAGAGAGAGAGTTTTTGATATGCGTCTGGATATCAAAAGGGAATATGCTTCGCCCCATTAATGATCTGAAATCCTCCGAAAAATGATGCTGTTCTGCGACAACAATGACGTTCTTGTGTATTGTGTCGAGAGGTGATTCGACTGTGCTAGAGGCACTACAAAGCAAACAGCTATTCACCTATGAATCAGAAATAGAACGAAGTGCTTATTTTATGCATGTCAACAGTGTTGGCCGGCCAAGTAACGTATTTTTTCGAGGACTTGTTTTATAAACTAGTTCTGGTTTATTATCGCATGTGCGAACGGACTTTATTTGGCAAAGAACACTGTAAAACTTCCTAAAAACCCTCCAAGACATAAAGTTTTTATTAAAAAAGTATTTACTGTCATATTTTTGTATTTAGTTCTTGTTCACAGACATTTAATAATCATAATAATAATAATAATAATAATAATATCGTGCTGTTTGTAATTTATAATAAAAATGTATTGCATTTAAATTCTTTAATTTTAAACAGCTGTTTAAATAATGAGCAAATGAAGTTTAAATATAGTTGTGGATAATTTATTAATCCATTGAACTTGTATCATTGAAACAAGGATGAGGTGAACCTACATTGCAAAAAATTTCAGTCCCAAATAACGGTATATGTACTGGAAGCAGTAGGACCAGAATATATACCGTAACTTTCATACTTGGTACATGTACCATAAAATATTTTATGGCATATATACTGTAAAAAATCATACATATCGTAAAAGGCGTTCTGAACTAACAATTTTTTTTCTAGCTATACATTATCTAACTGCGGTATATTATAATATTTTTACTTTAAGCATTTCTTATTATTTTGTTAACCATGGAATCGACCCCTCAACCTACGGAGTGAGAGACAGCTGCTCTTATTCACAAGTGGGGATGGACGCGAGTCGAAAAATTGGCGTCTCGCGTAGGGATGGACGCGAGACGCGAGAATTCTCGCATTGTCTCGCAGTCTCGCATTGTCTCGCGAGACGAGACGCGAGACGAGACAGGCATTTTTTTGCGAGACGAGACGCGAGACGAGAAAGAAAATATTTTGCGAGACGAGACGCGAGACGAGACAGAGTCTTGTCTCGCGCGAGATTTCTCGCGAGAATTCTCGCATTTTTTTCCGTCTCGCATAAATACGATCTGAAAAGCGACAATTTGCCTGAAGCCTCTAGCGTTTAACTTGCGTCTCCTTCGTTTTCGGTCCTGGTATACTATCAGCACTCTACAATACGCACAAACACGTAACATTTAAAATTAGGACAGACGAGAGATATACAAAACACACAAAAGAGAGGATAAAGAAAGAGGCGGAAAAAAAAAAGAAAACAGAGAAGAGTTGAAAGAAAAATAATAAGTAAATAGGAAAGGCGGTACGGTATGTTCAAATCTGACCACTTTTAGACGGGGCCCGGGGCATTAAGTTTGGGGCCCCCCTTACTATCCCCTTTTTTACGCATTAAGCCCCTTTACTGAGCCCCCCTTTTTTAAGCATTTTAACCCAGTTTTGACCACTGTTGTACTCGAAAATTGCATTTCAGTTAACTGTAGTTTTTGTACTTTAATCAAATCGTATTTATCACCCCAAAAAAAATATCTCTAACTGGATCTAGTGATAGGCAATTAGGTAATACCTGTATTAAAGAGGAAATTCAGTTTTTTCCCCACAATTACTATTTCAGTACATATGAATTTATAATTTAGATAATCGGGATATATATATATATGGGCCTCCTTTTTCTTCAGGGGCACCGGACTACCGCCTCCCCCCCCCTTGCCCTTGTGATAATCGGGTTTCTGGTATATCAGAGAGAGATTAGAAGTAGAGCAACTTGCATTCGCATTGATGCTTAGTCTGAGTAGGTTGAAATATGGTTGAATATCCTTGGTTGAAATATCCTTGTACCGATATTATCCTCAAACTTTCCCGCACGTTTCGGCGTGCGTATGGGGGGGGGGGGCGCCCACCCTGGTGACAACTTTCTAGGGGCGGTTAAATCCCTATCGTTGGCCTATTTTAAATAGATTAAAATGACATTTTTTATTCTTATATATTAATATCGGACGGAAAGAAATGCAAGCAATTTTTTTTTAAACTGTTTCTCTTTTCGTTTATATTATCATGTTTTCCCTTCCTTCGACTTGCAAAACTTTTATAAATTTTTTTCCTCCCCATCATTTTATCTTGCAGTTGGGTTCCTATTCTAAAATTATCTTCGCCTGTTAGATGTCTTTTCATTTTTTTTTTTTTTTTTTAAATCCACACTGGATATACATTAGGGGGATTATGGTTTAATTTTTCTGTAAGCAGGGCGAACATAACGACTGTAGTACTCTCGCTAAAAATTATTGTGGAAAAGTACAAACGGATAGTCGTCAACAAATTAACTGTTCAGTAATTTAAAATATAAACAAAAAATAAGTCGTCTATTAACCAACTGAGATACTATAATGAAATCTAAAAATGCACACACGGTAATGTTATTGGAAATATTAGGCAAATAATTATAATTATCGTTAATATAATCTTGTTTTCATTAATATAAAAATTACACATATTTTAGAGACTTGAAATTGACGTTAAAGTAAATAGTAGAGATTTAATAAAGATGTACTATATCCGCTTTATTCGTAATATTGCTATTAGGTGTACCGAGAAATAATGTCATTTACAGTAAATTCAAGCAAATAAGTTCTTAGTTACCACAAAGCTCTACCTAAACATAGGATTTCTGTTTTTTATATTTCAACGCAAGATACGGATTTTATTTTTTATTTTTTTATTTTTTTTTATTTTTTTGAGAGAGAGTTGTCATCGATCCTTTTTAGAGAACTAATTTCAGAATGAAAATAAATTTATTTTTAGGTATTCGCGGGGGCTGTATTTTACATCAAGAATTTTATCGATATTTTTTTTTTAGAGGAGGGATTTGTGAAAAGAACGTTCTGGTTGCCTACCCCCCCCTCCCTCCCTTCCGTTCCACAAGTTACGAATATGGATATTATATTATATATACATATGTATAGATATGCTGGACTTCCATGTGCTTTCTATCACTACAGATTGGTATGTCGATTTTTCAGCGCTTTTTCAATTATTTTGATCAGGGGCGTAGCCAGAAATTTTTCATGGGGTGGGGGGGGTTACGACTACTACAACTCATATATATGTATACGTGTGTGTGATAATAGAGTGAAGAATACACATTTTATATGGTAAAAAATTTCTCATGGGGGGTTATGACCCCCCTAACCCCCCCCCGTGGCTACGCCCCTGATTTTGATATCTTATTGTTTTCCTTTTTTCCTTATTTATAGTACGATAGAGCCTAAAACGTGTGGAGTGAATATCTCTTTTGATATGCCACACAACCGAAATCCTACTATTTTGTTTGTCTTTAATTATAATCTACTGGTTATGGCTCCTGACAATGGTGCCAGTGCTTATAATTCCCGTTCCATTCTCATTTGGCTGAGCATCTATTTTTTTTTCCACTTGTGGTTTGTAATTCTTGCTTCTGCTGTTATATATTTTTTCATGCGGGGTGTTGTCATATTTGAAGTTTTACTTATTAGTTATAGATATACAGGGTGATTCTCTACTAGACTGCCGAACTTGGAGGGGCGTAGGGGGTGCAGAGACGGTTCAGAAAAACATAGTAATATATGGGCGGAAACGTCATCTTCATGTGCCTTTTAATAATACCTTTGGAAGAAGTGTTGAAGTGTGCGCCTCATTTCTTAACCAAGTTTCATAAACAATGGCTTTCCTCAGACAATTTCATAGATGTAATGAAAGAAACAATTCTGAAATAACAATTTTTATCAAGTGCAATCAGTGAAAGAGGGATTAGTTTTTGAAAAACCATAGACTTAACAACATTCGACGTCTTTTTACTTTAAAAACCGAATTTCAGTTTTTCATTTGTTGTCTTCGAAAATCTGTTTTCTTTCTTTTTTGTGTGTGAGTGTGGGGCCCCGACAAAGGGTGGGCAGTCTGCAGGCAGTCGGACACGGCCAGTCCGACCCTGGTTTTGACTCTGCGTTGCGTATGCTTGTTTAGTTAATTAGCCAGATGACAAGAAAACGTGCTACAGGGCCGTCCACAAGGGTTGTGCTGTGGATGCAAGGCACCAGCGCCCCGGATTCATAGGGGCACAAAATTAGCACACACCAAAATCCACAATCCACATCAAAATTAGCTTTATACTTCTTATCGTGTCAAAAAAATTAAGGGGGTAATTTCAAAATATTTTATAAATCATATAATTTGACAGTTAGTATTGCTATTCTGCAGCTTCAAAAACTAAAACACCATTTAAAAAGAGTCATTTACTGGTGCTTGACAAAAAACAACTGCTGCTTTGCTTGAAAATTTCCATTCTGACTAACTTTCCAATGCCCATTATCTCTGTCATCTTCACTCAAACCTAGGGAGAAAAAGACTTTCAGTAAAAGAATTGATAAAGACGTTGTTTCTGATTCGGTTCAGGGCAGATGTCATTATCCATTTCCTGGAAAACTCGTGTGTGTGAAAGAGTATGGGCGAAAATCTCCAGTCTTGGTATATACCTCTAAAAGCGGCATTTTACACAGAACAATATCACCACCCCTTGTGGTAAAGTTCGAAAGACTGATGGGCTTTGCAGTAACAAACATGTAAAGCGATTAGTATTGTATAGTCGTTCATTTTTAAAGGATGAAACTTAATTGCTAGCACATTTTCTCCATACATTCCAGAAAACCGTAAGTTTTCTTCACGCTTCCTTTTTACTGATAGAGGGACGACGCATGGGGTGATCGTTAATTGTAGAAATGGGACAGTGCTGCTTCCGAGAAAATTAGGACCACCCACACACCCTTTTTTAACAAGATGTTTTCACTGCCAATAAAGAGACCCAATAATGCCGCCCCAATAAAGAGATCAATGAAGAAAATTTACGATGTTTCAAGAGCTTGCTGTTTGCAATTTCCTTTTCAGGAAATACGATTTTCCTTATCATAAAAGAAAAGAAATAATTGCTTTTCTAAAACTTTTTAAGGGGACAAAGGGACTTTAAAATTGAAAACTATCATTTCTTAATTTTTAGTCTCAAAGTATACGTACAGTTGTTTAAAACAAAGGTTTGCATTTACATTAATACTAAAAATAAAAAATTAAATCTTTTTTTAAAAATTATGGTAATATCTTTAAGGAAAAATGAGCCATAAATATTTTTTTCAAAATATCTCATGTGCATTCCAATTTAATAAAAAGCTGTAATTTTTTTTATAGTAAACTTGTAATGCATGCATGAACATAATTGTACATTAAATTTTCAAACAAACGTTATTTAATAGAGATATAGGAATTTAAATGTAACAGTAGGATGGAATTTGGAAAAAAAAAAAAAAAGCTTCATCTCACGTGAATTTATTTTTTATATAAAGCTTACCTTTGTCCAGGGGCGTAGCCAGGGGGGGGGGGATATCCGGATATATCCCCACCCCCCCACATTTTTGGATTAGTGGTGAAATTCCGTCTATTAGTACACATATAAGTTCATCTCTCTCCCCCCCCCCCAAATTTTCCTGGCTACGCGCCTGCGTTTGTCACACATAGAAATGAATGCACAGATATGTTCATACATATATTGCAAATGTATATTAAAAAAAAATATGTCGCTTTTTATTAATTTTGAATGCGCACGGGATATTTTAAATAAAAAAATAGAAGACGTATTTTTTTCTGAAAAATATCAATTTTCATTTTAAAAATTATTATTATTTTTTTTTTTTTTTTTAGTTTCAATATAGATGCAAACTATTATGTTAGACAACTATGATTTTGTGTGAAACAACTATACATAAGATTACAAGTAAAATTTAAAATGGAAAGTTTTGAATATTTAACGTCCCTTGTCCCCTTAAAGATCATGAAATGTTTGCTTTTACAAACAGGAACAAAAATTTTTAAAAAGTACATCTCTTTTAAGAAAGATGTATATTTTTTAACACCATTATCGAGGAACATTTTCTTCAAAAAACGTTCCTCGATGCCTGCGTTATTTGGGGGGAAGGGGCTCAGATTTTTCCAGGGGGTCTGATCCGTCCATAGCGTCCCAGCGCTACGGCCTTGTTGCGAAGTTTGTAATTTCCTCTTCAGGCAATACAATTTTTCTTATCTCTAAGGAAAAGAAATAATTGATTTTCCAATACTCTTTAAAGAACATAAAACATAAAATGTTTGCTTTTACGTACAGAAACAAAAATTAAGAAATTTGCATCTCTTTATAAGATTTTTCAAAAAATGTTCCTCGATGACTGTGCTCTTTGGCCTGGGTGAGGTGGCTCAGATTTTTCTAGGGGGGGGGGGTGGCGGGGAGCTGAGCCGTCCATAACGCCCACAGCGCAACGGCCCTGCTATTAACATCTGTGAACGTTTTATATATTTTAAAGGATTTTTCAGCGGTAAGTGGAATTTTATGACTACGGTGTTCCATACCTAAATATAAACTTAGTGGTATAAATTTAACACGTCATCTGCTTTTGCTTTACTTCGTGGGTGGATGCTGAAAGAAGCGCATATTTCAATTAGAGGTTTGTTTAAATTGTTCTGTACGATTTAAAAAAGAAATTAGATTAAAATTTTATGCTACTAATAATCACACAAGTTTTCAAAATTATTTATCTGTAAACCGTTATCTTAATGATAATACTGGTCAAAATATCCAAATTAACTTGCTCAACGAACCGGGTTATCTTATACGGCAGTTAAACAGTGACGTCATAAATTTTAAGAAATGCTTGAAAATTGTAAACTCTGCAACTCTAACGTCCTGACACAATTATAGCGATTCTAAATAGCTCCTCGAGATTACAAAGTTTGACGTTTTCAGGAAACAGAACCATGGAGGATTTATAAAATACCGCTATAGTGGATATATGGCTATTTAGATTGGCACCGCTTTGAATATGTGTCACTACGGCCCGTGGTGACAAATATTTCATCCACCACAAAACATTTCATCCACCGTGGTCCATGGTGGATGAAATGTTTTGTGGTGCTAAATACCTCAATCTTACAAAACTATGCATAAATTAAATATATATGGAGAGCTTTCTTAATAGCAACCATTATGTGAAATGATTATTCCTTATGCTAATGCTTAAATTGCAAAGAATCGCCATAGAATAAAAAGGACCTATTTGTGCCAAATAATGTTTCTTGAAATCGAGCCTTAAAAAGGAAGAAGCGAAAATAGATAGTATTAATATGCGTAATAGGTAGTATTAGTAGATTTGTAAGGATAATATGAATAAATCACAATATACCACATTAATAAATATTTCATGAAATTAAAAGTGTTCTGTTTATCCTTTTTCAAGGGTTATCACCAACTGAACGATAAGTAATTCTAATTTGCGCTAATATATCCCGCAGTAATTTCAAAAGAGGAGATTACTTAAATTTAAAAAAAAAAAATCTGTTTTGCAGATAGGATTTTAGTAAAATATTCGCTTCTTCCAGTATGAAGAGCGGGTGCGCAACTATTTTAAAACAAACGGTTGTCCATTTCATGTAGTGTCTGAGGTATTTAATGCTACAACTTGAAGAGTATGATGTAGAAATAACACATTTTGAAAGTCGGGAGTTCTCTGCAAATCGCCATGCTTTTCACTTTTCTGATCGCGAATGATACTGACGTAGTTTTTTGAGTCATTATATTGCAATGATGCCAGGTTAATACTCATGACGCAAACTTTACATCAAGAGTCAAATAATTTTGCTTTTATTTTAGATTCCACATCACTGGAATTAATTGAAATTACACATGTTAGGAAAATTTTCGTTTACTACAATGCGAAGAACGGGCACGCAGCTAGTAAATAAATAAAAATAAATACTATATTTTCGGTGGGACATTATATGTACGGATTAAAGCTGAATTTCTTTTACTTCAAATGCCGATATATGCTGATATAGTTATTAATATATCTACTTATGTGGTTATATGTAAGTAATTGTTATTATTAATATTAATTTTCAATAAAATCCCAATAATAAGTTAGTAAAAAATGGTAACGAAATCGCAGTCCTTAATTTTGCGAGACTCGCGAGACGTCTCGCGTCTCGCGCGAGACGAGACAGCAATTTCTTTGCGAGACGCGAGACGAGACACAGTGTTTGCGAGACGAGGCGAGACGCGAGACGAGACAGAGGTTTACCATTGCGAGACGAGACGAGACAGCCCCGATTCTCGTCTCGCACGTCTCGCGTCCATCCCTACTTGAAACGGATAGAAATCGCAAAATTTTTGAATTCCAAGAAATGTACAGACAAAAGTCTAATTTTATTTATATAGATTTTGAAATTCCTATTGAGTATTTTTCTTGGGAGGTTCTCTTAGATAGGTGAAATGTTTCCAGGAGTGAGAGGCTGCTCTCTGCTCTTCTGACTACAACCATGAATGTTACTCAGCTACGGTCGAACTTGGAGAATGGTTTCATGGTGTTTATGTGTTTAAATTTCATGTAAAAAACGCAATTACTTTTTTGCCGGCTCAATATTATCACTGTGTTTGTTATTTCACATTCTTCATTTAATATTATCGTCTGCAATGTGCAATATTCTTATAAGACTTTTGGCGGTCTTTTAATTTATAGTCAGGTGAAAATTTAGACAGAAAACATGATTTTGTATGTTTGATAAAGTATGGGGAAGTCCAAAGACCTGATGTTTCCAATATTAAAAGAGGTCAAATTCATGCCTGGAAGGTTGAGGATGTTAGTTTTTCAGAAATAGGACGCCTGTGTTGGAAGACATACATGTACTGTATCTAATTCTACACTCGGGCAATATTTTTTTTTCTCGATTTATCTAATCACCATCAAAATGTAAAAACCTCTAATTTATTTGATTCAAAATTTGATATTTTTTAATACCGCTATCTTTTACCGTTTTTGCGCAAAAGAAATCTCATTTACGTTTATTTTACGCAATTTTCAAAAAATTGTCACTTAATAAATTTATATATGGTCCCTTAACTCAGGAAAATATCACATTTTATTTAATATAAATTAAAATACTGAACGTAAAAATTTGAAATTTTGCACAGCCATGTAATATTACTTTCTGTATCTCTTTCCATCGAAATTTGGCTAGGTCGCTATTCATAATTTTTTAATATTAATTTAATAATTCATAATTCATATTAATATTTTATTAAAAAATCATAATAATAGTGAATTATGTTTGGGTCGTTTAGTTCTAATAGTACGAATAAAAATGAGCTTCTTATTATGAATATTATATGAGATATGATTTAATGTATGAAAAAAATATTTTAACATATGGGGAGGGAGATTTTGGGTGCTCATAAATCACTCAATTTAAGTTCAAATTTATTGAAAATGGGTATCCGGGGTCAAAATGAGCTAAATTTTTGAAATATGAAGTGAAATCTACGGGTTGCTATTGGAAAAATAAGTAGATGAGAATTTTAATATGGAGACGACCCCTTATGCAATTTTTATGTACAGCAAATTAAAGTGTACGCCAATCGTAAACGATTGGTGTATGTAACTTTGCTGTATGACGTACGACGATTGAATAAAGTACAAGTGGGCCTTTTTTTCCGCAGCTGTACAATCTTACATAAATGAAACATAAACTAAAAATCACAGATTAGTATTCTAGGTTGCAGTTTTCTTATATATAACCCAGTATAATATCCTTATAATAGTTCCAGAGAAACACTTTCAAACGTACAAAATTATAAGTATCTTATTTCAAACGGGCCAGTTAACGCATTAACCAATAACATTTTACGAAAGTATAGCTTATAGACGGCACCGCCCCCCCCCCCCCTCCACAACCTCATCTCAAAATTTATCACAAAAGAATGACCGAACGGGAAAATTTTCCATTAGATATTTCAGAAGTTAATCTTCAAAAAATTAAAAATAAATATATGTTTTTGTTCTTTTTCAATTATTTTTAATAGAAATAAGATAGTTGTCTCCGAAATATACTAAACTTTTTAAAAAGCTATTTTCATAATTTCTCTGCATGCTTACAAAGTCAAAACACGCTAAAAAAAGCTATTTTTGTGAATTTTCAAAAATTCGTTTTAAAAAACTAATTTAGCTATGATGTTCCGTAATTGTTCATTAAAAAACACTCTCTGGACTTTCCGGCGATATAAGAAATACAGTTTTCGGACGAAAACTTAGCTCCCGATAACGCAAAATTGCGCAAAAAAATGAACGAAAAGTGACAAACATAAAATAACTAAAAAACTAAAAATTGGATTTTTTTTCCAGCAATAGTTTTCTCTTTTTCTATTTGGTCAGTGTACAAATTTGGTCCAGTTTAAATAGCTTCATCTTTGCAGTCCAACGACTCCATACCACGCAACGGTCTTGACGCCTATGGTGAACAGACAGACAAGTAAATAAACAGACAGACGGGGAAAGCTATTTTACATAAACAGATAAAAATAATCATAACTATAATATTATAACACCTATCATTTTATATTAATGAACAAAATATTTAATATTTTAAAGCAATATTTTATTGTCTATGATATATCTGCATTAAAGTTTTACATATGTTCTTATTTTTCTTATTCTTTAAAGGTATTAAGAATTTTAAACAAATGTAATTCACATTTTATTATCATACAGACTATGATGCGAAACTACAAAAGGTGAAAGAATCCAACATCTTGTTCAGATTCAAATGTAGTTCAATAAAATAAACTATTGATCAAAATAAATTTTTTCTCTATGCAAAGGATACTTTTACGTTACAAAAATCTCAAGTGTAATTGGATTCAATACATCAAAAGCAAGAAACAATTGTACGCAGAGTGCAATTGTGATCATGTACGGGATGAAATATTGTGCAGCCTCACATTCAAACCTGTATTCTTATTTGGTTAAATAATTTTAAAAAAATAATTCAGTTTACATATTTGTGTGTTTCTCCATAGTCATTGTTAATTTATAGGTGAATTTCTAAGTTTGTGTTATTTTTCTTGCGCAATAACTGGTGGCATATTCCCCGTATATATGGGGGAACATGCCACAATTCTCATCTGTTTTATTTCACACTAAAATTTTCAATTATGTACATTCTGAAAGAACATTTAATAAGCATACATAATTAATTAAAGATTGAAGAACATGGTTTATTTATTTATTTATTTTCGTTAAATTTGCGACAGAAATGAGCCTATGGACAAATACCATCTGCGTACCTGTGGAGCCCACCATGGTACTACGGACTCTCCTAGTAGCACAACTAGTTCAAAAACGTTCAAATTACGTTGGAAACACGTTTTCTGACGTTAAAAAACGTGTTTTAAACGTCTTTTGGACTAATTGTGCTACTAGGGAGGAGGCTAAAGGACTTTTGGGGCGATAACCTTCTGTTATCCTATTTGTATTTCATCTTTGTACATTCTGGTTTTACCTCTGTTGTATTTGGCTCCTACCATTGGAAATAAAAAGAAAAATTCGTTAACTTTTCATTTCAAATATGTCTCTACCAAGCAAAAAAGTCCTTAACTCTGGCGTTTTCCCCCGAATTGCCTTAAATTCTAAAATTGTGTGACAATATTCTTTCTTTTCAACTCTTCCTTTTTCATTTTTTCTCAATCGATTTAAAAGTGTTTTTCTTTAAGATGCCTGCCAACTTCTAAAATGCAAATTTTGGACAAAAATCCATAATTAACATGTTTGACTTAATATTAAATATTGGGGGTTTTAGCTTTCTAAATTAGTTTGAATTTTGTTGCTATCTTGCTCAGAACTTGGGTTACAGGAATTTTAATATTTGTCATTTCATAAGTAAAGCCTAGTAATTTATTTCTGATTTTTTTAAAAAGTCAGATTTTTAAGAGATTGCTTTATCGCAACACAATCCCATATCTCAAAATAATTGAATGTACTCTTATGATAGTTTCTTTTTTTTTTAAAGCTGCGTTAAGGTGTGATTGATTTGTGTTTTTAGGAGAAATGAACAACTGCCTATGAATGTAGTTACAACTTCTTTTTTTATTTCCTTGGTCCTATTTTTTAGTTCATGAATTCTCTATACCCCCATTTTCCATGCCATTTCTCGCTCAGGCTGCGAGGTGAAAGGTTGAGTGAAAAGTCTTAGAATCTATTAACCTTTAAGATTGTTAAAGGCACCGAAAAAACCGTTTCTTTCACTTTCAGGAAGAAGATTTCAATCATTCTAAATATAAAATTCTACAGACACAAAATATTGTTCATTCAAATCTGAGTTTTGATATGTTGCGATGAGTGTTTCATTTTATAGCAATATATTATTCATTATGTTGAGCCTATAAAAAAATCAAAATATTTGAAAAAATATACAGATTTTGTGCAATTTTTTAACAGTTTTTAGAAATAGTGAATATTTTAATCTGTATTTACAAAGACAAAGTATAGACAATTTTTAGTTCTGGATGAATTGTCTCTTACATTTTCCATGACATTTCTGTGCGTGAAAAGTTAGGAACTCTATACCTTAAGATTGTTAAAGTCACGAACCGTTTCATTCCTTCAGGGAAGATTTTCAAACATCTAAAATAAAATTTACAGAACAAAAATCTGTTCAATTCAAAATCTGAGTTTTCTGAATATGTTGCGGATAGTGTCATCTACTATAGCCAATATTATATTCATATGTTGAGCCTATAAATTAAAATATTTGAAAATATACAGATTTTGTGCATTTTTTAACAGTTTTTAGAAATAGAGAATATTTTAATCTGTATTTCCTCTGTTTTGACGGTACAATTTTTTAAAACTCTTGTATACTATCACATGATAGTGTCTAAAAAATCTATAACATTAAGGGGAAGGATTGAATCCGTCCTCGTCCTTTAAGATATAACAGGTTTCATGAAACTGTACTTAAAATATTTCGCTGAATCATTTATTTAATGAAATACTTTTCAATAAAATTTACTAAATGTTTTTCCCCATTATAAAGCATTGTGTGCCACTAGATTAGTTACGTAAATATGCATTGGTATTATTGCTTATATTAAGAGAACTACCTTAATGTCGTTTTTACGTCATATGTCAGTATTTCGCCTAGCCTAAATTTCTGAAGCTATTAACACGAAATTTGGCATGTATAAGAGGTTTTTTTTTTTTAACATATGTGATGGTCTGGACAGCATTTTCGAAAATTCGTAACATATGGGATAGGGGAGCGAAGTGTTCTTTTCACATATCCCCCGTGACCTTAAAGGGGAAAAAAGGTGATCTCCATAAAATTCCCGCTGTAAAATATAACACTCGCGAATACCTAAAGATGAATTTCAGGACTTATTGAATATCGCCCCCAAGAAGTCTAACTTATAAAAAGAGGGTAGGATGGCCATTTTTCTTGAATTTAAAAAGAAAACTGTCTATAAAATTCTTGCTTTAAAATGAAAACATGAATTCTATATTTAGTCATAGCTTCTTTTTAATTCAAAATTATAGAAAATTTGTTTGAATTTTGTGTAAAAAACTGTATTACATTTTTTAATCCGCTTAATAATTTTATCTTTTATTTTTGAGTTATTAATTCCGTGTCTATTGTATAAAAATGCATTCTATTGATTAACTCCATCTGACGTCAGAGTGGTAAAGCTATAATCTGCTTTTATTGTTTATCAGCTCTGAACTTGCTTCTCCTTTTACGCTTTCTACGATAATAATCTTCACCATTTTCCAAATGCAGAAACAGACATATTATATCTATGGTCGTAAACGAAGAAACATTGTGTTCTCTAAGGTAATAAAATCAGGAAAGCACGTATCATTAAAATCTCAGAAAAAATGGCTTGTACAATAAACGCTGTTTCTTTAATAGATTTTATCTTCTCTACTTATTATAAAAGAAGGTGTCTGTGTGTGTGTGTGTGTGTGTGTGTGTGTGTGTGTGTGTGTCTGTCGGCAGCGTTACGGACAAACGGCTACACCTAGAAACACCAAATTTGCTACTCGGGAAGATGTAAATATGTAGTTGTGCACCTCGAAGCGATTTTTTCAAAATTCGATCTAGATTTTTTTTTATGTTTTATGCGATTTTTGGCATTTTTTCTCGCCTAATTCGTAATAACGGCGGAAATTACGCTCGCAGCAAAACGGCATTTGTATAATCGGATAGAGGAGGAAATTTTCTTTTAAAGACAGTTTGTTTTGAATACGTAACATGATTTACCGATTTTTAGGAATTTTTTTACTAAACATCTGCTTCGCGATTTTTTTTCGTAAAATAATTTTAAAACTGTCGCATCTTGAATTCTATCCGTCATAACTTTTAGATATTTTGACAAATCGTGAAACATTCTTTTCTCCCTCTTTTAAAATAAAAACGAAAAAATTATGTAAATTAGTTGATTTTTTACGAATTTTAATGCTGCCTAATGTTTAGAATTTAATAGCATCAACGCGATCTTACGCCATTCATTACATTGCGATCACGGCACGAGAATTTATGTTCGGTTGTTGCCACAGAAAGGATTAAAAAAAAGGGTTTTTCCAACCAATCGAGTTTTTAAATGGGATATCAGAATTTGAATTCGCAAGTGAGGATCTATGACGTCAAATTCTTTAAGATACGTAAAAATTACACCATAATTTTAACTCATTTATTCCAGCTCTGTATTCAACACAGGGAGACGATATTTTGATTAAAATTTACTGTAGAAATGAACTAAGAAATTCGCGATTATTATTATTAGAAGTGGTATTTTAATCCGGTGCTTATTTAAAAATTGAAATGTTTTCACGGCGCTGAAAATGTTCATTTAAAAAGTTACAAAGTTCGTTTCAAAGCGCGATATATTAAAATTTTTCTATTTACTATTTTTATTTTTGGCATTTAATTTAGCGTAGGCGTTGCATAACATACGCATGCAAGTTGCGAGTATAGTTTTATTTTAACGTTGAATTACGTTCCTCCATAAAGGTCCAACGCAAAGTTTTAATGATACCGTTTGAAAACAATTATGCGAAATATCGAAATTAACTCCCTCAATCTACCGGGGTATCCTTTACGGCAGTCAAACAGTGACGTCATAAATTTTAAAAAATGCGTGAAATTTGTAAACTCTGCAACTCTAACGCCCTGTCACAATTAAAATAGGAATAAGTAGCTCCTCGAGATTACACAGTTTGATGTTTTTCAGGAGACAGGACTATGGAGGATATAAAAGATATCGCTAATATTAGATACATGGATATTTAAAATGGCACCCCTTGGATATTTTCTCCCCACAGTAAGATGAAATGGTTTGCGGCGCTAAATACGCCAATCTTATAAAACTATGTATAAATTAAATATATATGGAGAGTTTCCTTAATGGCAACCATTATGTGAAATGATTATTATTTATGCTAATGCGTAAATTGCAAAGAATCGCCACAGAATCACAAGATCCCATTGAGGCCAAATAATCTAAGCTGTTTCTTTTAAGGGAGCCTTGAAGAGGGAGAAGCGAGTATAGATAGTATTAATGTACGTAATAGGTAGTATTATTAGATTTGTCAGGATAATATGAATAAATCGCAATGTACCACGTTAATAAATATTTCATGAAATTAAAAGTGTTTATCCTTTTTCAACAGTTGTCTTACAACCAACTAAATGAAAAGTAATTCTAATTTGCGTTAATATATCCCGCAGTAATTTCAACAGAGGAGATTACTTGAACTTTTTTAAAAATGAAATTCTGTTTTGTCACATGCAGATATGATTTTAGTAGTAAAATATTCCCTTCTTCCCGTATGAAGAGCGGGTGCGCAGCTATTTTAAAAACATCTCTTGAAAATAGCATGAATGAATTCAGAAGACCTCAAAACGTGTAAATACACCAAAATCTCGAAGTCGAATTTTTTTATGATTACAATACTTTCCTTATATGGTACATCAGTGACGCACCCAGGATTTTAGTTTAGGGGGGGCTGGGCTACATAAAAATACTGCTGAACTCGGTCATAGTGACCTCGGTTAGTTACAACTCTCTTATGACGTCAAATATTCGGTACCACTTGACTGTCCCAAAGAACACGAGCAATGTAACTCATTATAAAGTCATAAATAATTATCTGATCTTTTGAGCGACGTTGTAATCGCGTGTAACAGTGTTTCAACTAACTGTAAGTAAGCATTTCTTTAAAATTTTTTTAAATAAAGGTCTTTTTTGGTTAGAAATAATTTGAAGACAATTAAAAAAAGAAAGAACTAAAAAAATTAATTCATTAGCGACAATTTTCATATTTTTAAAGCTTTTCACTTCTAACTTTCTACCTTTAGGTGGGGCTTCAGCCCCCAAGCCCCCTCCGTGGGTGCGCTTATGTGGTACATGTTCGGAAAGAAATAAATGGTGCTCCATTTCATGTAGTGTCTTATGTATTTAATGCTACAACTTGAGCCTTAAAAACAGTATGTAGAAATAAGACATTTTGAAAGCCAGGAGTTCTCTGCAAACCAATAAGCTTTCCACTTTTTTGATAGTGAATGACACTGACGTATTTTTTTTTTTTTTTTTGAGTCATTATACTGCAATGATCAGGTTAGTACTCATGACACAATTAAGAATCAAATAATTTTGCTCTTTTTTTTTTTTTTTTTTTTTCCACATCACGAATAATTTCGAATTACACATGTAAGGAAAATGTTCGTTTCCTACCGTGCGAAGAACGGGCACGCAGCTAGTATCTTAATATGTATATAAAATGCTAATGTTCGTTTGTAAAGACAGGGTTTTCTCTATCACCACCAACTCGAATTAACTTCCCGTTGGGGTGGTAAATACCCCTTGGCCTCACGGTGAAAGTAAGGGAGTTTGGTCGCGGTGGGTGAAAGGGTGGGTGGCGGAAAATGTGAAAAAATATATATCTGTCCTTTTCTAACTCATGAGAACTTCTGAAAAGTTCTAAAAATTCCTGGAATGACGTAGAAAACTCCAAAATGTGTGCAACTGTTACAGTCAATCTAGAATGCTCTAGAACGGTTCTAAAAATTTCCTGGAATGATCTAGAAAGTTCCAAAATGTCTGCAACTGTTAAAATCGATCCAGAATGATCATAGAAAGTTCTAAAAATTTCTGGAATGATCTAGAAAGTTCCAAAATTTCTGCAACTGTTAAAACAATCCAGAATGTTCTAGAAAGTTCGAAAAATTTCTTGAATGATCTAGAAAGATTCAAAATGTCTGCAACTGCTAAAATCGTATGGAATGTTCTAGAAAGTTCTAAAAATTTCTGGAATGATCTAGAAAGTTCCAAATTGTGTGCAACTGTTAAAATCGATATGGAATGTTCCAGAAAGTTCTAGAAATGTCTGGTCGAGTGAAGATCAATTGCGATGGGTGATTGTCATTCGGAAATTTTATAGCATACTGCTTCGCAGCCTCTAGCTTATTCCGATGAAATTCTCCGTAAAGTAACACCATTTCAGTGTATTCATTAGTATTAAACATTATCTTTCGTTTTTTATACTCAATAAGCTACGAATTCAAATAGCATGAACTTTAGACAAACACTAACAAAGTAACTTAAACAACAGTTTTTCAACTCCAATAAAATATTAAAATTTAATGTTTATCGTCTGTTGCCATATCAGCAGGAATACTTTCTATCCATCGCATGTTTAATGGTCGAATAAGTCTCTCAATATCTAAGATAGAAATCTAAATTATCTACGTTAAAAATGGATCCTTAAATGTCTTTTATACCATTAAACATGCGGTGTATTTTAACGCGAGCAACGCCGGGTTTCGCTGCTAGTTTACTTATAACTTGCTTATTTGTATGAATTTTCTTTTTATTGGCCAAAAAATATTTTGTGTGCTCTTTGTATTTGTTTAATTTCTATGTTCGCTAGTTACAAATTGGACAACTCTGTAATATTAAAGATTATTACTCATGTACATAAAAGTTCACACCTATCTTTGTTCATTAAATAATTACGACATTTTTAGTCTTTAGAATTGTTTTAAATAAGAAAAAATATTTTAAAGAAGAATAAAACATTTTTAAGACTACGGAGTCATATTTAAGAATCAATGATCCAATGACACATAATTAAAAATAATCTGAAAATTTAGAATATTTTTCTAATCTTGTTTTTCAGAGAAATGGCCTTTTACCCCATGAATTGTTATATTTTCCGTTAAAGAAAGCAAACAGTTTTTAACTTTCAGAATATTCCATGTGAGAAACCAGATATAAATTTTCGTGTTAGGTTTTATTTTTATCATATTGTAAACAAGTTTTGATAAATGAATTTCGTTAGATATTTCCAACTAAAAATATATATTGACACGGTGCTCTTATAAAGCAATTAGATTATTAAAACTGTTAAATAATCAATACATTTAAAAAGGAATTCACTTTGTTACTGCGGTGCATTTCGATTAAAGGTCCACTAGTTTTGAAATGGTGAGAAAGTTATTTCGGTTTTTTTTTCTGTTAAACTGGCAACAAAAAGTCGTTAATCAGATAACTTTTCTCTTTTTTTTAAGTAGCCAAATGTATTTTCCTCCCCCCACTCCTTTTTTTCAGTGTTTGTCAGCATATCTATAAAAAAAATCGAAATTGATCTGTCAAGTAGTTAAGGAATAAATGGTAAACATATGTTTGTGCAAACTAAAATTAATTCCTTGATAGGTTAAGACAAAAATGTCTCATCACATGCCAAGTTGTTTTTGTATTATTCTATAGTCTTTTAAAAAACGATGAAAGTACTTACTTTATCAAATGCATGTACACACACACACACACATATATATATATACATAAATATATGCATGTGTGTGTGTTGTTTAATGGAGGTATGATGATATATTTTAGTCAAATGTTTATTTTGCTTTTGCTATATACAGTCGAACTTTCTTAACTAGAATATCTCTTACTGGAATATCCTTTTTAATGTAATACATTTTCAATGTACCGAACCGTTGTAAATAGCCTATGGGATCCCCAATATTTAAATACCAAGCTTATTAGAATAATTTTTTGTGGCAAATTTTCTATTCCATTAAAATAGTTCGACTATATATATAGTCGAATTTTATTATTATTATATATATAATGAATATTTTTTTTTTTACAAAATTGAAATAAGACTTCAGCTTTAACGCAATAAATATTCATTATAAATAATTTATAAAAGAAAGAATTTACACAAGAATTTATAACGTTAGTTAATCGTATATATAGTTCATTTTTGCATCTTTGGTAACATTTCTTGGCTCTCGCAATTCATTTTAGTGCCAAAATGCTTTATTTTCAAAATTGATTTATAGCTGTCTCTGTTTCGGCTATATTTATATTTTACGTGAAATTTTATGTCTCCAGGAAACATGAGTATTACCCGTATGCTTGACAGACAAATTTTACACTTGACACAAATTCGTGTTTCGAGAATTGCAAAGGAGATTAGATTTTTCATTTTACGTGCGATGAAACATTCTCCCTCTTATCCCTTTTCTACAGTAAATCGTATATCCCCTAAGCGATACTTTGTTTAGACGTTTATGCGCTAACACCGGATAAAAGGGCAATTATGTTGTTTTGTTTAAATGAGCTTTCCGTCTAATTCAATTATCAAAATTCTACTGTTAGAATTTTACGACGATCTGATAGGACAATATCATAACAATGGATATAAATAAAATGATGATATTTTTCTACTGTCGCATTAAGTAAAAATCTTATATATAAAAATGAAATTCTGTTTGTTTGTTTGTTTGTTTGTTTGTGGATTTGAGTTGTATACAAATCCACAAAAATGGACCTATCAGCCTGAAATTTTGCACAGATATGTAAAATAATATAGAATAAATCATAGTCCACTTTAAAACTTTGAAAGCCCACCCGTTCCCGGAATTTAAGAGATTTTTTATGTTCTCCATGCAAAAACCTTTCCGTAATTGTAACCCCTGTAGTGAAAAAAGTGTGAAATAAGGATCGTAGTTGCCATGTGTGGCGATTTTGCCGAATAAGATGTTTTAAATTCTCAGAGTAAAAATAAAAGAATAATAATGATTTTTTTTGTTAGTTTATATTTGAAAGATTATTAATTTTTTATTATAATATCGTGTGCATGGGAAATCGGAGCAGGAATGAAATGTTTTATACGCAAAACAATAAGAATTGAAGATTTCCGAGGCTAATATGTAATTTTTTTTTAGTTTGGCGAAAAAATAAAATGGCTCAAATGCTGAGAAAGTGAGTTCTAGCGGTTTGCACAGTTTTCGGCTTGGCGCAATTTATTGAGAGCCTAAGGAAATAGATTTTGAAAGCAAGTGCAAAGGTTTTATTAGAATACAGCGTTAAATTTTAATGAAATTTTAATGAGAATATTTTTCAGTATCCATTTTCCTGTAACTTGCCGCTAAATGGCGCTGCAACACATCAACTTCTATACCGTTCGATCGATCGGCATAAAATTTCTTATACTTACACATTTCAGCACGAAGAATATATTCTAACTGCGTTCCTTTTGATGTTACTCACCACTAGATGACACTGCAATGCATTATTATTTTAACTCGCCACTAGATGACACTTCAGCAGGCCAAATTCTTGACCATTCAAACGGTCGCTATGAAAATCAGTACACATAGCTATTTGAACAATGAGAATATTTTGGCGTTATCCATTTTGCTATAACTCGCCACTTGACGGCACTGTAACAAATCATTACTTTAATTAACCACTAGATCGCGCTGCAGTGTATCACTTCTTGACTGTGCAACTGATAGCTATGAAAATAGGTATATATAGATATTTGAACACGGGGAAGAGTTTGGCGCTATCCATTTTGCTATATAATTTGCCACTAGATGTCGCGTCGTCAGGGCTGTCCAGCCGATCGTCCTGAAATTTCGTATTCATCGATATCTGAATGCGAAGAATATTTCCGCCGTATCCGTTTTGCTAAAACTCTCCACTAGATTGCGCTACGCCGCATGGCCTTCTGCACCGTACAAACGATTGCCTTGAAATTCGGTATGCATGGTTATTGAACACAATATAAAGGGATATCCATTTTGCTATATCTCTTGATTACTATAAATAGTAATCCCCACAAATCGTAATATCAAAAAGTCCATTCATTCCCGTGCGAAGAACGGGTACTTCAGCTAGTGTATTTATAAATAAATATATAATATCAATAAAGTCTATTTTATACATTTGTAACCACATCATTGCATTGAAACTGTTTTTGGAGAACTTGTTTTAAATATTTTTAAATATTCAATATTT
>JAWZYV010019940.1:0-23409 GCA_038373885.1 Cheiracanthium punctorium | reverse complement strand
GTTTTAGAGAGCGATAAGGTATCTAAACTGAACGAAGTAATCCCTTAAAAGAAAAAATATAAAATACTGGTTACGTTACCCGGAGAAAGTAAGACACCTTCCTAAGTTGGACACTTTTCTTGGGAACAGAATTTGGCCTTAATATAGAAACATGCCTCTATAAGTTGGGCACTTTGTTAGGGAGCCTCAAGTGTCCAACTTACGGAGGTTTCACTGTATTAAGGTATAACCTTAAAAAGGAGATAAAAACAAATTATTGCAGGAAAATTCTGCTTCCATAAAAACTAGGGTGCGTCAAAAGTTCGTGCAAACTTTAAAAAATCATTAAAAAAGAACAAATCACGATAAAAATTCCAGTTTGCACGAATGGCATCAGAAAGAGGGTGGATTTTTTTAGAACAAAAAAAAAAAAAAAAAAAAGTTAAAAGATGACCTATAGGTGGCACTGATGTTGAATATGTGAAGAAAATTAATGCAAATGAGGTATGCATTAAAATAAAATGAGCAGGAACATAACACCAACACAATTCTATATTTTCAAAGACTTATTTTGCAGTGCGAAATTTCCTCAGTGCGTCTGTTACTGATTCGTCATTCACATTCTTATAAAAGAGCTTAATAATCAACGCTTTGTCCTGTAACGACAGCATGATGTTGGCATCGATTGAAGAGTCCACGTGCATTTAAGTGTTTTATTGACAATCTGATTTGAATAAATCATCTTGGTGCAAGCATAGCAGCCCCACCTATCGGTCTTTTTCTTTTTTTTAGTTCTTAAAATAATCCATCCTCTTTCTGATGCCATTCGTGCAAAACGCCCTTTTTTTTACCATCATTTGTTCTTTTTTAAAGTTTGCCCGAACTTTTCACGAACCCGGTATTTTAGAAATACCACAAGTACCAGAATGTTCTTTATAAATACGTTTTTAAAAATACCACAGCAGTCAAAAAAAGTAAGGGGGAGGACAGAAATTAGCAAAATTCAATACAGAATTTGCCTGAACTGTCCTTCGCCGATTTGGAACTTTTCAGATGAGATTTAAATAACTCGTGTGCATTCCAGAGTTGATTAATTAGTCTGATTGCTGTTTGTCACGCTTCTTTACTTTGATCGGGCGGACCTATAATTATCCAGCGTCACCCACCACGGAATTTTGGCTTGCTTTGGCAGCCCGTTCGAGATGGGCTATTCTTCCGAATTCCCGCTCCGCTGGAATTTCTGAATTTCGTCCCAAAATCGGCAGCCTGCCCGGAACAGTCAGTCCCATTTAATTTCGATGGAAATAACCACCGTCGGGGAGAGGTCGGGCCTCGCTCACTCTTTTCCCCGCATCCACCAACGAATACGAAATGGAGGGAGAGGAGAAGAGAAGACAGTACAGACAGTACTGGCCGGCATTCAAATCACCTCAGTTGCATGTGACGTGTTCATTGAACTGTCGTCTTGAATATTCCAGATCGCGGGGCAGCAAACCCGCTGTGCTGAGGGAGAGGAGGGCTTATTTTCGATCGGGCCGATGCTGCAGCTGTGCGGATTCGGATGTAGCGGCATGTCCCCATCAATCGGATGAAAAAAAAAAAGAACGAGAAGAAGAGGGAAAGGTAGGGAGGTTGATCCACTCAGCAAGGTTCCTTTTTTCCTCGTTCGGCAGCAAAAACACTCGGGGAGTGGTTAAAAAATTGCTCCTGTAAAAATTGTTGTTGTCGGGTAGCGCACGTGAGATAAGGTGGACCGACATCGAATCTCTTGTTCGTTATCTTAACGAAAGCAGTAGTAGTGTCGAATGGCGATATTTTACTTTGTCGGCCGAAAACGGGTGCATTTTCCAAGCGTAATGCGATTACCGAGGGAAATGAGTTTTTTGTTCAGAGATTGGGATCTGCCGACGTCGTGTTGGAAGGTATCCAAAGGGACGTTGGGAGATTTGAGAGGGCTTGGATAAAGCTTGTTTTAAAAGAACATGCTGATCGGTAGGTAGATAAAAGTTCAGGGCCCAGTGTATTACATTAGAAAATTTTCTTTTGCAGCGGTGTTTCCGTAGAGTAAGTCCTGCTGGTACGAGAGAAGCACAAACACATCAAATATCGATATTCCAAAAATAAGTAGTATGAAAGAGCTTATTTTCAAGACGCAGATTTCATAGGTTCTATAAATCTATAACTGATAAGCCAAAAATAATAATTGAAAGTTAAAATTTATTCCAAATAAGTTTTTAAAAACTCACAGTTTTCCTTTTTTGGAGAAAAAGGTGTCTAGCATATTATAGCAAAGTCGTCTTCTGTTTTACAATTTTATTTATTTATTTATTTTTAATATTCTTTTCATATGTCCCCCTTTTTTAATGCCGCTAAGAAAGAAAAGTACAATAGCTAAAAGATGTTCACAAAAAATAAGACCGAGGGTTCTATTCCTTCTAATGCTTATATAATATATATCCTAGTTCTTTATATAAATATTTGTAATTGTACATCAAATTGATTGCGGGAAACATTTTTGCAAGCAAAAAGGGATAAAAGAAATTTTAATTTCAAGATTATTATTTTTTTTAACGCGAAAATTCCCGCAAACAGATAAAACGTTTAGAATAATATGTTTTGCACTTTCTTAAGTTACTTTTTAAAATTCAAGGTTTTGGGCAATAGGGATAATAAAAATTAAATTTTAAATAAAAACATTTTAATTTGCTAATAAAATTTGACATGGCTCACTCTATTAAATGTACCAGTTCTGCCATGCGCAGTGTTCTGTTTTTGCAGTAATGTCTGTATAGAGGAGACCACTTCTCTTTCTGCCCCTTATCGGGGGAGCAGCAGAACGTACCTGGGGTGCAGCTTGATTTGTGACTATACTTGCCATCGCCTTCACACCTAGGTTCTGTATTAGGTGTGGTCTGCCCCCAAATGCCCTACCTCACGAAAATCAGGTAAACTCACCCCCTGGGTCTTCGAAAGAACATATATCACGTTCGAAAGGAGGTCTCTCTTCCAACGCGCTAAGGTGTGACGAAAATTCATTTATATACCTTCCGCTCAGAAAAAAAAGAGGGGGCTAAGGGGGGAATGTGTCATAGGAAATAGAAAACTATAAATTATTTGCAGAAGGCATTAAACGGCTTCATTAAAAAAAAAAAAAAAAAAAAAAAAAAAAAACGATTGACATTGAATGTGATCTTAATTTCTCGGGAATAAAATGGATTGCCTGAAAAATTTATTTTTTGATAGATTTTGTGCTAAAAATAACTCTTTGTTATATGTTCTCCGCAGTGGCGTAGCTACGGGGGAGTAAGGCGTTATAACTCCCCCACCCCCTTATGTTAAATCTTTTTGTCATACAAAATGTATTTTCTTCACACACACCCACAGTCGTCGTAACCCCCCCCCCATGAAAAATTTCTCGCTACGCCACTGGTTCTTCGGAATACGAATGGGGTGTCACTCTAAATTTCAAAAAATATACTAGTAGAAAGTTATAGGCTCATGTAACTGGCAATTAATACCGTTGTATATTTATCTAAGTTTCATTTGTAGGTTTTTTATTAGAACACTTTCTTTTTACAGAGGTGAAATTATTTGAAGCGCAGTGAATAATTAAACTCAAACCCACGATGCGTAAAAATGCATTTCGAGCACTAAGCCATTCCAATTAACTTAAAGTAGACATTCCAGAGAGCGCAACACTTTCAAATGCTAAATATAATGCAGCTAGCAAGCTTTCCGTTGCTGCAAATTTCCAGTTAATTGAATAAATAAATAAATAAATAAGGAGGTGGATATATATGTGTGCATTTGTGAAATGTAGACTAATCACTAAAATCAAAATGTCCATGAATTAAATAAGCAACATTTACTCTTAAATATATTATATATAGCAGGAACAGGCAAAGACCAAAAACCTGATTTTCGAGGGGAAAAAACAAAACAGAAAACCACAATTAAAAAATACGACGAAGATATAGAGTCTCATTTATGTAATACTCTGTCGGGAATTGAAACAAGCCTTTAACAGCTCTAACCAGCTATTACATTACATGATTTTACTTTATATTCATTATTTAATGTATTTACAATTTAACAGTACAGTGGTATGTCTATTTTAACTTTATACATTGAAACTTTTGCATGTGTATGGGTAGGTAGCGTGTGTGGATTTTGTGAGGTCGCTGCCACGTGTTGTGGACATTTTGTGTCACGTGTCACGCGATGTAGGCTTCGTTGCCGCTCGTTGCGGACTTTGGAAGAGCGAGAGATGGATAAGGTCGGTGCTGGCGCCATCTGTCGCTGAAGGCGAAAAGTGGAATGCGTATTCGTTGTCCGAGTCATCAGTGAAGTGAGAGAGCGCGGCGTGAGCCGGTTTTGAACACCGGAAGTCCGCGTGATAGATTGCGGTGCTTTCCGACCAGTCCAAAAGGTACTGCTTCGGCCGGCTTTCTATCGCCGAGGTGTTGCGTGTGCAGAGGGGATTCGTGCCGCCACATATGTATGGATAGAGGGTACTCCAAAACCACTGGCCTAAGGCTTTCGTTCCTTAATTATGTATATATATGGAGATATTTTTTCTGTTGGCGTTTATTTTGGAATATTTTATTTTGATGCCATCCATGCCCCAACTTTCAAAATTATTCGATTGCTGCTTAATTAGTTTAATTTCATTGGTCTAAATTTATTGTAACTCTGTATTTCAACTCTGTATTGTAACTCTGTAATTGTAACTCTCTATTGGTTATCTCGGCCAAGTTTATGTTCTCGACAGTGTCAAGTTTTGATTGGCATCCTTTTTCACTCACTCCACCGCTCTTCTCTATTGTACTATAAACAAGCATTTTTTTTTTACTCGGCTGGGCCAATAACAGACTTCAGCATTTTACAGTACCATACCTCTGACCCTTTCTATGATGAAAAACTGAAATTTTGTGCGTATAGGGCACATTTTACTAATCGTGAATATTTTTTTTTTGTACGGGGCCACATAAAAATTTAAATTTTGTATTTATTTAGATTTAATCTCCTAAAATTACAATCGATAGTATAAAATTCTGTTCCTTTTTTTTTTTTTTCAAGTTTTCACTTCAACATTGTGTATGACTATGATCAATAGTTAAAAAAATAAATTGCTAGGTGTCAGTGTTTTGGGGAGACCCTGTTTGATTTGGTTGATAAAGTTTGATTGGCTTAAAAAGAACTTAAAGCCACAGAATTATGTAAAATGTTTTAACTATCATGTCTACAAATGATAAAATCGCTATCCTATCACAGAAAAACAATCAAAGTCCGTAACTTTTATGGAAATATCCAATACTTTAGCTGTAACGAGTCAGAATATACGCTTAAAACAGACATATTTCTGGATGAATTGCGTACAAAGAACGTGTGATACTACTTTTGCATAATCACTCTGACGTATTAGTATGCAAGCAATAACCTACCCATACAACCTGCCTGCGTATTCCGATACTCACAGGTGCAGAACCCGTTCTCGTGTAGTATCGTTTGACCGTGCAGGATTGTTCCGATGCCTGTCCTTGAAAAAGGACGCCCGAGGCAGCGTCCAGAACCTCCTTCCTGCTGCAAATGAATTTCCAATTAATCGGGCACTCATTAACGCACGCCCACTCGTTAGTTAGAGGCCGTCTATCTCCGCACACCACTGTCCATGCTTGCGCAACCCCCCTCCCGTGAGTCTAGCAGCTTTTACGCTTGACATGATGCGGCTATCATCAGAAACCATCTCCCAAGTCCAAAAAAAAAAAATAATAATGAAAACGATATATCCGTGGGAGAGAGACGCATCTTCGGGCGCAAGGCCGTCTCCGAAACACAAAAGGGAGCCCCTTTTTAATGAGGACCCTTACTCGTTACGCTGAGCTAGAGAGAGAGAGGGCCCTTTTGTTTCAGGTAATTTCTTTTTTTACCCCTGATGGTCACCGCGTGTTTATCTGATGTAGTGTTAGGAATGTGGAAATCATTAATTGTAATCCAGATACTGTAGTAATTGGTTATTCCCCAGAATAATAATTAAAAAAAAGAAAAAAGTCTGGAAGGATACATCTTCCCTGTGTTGAAATTTCGCGTTAAGTATACTTCGATTGCAATTCCCCACCACCACCTTCTACACATGCTAATATTTATCATTTGTCTCAATGCATATAGGCTTATGCGATTGCGTTGGTCACGAGAATAAAAATGTGTTGACTGCGTGTATATAAAACAGTTCTAAATTTTTTGAAACGATGTTAATAGTGGTTTTACAAGTCGAATAGCTTGAGGAAATATATGCAGTGGAACTTCTGAAAGTTAGACATTTGCGATCCCCTTTAAAAGTATTCAACTTTCAGAGGTGTCCAACTTATACCCTAGTAGCACAATTAGTCCAAAAGACGTTTAAAATACGTTTTTTTACGTAAAAAAAACGTGTTTCCAACGTAATTTGAACGTTTTTCGAACCAGTTGTGCTACTAGGGTTTTGGGCTATTTATATATACTTGGTATTTGGGGGGGGGGCTGTTTATATATACATTCGATATTATGGACACATTATATTCCCACAAAAAGTGTCTTACACGCTTAAACCCAAAGAGCGAAAAAGAAAATTCTCGGATTCTATCCGTTTGCATCCAAACCTACCGGTATCTCCGAAAAAACTGCTCTTTAAGTAGTCTTTTTCTGAGAATTCCCTTACTCGCTTATTGTTCTCCAAAATACTGATAACGTTCGATTCACGCATATTTCGTTCCGCTCTTGTGATCGAAAATCGCTCCTAAAGGAGAAGCGCACTTTTGAAAACTACGCCAAAAATCACTCCGACTGATCGAATTTCGCTCGTTTGGTTTAAGCGTGTACTTAGTGAGCTATCCAACTTGAGAAGTTTCACTCCAAGGTAACCCAACGATAATAGTCTATTAGGTGGAATTTTGATGAAATATAAGCTATGCTATGAGTAGTTACTGCGCTCTTTTAGTGAGGGTACATTACATAAAATCAAAATGGTGTCAAATTCGTTATTCGACGTGTAGCTCCTTTAGACAACCCATATATTTTAAATAAGGTTCTTTCGTCCGTTTTCAAGCAAATTTTTCTATTTCGAAGCTTTTATGAGGCAGTTTCTTATTTGTTGTAATCACTGTTTGCCTCCTAACGCGAGCTGATGACGGCCGTGTTAGTTCACGAGAAAAATCGGCTTTTCGATTTCACCGGAATTTCGGTGAAATCGGTATTTGGCTTTTTAAGACATTTGAGGTTGAAGCTAAATTACGGTGAAACTTATATGGCATAGCTTGTAACTCTCTGATTTCACCAGTTGCTTGGTGAAATGTTGATTTTATATTTATAACAGTATACGAAGAATATTTTCGCTTTTCAGGAGTTGCGATTTGTAATGTTGAAAGTGTTCTATCACTTTATAAAACATTATGCATAGTAACCAGATAGCTCTCGTTCTTTTACATACGAGTGAGCGAGTGTCAGCCAGTGTACAGAAGGCGTTTGCAGAGCGGTATGTGAGCGGCGGTATTTCGGCTGGATCGTTTGATCGCTGATTTTCGTTTGGGTTTTCTGTTATATGTGTGGAGCGTGTGTGAGGATGGCAACGCTAATGACTTATTATGAACTAGCTGAAGTACCCGTCCTTGACGGGTTAGTGAATGCAAATTTCCAAAAAGCAAGAACTTTCGTCAGCATTGTAGGAGTACACAGAATGGATGGAGTATGTTGCCAAAGTAAAGAAAGCGAAGTTATAATTTTTATGTATTGTTAAAATATTGCAGGTTAAGAGAGTCACTAAGTAATATCATTTCATTCGCTTTAGTCGTAATTATGTGATGCGCGGACGAATATTTACGAATATTGAAATAATTTTCGCAAAATCTCAAAATCTAATCAACATCTTTGAAAAATTGGAAGCCTAGAATTTAAGTTGAGTGACAACCTATCATGTCACCCAATTTCGTTTCATTCCCTGCAGTCTTTATTTCGTGATGCTGGAACAAAATTTCAGCATTTTAAAACGATTTTCGCAAAATCTCCAAATGTAATCAAAATATTTTAAAAATTCAACGCCTATAAATTAAGATTAGCAACTACCTATCATATCACTAAATTTCGTATCATTCGTATTAGTTGTTATTACGTGATGTTTGAAGAAATATAAACGTATTTTGAGAGAATTTTCACAAAATCTCAAAATCTAATGAAAATGTTTAAAAAATTGGATACCTATAGTTTATGTTGAGCAACCATCTATCATGTGACCAAATTTCATATCATTCGCTTTAGTCGTTATTACGTAATGCGGGAAGAAAGATTCACTCAGTTTTAAACAATTTTCGCAAAATCTCGAAATCGGATCGATTTTTTAAAATTAGATGCTTATAGTTTAAGGTGAGTGACCACCTATCATTTCACCAAATATAATTTTTTCACCTTTGCAGTTATTACGTGATGTGCGAACACAAATTTACGCAGTTTGAAAGTATTTTCGCAAAATCTGAAAATCTAATGAACATTTTTAAAAATTCGACGCCTATGTTTTAAGTTGAGTGACCACCTATCATGACACCCAATTTCATATCATTCGCTTCAGTCGTTTTTACATGATGCTCGAACACAAATTTACGCAGTTTGACAGGATTTTCGCAAAATCTCAAAATCCAATCAAGATATTTTAAAAATTGGACGCCTATGTTTTAAGTTGAGTGACAACCTATCATGACACCCAATTTCATATCATTCGCTTCAGCCGTTTTTACGTGATGCTTAAACAGAAAAAGCGTCACGGACAGAATGACAGAATGACAGAACGACAGAACGACAGAATGACAGACAGACAAACTTTTTTTTGAGGGTCGCATCGGTTTCCCGGGTGCTTGAAACGGATAGAAATCGCAAAATTTTTGAATTCCAAGAAATGTACAGACAAAAGTCTAATTTTATTTATATAGATTTAAAATGAACAAACATATCTTCGCTTGCTGACGGAGACTGGCTACGTTAATCTTTTGTGTGATGGAAAATGCAGTTGATGCAGATTTTTGTTGTTGTTGTTTTGTTTCTGTGTGTGTGCGTTTCGGAAAAGTATTGGTGATTCGCAAAACGAAATATGAGGATTTTTACAATACAAAAAAAAAAAAAAAAAAAAAAAAAAAAGGAAAAAGCATGAACGAGAATTCAGTGTTATTTCTAATTCTTATAAAAAAGTTAGAGTCGCTCTTGTAAGTGCGACAATTGGATACTTGCAGTTCCATCAAAAGGATCACAATTATGGAGGTATTTGTTAATGTTATGAACACATTTCGGTCTCCAGATAAGTTCCCAGTGAACGGAGTTGTCCGAAGTGGAGGTTTTCGCTGTACCCGCAAAAGATCTGAAAGAGCGATAAATAAAGTTTATACATAAAACAAAAGCAATTACCACGTATTTCTTCCACATCAAAATGTAAATCAAAAGCATCATTGAACAAACAGTAGTTTTTTTTTTTTTTTTTTTTTTTCCCTGTCAAAATCTTTTACGTCTAAAATAACATGGTTCACTGTAGTAATCAAACAGCTTGTTTAAAAATATGTATTTATTGATGGCATAAAGATGATATAATCCTAAGAACTTAAATGCAGCTTCTATTTGTTGGCCATTAAAGTAGAGAAAAGTGAGAGCTGAGGTAAAATTTTAGAGTGAGCAAATAGACTAAATATGAAATTGGCTTAGCAAATATTACTTTTTACCCTTTGAATTTTTGAGTTTTTTCTTTTTTACATTTGGTTAAGGTAAAGCTTGAAACCATATTTACAATGTAAATCTCTGACAAAAAGACAAAAAAAAAAAAAAAAAAAAAAAAAAAAAAAAAAAAAAAAAATCAATTTTCCAGATAGGTTTTTGTTGTTTTAAATAAATTTGTTGGCAATTGAACAAGGCTAAGAAAAACTTATTTAAGTCGGACAAATTACTTTAGAGCTATTTTCTGAATGCATTGTTTGCTTGAAACCCTTACAGATATTCAACTGGTATGAAAAATCAGCCTTGCTGAGTATCGTTTATCAAAACACAGCGTAAATGTGCTTCCTGCATAAATCCTTCTCCACAGTCATTCACTGGTCATCCCTTTTCTGAGTGTAAATTGACTCTCTCCGGACCATCTGGACTTTAATCGGAACATCTGACTGAACATTTGATCCGCCCCTGATCACCGGCTTTGCTCCTAGATTTGTTCCCGATCAAGCCCCCCCCCCCTCCCCCTTCCCACCACTATGAAAGAAGGCAAAAATCCCTCGCTTTCGATTTAAGCCCCCCTCAGATTTCGCGATTTCCCCTCCGCATCATTCGTCAATGGTCGCTGGCAACGGCTACAGAGCCGTTGGAAAGAAAAATCGAGCACGGTTCTGACCCTTTGTTAGCCCGTGACACAACAACTCCACCTCTTGTATGTTGTGATATGGGGGGGATATTTATTACAAACAGCTTTCCTCGGGTTTACAGATGATGGTGTGTGTGTGTGGAATATGGATCGAGCACTCACTCATCAGTCAAAAGATATAAAATAGGAGGCAAGTTACGAATCATAAAGCGTTGCTAGCTTTTTGTAGCTGAATTATCCCGTTTTTCTTTACTGCATTACGGGAGAAGGTCAAGTAGTGTATTGCTGCAGTGTTGCAGTCACACTTCATGATTTAGAAATGCGAAGCTCGATTTTAGTGCCGATATTGAAGGGAAGCGATGGTGCGAAGGTCGCAACAGAAATAGTCGGGATTTAACGCGTTATGGGACAACAGGCAGGGGTGGATTAGGGTGGACAACAACAGACGCATGTAAAAAGCAGCGGGTGGACATTTGCCTTATGACACGCGTGTCCTTTCAATAATGTCTAACATATGTTGAACATAATAAACGCTTTCATTATCTAACCTTCGAAGGATTATTTAGCTATTTCAGCAAATGAATAAAATATTGCTTTTAATAAAACTATGATGTCGAAAAAAATTGTGTGATTTTTAAACACTTTTGCAAATAAACCAATCATGTCAAGGGCGTGAAAATTTTAAGAGCTATATACAGATCTCTAGTTATATATAGAAACCTCCGTCAGTTGGTCACTTGCAGTTTCTTCAGAAATGTCCATCTTATAGAGGTATATTTCTATATTACGGACACATTCCGTTCCCCAGAAAAGTGTCCAACTTAGGAAGGCGTCCAAGTAATGGGGGTGTCCAACTTGGGAGGTTCCACTGTATATACCGCAATAGACAATAAAACTCTATTATAAAAATTTTAAAAATATTCTAAAAAATAGAATATGCCCTTTGAAAATTTTTCTATGCAATTAAACATTTCCTAAAAGACTCATAAAAGACGCATTTTTTTTTTTTTTTTTACTAGGGATGGACGCGAGACGACTTTTTGCGAGACGAGACAGAGATTTACAGCTTTTTTGCGAGACGAGACAGCCATTTTTAACATTATGATATAGGGATTTTTGCGAGACGAGACAACAATTTTTCGTCTCGCGTCCATCCCTATTTTTTACATTAAAGCATGTGTTAAACATTTCGATGAAACAGCCTGATTTTCGCTATTTATTTACTTATTTTTTTAATTTTTGACATAATTGTTTTTATGTTCTTTTGTATTTAAGGGTCACAACGTTGATTTTGTTTTTTTGAACAACAGCCTCAAGTAACGTTCTCACAAAAGAGTGAAAATTCATTGCGTCAGAAAGAGTACTCCGAACTAGCACACTTCTGAATTAACGCATTTTAACTGATGTGCCATTCCTTAAAATTTGAGATGATGAAATGTAAACAAGGTTTCTGCTTCACATTTTTGCATTATTATTATTAGTATTATTATTATTAGTTTTCTGTCATAATATTGAGTCTTGACTTTTGAAAACTCTTAAACGTAATATTTTATCTACAATGAGAAGTGAAAATGTATCTTAACTAACAATGTTAAATCTGGATCGTAAATTTTAAAGTATTTCCCTGGATTCAGGATTGAATTTAATGTAACGTACTTTTATTCCGAAAATTGATTCAAGTAAACATTATAAGATTCCTTTGCACCTTTGTGTGTATACTTCAGTTTCAAAGTCTTTATAGAAAACCGCATGCCCATCCGAAAAAGTATCCGAATGAAAATAGAATTTTCTACCTTTGTTTATATAACTAGTATCGAGAAATAATAAAAATGTAATGCATATATAGAAAAATTCATTTAATTTTCTTGTGATTTTTAGCTCATAAATTGAAGTTTCAGAATACACTTTAGTTTATAAAAATATCGAAAAGCCAGAAATTCAAATATCCAAATGCATATCACTCACGTATTACACATTTTTAAATGCATTCCTTTAAAGGAAAAAAAAAAAAAACAGATTCTTCCTTCTTCAAATGTACCAAAATAAGAAAAACAGTTTGAATGACCATCTTCTTTGCTGAGTTACGATTTTACTCCCCGAAAAATATTTACATTTCGCGTTATTATTTGGACCCCTCTCGAGGGAACGGACCGAAATATGACCATTTACAGAATTCGACTTGAAGATGGACTTAAAAATAAAAAAATAAATAAAAATTCCCATATGCATACTGATGGTCAACATCGTAAACATGTAAACATCACGTTCTACGACTTCTTGGCCCCCATTTCATACCCTTCCCCCACCCCACTCCAATCTTAATATAAAAGACGTCCAAACCTCGTGGCTTATCGACTCGATCTCCAAGTGCCCGGCTGTGCAGTGCAAGGGCTGACTATCTTCTCGAGCCTCCACCCCCGACTTGATAAAAGCCCTCCTCCCTCCCCCTTCTACCGCCGAATTTCGAATATTATATATCAGTAGTAAACTCATTCGAACCCCCCCTCTCCCCGACCGTTCTCGCTGTATATATCTGAACTGTGGTACTTTTAATGAACCTCCGTCCGTGACGTCACGGGCGCACGTGCTCGAGTGGCACGTGCTGCAAAGTACTAGTACATTTCCTTCCCATCCGCTCGAAAAACCAAGAGGGAGAGAGGGGGGGATTTTAAAAATTTTTAAAAGTCCGGGGGAAAAGTGCGCTGTGTTCTCCGAATACTCTAGGACAGTGGGAGAGGAGAGAGACGGGATGATGGAAGTGCTTCAGGTTTTCCACGTTTTAGCCAGTGTACTGTAGTACTGGGATGACGGTGTAAGGTATAGGTAGGAAGGGGGGGGACTTGAGAGAGATGTAATAGGGATCTCTCGTAAGAGCACAGGCGAAAGTGGACGCTCGGTTTTGCCCGTGAACGTTAAACGGAGGAAAAGTTCGCTTTTAAAGGTTTTTCTCGAGATGTTTAAAAATTCTGATATCCGTCATGGACGCATGAATGGCTTGCTGCGGTATTAGAGTAATTATCTTCATGGGGTGGAAGGGTTCTTGTGAAATCGAAACTTTTTTTCATGAAATTATTCATTCGTTTTATTTAAACGCAACGATAAAAATATACTAGAATACCTGAGTTATTCTTTTGAACTTAACGTTCGTCAATTTTTTTAAGTTAAAAGATTGAAACAAAGGAGATACTGCGTGTCAATTCGTAATAGACAGAAACTAATTCCTAAACCAATTAATTATATTTCTATTTAAAAAATAATTGAGGGCGAAATTTAAACCATTTTAAGAAATGACACAATAAATTTGTTCCTAAAATATTTACTAAGTGTATATTTTTTTTATACAGGCTCCTTTTCTTTTAAGGTATGTACTTAGTATAGCAGTCTAAATATTTTTCCATATTATTTTTTTGTCGTATCTCTTGTTCCAATCATACTTACTGAGATTTAATATATGTGCCAAGTTTATTTTGTATTCTAAAAATTTAGCTATGCATTGAATGTGATAAAAAATCTTTCTGCAATGAAACCAAATAACAAATTTAGTGACTTTATCAGCCGACATCACTTTAAATTTTTCGAAGATCAAATATGCTAACTGAAGTTTTGAATATGATCAATTCCATTTAGTTTCGTAAGCATTTCAAACAATAGTGTTATGGTTTAAAAGGGAAAAAATTGTACACATTTACAAAGGTATTATATCTCTCAAAAGCAATTTTGCATTTCAAACCTCCTTCATTTAAAGGATTTTTTAATTTGCAAGAACTTTTTTTTATAAATTAAATAACATACGAGTTAATGATGTACCAGAGTCAAGGTCATGACCTTTGGGCTCGAGTCTTCCACCACCCCGTGTCAGCAAATACATCTTAAAATTCCTGTACCTTCTCCTCCCTCTACTCAATCTCCCGTAAGTAGGAAATGTCTTCAATTTCGACCCCAAGGATACTGTGAAAAACCCTTCAGTGTCAGTTATATGTCAAACACACCTACTAATCTTCTAGGGTCCGCATTTAACAGGACAGATAATGGATTGGTGCGATGAGCAGGTACATCCCACTTGGTACTTATCACGCACCATTTACCTACAGGCTCGTGCGTTCCTGGAAAGTTCTGGGATACATTTTCCCCTTCAGCTTAGAGAAATGTTTGCAAAGGTTAACAAATAGTAAATCTAGAGACAAACCTTAAAGGACACTTCGGAATGCAACGGATTAAACAGTTTATTAAACCAGGCAAAGAGTAATCACCTGTAATCTTTAGAAAAGCTGATGATTAACTGCATTTTTGCTTGGATGTTTGTCAAAGAAATAGTACATTTGCGATCTTTTACAGAAAAACTCACTGACACCTGTCATCACCAAATAGATCAAAAAATTTACATTATATAGCAGTTTTGAAGACCAGTACGCAGCCAAATTACAGTCATGGCCTCATTACAATATGTGCTTATATGTTGCTCTAAACTTAAGCCGCTGTTCTGGGAGTTAGGCTTGAAATAAGCAGAAAATAATGGCTTGTGAATATTCTAATTTTAGCCATAAAAATTAGTTTCTTGTGCATTTGCTGACTAAAATTCGAAATTTGTATCGTATTAATAATGCATTCATTATATATAAGGATTCCCCAAAATTTTGTTTTAAAGCAGCTTTAGTAAATTATTTCTTTTTCGAATATTTCAGTTAATGAATCGAATCTGTCTCTTGAAAATCTGCCTCACTAAGATTTTACTGTGTATTTAGAAAAACCTAACTACATCTACAAACAAATTACAACTGCGCATTTATACCTTTCCGACACTTTCTCTCATCATGCCCAGTTTATCATTTAGATTAACTCGCGGTGTGAAGCGGTAAATATCTCTTTTACCTCTTTCACAATGTAATTTGTCAACACGATATTAGTTTACAATGAACAATCACTCCAGCCCTGCAGGAATTACATTTTCCCAGTCAAGTAGTCACTCTTTATATACAACACAGCGCACACAAAACATCATTGATAATCGGTGTCGATTGAAAACGGAGAGGAGGGCTTTTCAAAAAGCGTTCTTTCATGATTTTCTAAACCTTTTCTTACCGGGAGAGAGAACGACTGCTGTAATAGTTTAGCACATGTACCGTTTGCACTTCTAGAAATCAGCCCTAGTGAGAGTCTTTTATTTTCAAATCTGCGGTTCTTCAAAAAGGGGGGGGTGGGGGAATATAAAAAGACTGTGGTTTTTGAATGGATGAAAGTATCTGATTCTCTCAATTCAGTCTGAATCGTTGTTCAGATTTTATCCTTTTATGCCCTTTGTTGGTGAGTGGACTATTGTTGGTAAATTACCTTTAAATGCTGCTTTGTCAACACTGCATGAATCAATGAACATCTTGTTAAAGCGATCAAAGTGATTTTTAACAAAAGAATACTTACATGGTTATTAACGGTCTGGCTGTAACTTTTTGTGATGGGTGTTATTTTGAATAAATTATGTGTTTTTAGTATATGGAGTTGTGGGTGATATTTCATATAAGGGCAATAAGCTTGTGTTTTCACGAAAGATTTTTTTTTTCCTGGGTGTATTAAAAATTAATTTCTTGAAGTATTCTGTCACTGTATTGATGCGTACCACGAAAAAATTCGCTTTTTTAATGTATATTTTCGCTGTTAAGAGTCTATTTAAATAAAACTGTTGAGTTTCTAAAATAGAGGAGTAGCTTCCAAATGGTTCTACAGTCGAACCTCAAATTAACGAAGTGATTGGACCCCACAAATCCGTTCGTTAAATCGAATATCAATTTTTGTAAAGAGTATAGTATAAAAACAGCAATGTAAAATACCCTTAGATATTGATATGAAAAAAAGAATGATTATCGTTTACTGCGAGCTTAAAAATTATAAGTTATGCGTTAGGAGATCAACTTAAAAATTATCTAAATTCTTTAATGTTACTTGTTCTTAAAACTCAATATATAATGCATACATAATTATTGGCACTTTGGAAAGAAATCCTTGATAGTGCTTTGTTTTGACTTTCCAAAGCTTTTTTGTGGGCGAAAAATTCAAAGATTTAGTTCTATGTGCAAATTTTTATTTCAGCGATTGTTGTTCGTTAAATCAAAGCTAAAAATTCGTTTAAATCAGAGCATTTTAGCACCCTTTTTGTCGGGACAGAAAACATATTCGTTAAATCGGAGAATTCGTTAAATCAAGGTTCGACTGTATTTAGCACGTTCCTACAAATGAAACAAAACAAAATGAAATCTTCCACATGGAACCTCCGGAACGTGCTGCTAACATTTTTGCATCAGTTTCACTGATCATATTACCTAGAAGAAGAAAATAATAATACAACAAGCAAATAATAAGGAAATAATAAGCAAACATAAATATTTTGTACGTCATTTGATACTTGATGAAGCGAAATTCGAGCACGCTAATTTTAAGCATTGGTAATTTGAGTATGTTAATTATTTGTCTATGAATTCATTAAAAAAATCAAAATAGCATGCCAAATGAGTACCACTTAAAGGTAAATTATTTAGGTGTTGGAGAAAATTTTAATCAGACAGTATCAGATACGTAAGATCAGACGTATAAAACAAGTCTCATACTCAATTTCGTATACAGAACTCTATTTTTTGTTGTTGTTGTTGTTGTTGTTGTTCATGGCATTTGACACATTTTCTTCATTTACAATTTGTGTGTGTGTGTGGAGAGGGGGATCTATCAAAAAATGTTTGTAATTTTTAGAAATTTTAGTGTACTACTATGTAAATTTTAGATGTACAGTAACTTCCGATAGTTGAACATTTTCAGTTTCCTCCGAAAGTCTCCAGGTTAGGTACAATAAAATCTCCCGCGTTGGACACCTCCATAACTTAGACACCTTCCTAGGGAACGAAACGTGACCATGATTTTGAAGTACATATATTTCTAAGGTTGAACACCTTTTGATTGAACCGTAGGTGTACAACATTGAAAGATTTCACTATTCCAGTACTTTAGGTCTAAATTAAGGTATAACCAAATGTTATAAGTATGTTCCTTTCTCCCCAGAAAATTGTCTAACTCAGAAAGGTGAAACTTCTTAAAATTAGAAATTAAGGTTCTTAGAAGGTTTGTCGAAATTAATGGATGCATAGATTAAACCCTTTGAGGCTCAACTCCTTTCCAATGCTGAAAAAAGGGCAAGCCATTGCCATCGCTCGACTTAACTACCAGCAAGATGGCAGAACGATCGAAACGTTCATCGCGTGCCACAGATCTAGAGGACCCCTTTTTTGAACGCAGCTAGCTGTGCGAACGTTTCGATCGTCCCGTCCTCATTGCTGGTAGTTTAAGTCGAAGCGATGGCAACGGCTGCCCTTTTTTCAGCATTGGGCAATCTATCCAGCTGTTCTCGCATTCTTCCATTTTTCAGCAGATGTCAGTTCTGTTAAAAATAATCGTGACAATTTTTTTTACGGGAAATGACGTGCTAAAAAGTAAAGGATTCTCGTGGAGCTATGTCACCCGCAACTATTTTTATAGAAATCAAATCTATTCTTCGTGACTGGCAACAGTCAAAACGTCAGAGTTTGGTGTTCCCAGATCGTGAACACTGCGTGTTTAAAGGTTAAAGCGTTTTTTTTTTCCACTATTGTACACGTGCAAGTAATAAAGGTAATAGTCAAGTCAAAAGTGGAGTCAATATTAGCCTGAAAGCAAGCAGCTTGTGAATACGAAGGTAAGTGAATCAGTGAATCTACAATAGAATAAGGGAAGTCTTTTGAAATTTCTTTCAACACTTTCTTTATTGCAGGAATTTGTTAACATGGTTTAAAGTATTGTAACTCTGAACAAAAGTTTACCTCAATATTCATTCTACAAAAGGATCCCACAAACACGGATTTACCTCCATGAACTTACCAGGGATTTATATCTCAAAAAGCTTTAGAAATACCGTCCAGCTTTTAACTGATCACCTTCTCAAACAGAATACAGCGAGGGACAGTCCCCTACCGTCAGTAATATTCAAACAACTTTCCATCACAGTTCGAAGTCAGAAAAACTGTAGACAGAGCCTGCCATGCCCAAAGTATATCACAAGATCTTTTGTATGTCAGAGTAGTTTTCTCCTTCTTTCCATTGATAAAGCATGAACTTGAGCAGTTTTCTGTGGTGAAAGCGTTTAAGCTCACATTTTCATAGGCCTTGTAAAGTCCGCTAATTGGACGCTTTACATGGAAAATGCATTAAATTTTGCTTTAACAACACGTTAGAAAACTGCCTCAAACTACCCTGTATGAACCAAATACTTCTCTAACATGGAAATGGAAGCCAGTTTAAAAAAAATGCACAACAAGAAAAACGGACGCTAAAGAGAAAAATAGGATTTTAAAAAAATCGTGAGATTATAATGCATTTCATTAATTCCTGTTGTGATTTTGTTCGAAAACTTGCACGCACGTTGTTTTGCTCGTGATATTCATATTACACTTCCTCAGTAAAAAAATTAAGGTATAATTTTTTTGATAAGGAACTATTCTTTGGACATAAAAACCTCACATTCGACCTTAATTATCAAATCATACTTCCATATACCACAAAAAGTTAACCGAATTCACCTTCAAATAAACTTAGAAAATTCAAGACGGCTTAAAAAGAGCAAAAAAAAAAAGTAAGAAATCTTATTGTACTGTAAACCAAAGTCTGATAAATGAACAGAATATCCACATACTTTACAGCCAAAATAACATATAGACACAAGCACCACAAAATCTGTAAAAATTACAGAGATTGCAAAACTTGAAAAAAATAAAATAAAAATGACAACAGCCTTGTAATAAAATCATTGTTTTGATTTGTTAAAAACGTTTGGCAGAGGTGGGAGAAGTCAATACAAAAGCTAACTTCGTTAATCATTAATTCAATACTCAAAAAGTTAACTTCAATAATTATTAAGATAATAAAATAAGTAAAGTTTAATTAAATTTTTTTGAAGTACTATGATACTTTTAGGCAGGGGGGGGGGATATCGGGATATATCCCCCCTCCGAAAATTTTTAGGGATATTAGTGATGATAAAATTCCCGGTCGTAGTTATACACCATAATAGGTTCTATAGCCCCGCCTCCCCCCCCCGAAAAGTTTTCCTGGCTACGCGCCTGCATTTAGGAACAGCGTCACAAGAAAACATCTGCTCAGATGCAATAAAGTGCAAATCAATTATGGATTTCATCAATTTTGGAATTACGGATCGGATTGGATCCCTTTATAAAAGTTTAATGTATTCAATTTCGTCAATTCCGACAGCAATGAATCTTTAGAGCGAAAGAACACTCAAGTTGTAAGGCGCTAGAAGGAACAGCATTGTCATATTTAAATGAAACATATTTATTAAAAATTCTTCACACACGAAATGCCAGCCATCAAAAATATTTTGACTTTTTACGAGTTTTGTCTTTTCATAGATTTGTGGTCTTTGACTCCATTGAAGAATGCGGTTGACTTTGACACATTAGTTAATTTTACAGGCGGGACTCCAGTCGATAATGAAACCTCTGGGGGACCAAGCACAATTGCGTTCTCTATATGCGAAGTTCACTAAAACCCGAAGTTTCTTACGCATGTTGAACAAGGGAAGTTGTCTGTAACTGAACAAACCTTATTGAAGGCTCTTTCAAAGCATGAATCCCTATTATTTGTTATAGAAAATACTATTATGACGTAAACCTCTGTCTAATTAATCATCACTCACTTTTAAACCTGTGGTATTAGTAATGCGGGACGGGATAAACGGAAATTCTTTTAAGGTCTACGAAATAAAATGTCCAGTTTTATGGTTCATTTTGATTTTGAAAAGTTCATCTGATTGAAGAGTTCTTTATAATGAGCCAAGTCATGGTTTACATAAAATCCAAATAACATTTCACTAGTATATGTTAATATCGGGGGACTAATTATTTTCTATTCGTCGGAAAATTTTACTACACTTCCAGGTGGTATTCCCGGAAGTGAATAGCAGTAATGGAAACAAAATCTAAAATGCTGTTTAGGAGAGAAAATATTCTCACTATGTGCGCCTCATATAGTCTAATCATATCGGCCTTGTGCGGTTGTATGGCGCTTTAAGATTCACGCCCAACACAACCATTCGCAACGTGACTAAAGTTGACGGCAGTCAATTCAAGCGGAATGTTAAATGAAACCCGTTTCATAGGGAGTCGTTTTGCACTCCTGTTTTACTTCCTTTTGTTTAACTCGTTAACGGGGCTATCCCCACCTTTTTGGAGTAACTTTGACCCCACCATATCCGTTTTCGGGACTTTATAGGAAGGTGGATATGCGCTGTACTGTATGGCATCAGTTGCGCGTTACCGTGAGTCACACCACTGCGGGTAAAAAAAGAAAATAAAAAAACACTAATCACCTCAATAAAATTAGAAGTTAAGCTTTATGTTATTTACTTTACTTAATACGTTTGACTTGCCAACGCCAAAACTTGGCGTAGTGTCTTTTAATTCACACGATGAACGGAACTAGACCCGAGGTGGCCAGCTTATAATTCTTAAAAACAGCCTATGAAACATGAGTGTTACGAGCACGATACGGCTAGGTGATTCAGGTTGATTGCCTTAATATTCAGTAAACTCAAAAGCCAAACTTCTTAACTTATTAAGTTAGGAGATAAGCTAATATATCATAAATAAAAGATAACCGCAGTTACCATCGCTTTTGGTGGTACAAAAAATTGCACCCTCCTCCTTTTCAGGAAAAAGCTCCACCCTCCACAAAGTCATAGCTGGTTAAAATCTAGTCTGCCTTCGGAGGAAGAAGGAAACGTAAGCGACAACTGAAAAATAATAAAATTTGAACCGAGGTCAGGTGAGGTGTCAGCGTGCGTATAATTATACATCATATTATACTATAACTAGTTATTATAGTTTGAATTATTATGTAAATAATAATCTAACAAACATACAGTGGTTTCCACACTGTTTACCATTAGCGCTTATTGAAGCTGCTTAAAAGAAAACATGTGCATATAAATATTGACTTAGTAAAACATAAATACTCGAAACCCCTAGGCCAGGCATTGTTCATTCATATCAAAAAACAGTAATAAAATGCATATATATATAATTGATAAAAAAAATCATAAAAATATCTATCTACTATCTATATTATTTAAAACTAAATTCTATAATTAAGAATAGTTAGATTACTGGTACTTTTTTACTTTTGTTTCCTTTTTATGTGAGTCTGTAACTAATGATGCCTACAGAGTACTGTTCTACTCCTAAATATTTTACAATAATATTAGCATAAAATTAGCAATTAATTAAAATGTGTATAATTATTTCAATCAATCACATTTACTGTTATATATTATATCTACCAGTTTTTCCTCCTTTTCCACTACATTCAACTAAGTACTTCTTAGCTACTGCAGCTAGTACTTAAGTTAAACATAGGCCTAGGGGCCTTATACTAGAGTGTTATATTTATTTATTAATGTTATTCATTTAATATTAATTACCATTTTTACTCTTTTTATTTAATTCAATTTAATCTTATTACTTTTTATTTTTTCCTTTCCTTTCCATTACTTCCCAAAAGTATTATTAATATATCATTTTTTTTTCCCCATTTCCATGGCATTACTTGTCTATTGATGGCATTAAGTCTTCTCTGATGGCAACATGCACTAATACTGCCTCCCAATTACTGAGCTTTGATCTTCTTGTCGGTCTCACTTCCTCGTTGTGTATTAATTTCATAATAGTGCTATCTGGTCGCGCGCGCCAAGTTACAAAAGGACCTAGGTTTTGGTCAGGTAACTTTGCAGAGAAATCCTAGAGACTATTATGTTGTTTTTTTTTTTATTTTTTTTTCGATTAAAATTGAAAAAGTGGTGAGGCGGTGGCGACCTAAGGATTGATTAGATGCAATACCATTTCAATTCTTCCCATTCCATTTTCCGTCTTCATGTGTTGGTCTAGTGCGTATTAGAAAAAAGCCGCACTTAGATCTAATTTGCCGCCCGCTTATTTCTTAATAATTTTTTCACAAATTTTTTTATCCACTCTTTCCATTGCACTTATAAAGGCTATATTTAAATCACTTACTCTGGTATAGGCTCGTTAATTGGCGCCCATGTGGCTAGCTCTAACTTTTTTATTTTATATTTTTTAGCACTTTATACAATGGATTTATCTTGGGATTTTTCACTTTTACGTAAGTAAGGCTGATTATAGTCTCTTATCTATTATATATAAATATTTTACAGTGTGGTTAATAAGGAGCTTAATAATTGTACTACTCATGTATGATATGGTTAAAATATACGTGTGTGTGTGTGTGTGTGTGTCTAACGCTTACATTTTTATACTATCTATAAAAGACCGATTTCGAATTTTATATGTGTTTCCTTTTTTATGATGTTTCTGTAACGTACAATTTTGGGTCTCACATCTACTCCACCTTAATAGAGTAAGGAATACTTAATAGAATCAGTGACACGAAAAGAACAAGTGACTTTTTAAATAACGACTGCCTTTTTAAGGTATGGTTTGATGCGTGTAAAGTCCAACTTCTTATTTTTGTCTTCACAAACTTTCTGGCGAAAGCGTTAATAAAATTTAATACTTTAAAAATTACAGTTCGAAAATAGTATGTCTTATGTGTGATACAATTAAAAACACAATCACGGAAACTAGGAATTGATATGCAGAACACTGACTTCCCTTTAATTACTTTTTTTACGGACTACAGTAAATTATCATCATAAACTTTTAAATCCAAAAGTTAATCAATGTTGTTCAAAGGTGCCATATTACTTCCCTAAAAAAAAAAAAAAATAAAAAAATAAAAAACTAATAAAATCAATCAAGCTTGCTAGGATTTACAAATTATTTAAAACAATCGCAAGAAGCAAAATACTGTTCTTGTAAAGCGTGGTAATATTTTTAAAAAAATTTTTTTTGGTTTTGAAAACATTTAGAAACATTTTTTAAACTAAGCCAAAATCCTCCAGCCCCTACATTTTTGGCTAATTTCGTTTGCTGCAATTGTTTTAATTTTTAAAAAAAGAGCTTCAATGC
>JAWZYV010019939.1:0-23086 GCA_038373885.1 Cheiracanthium punctorium | reverse complement strand
GGGATGAATCAAAATTAAAATAATGATATGTGTGATTTATAGACTCTACTAATATGGAAATAAGCATAATATAAACTTTAAAACAGCACACGTTTTTAAAACTTACAATATCGCACACTCATCTTGGGTAATACTGGCCAAAATCGAGACAAACGACTGATTTGAAATCAATTTCGTAGTATAATTGTATTTTATTTTGAAGAATTTCCATATTTGGAAATATGGAATCTTTTTTTTTTTTATTCTATGGTCAAGTACATTTATGACTGATGATAAATTATTTGTTATGTGGATGTGGCTTTCCAAATCAAGTTGTATTCAAACTTGACAGTTCAAATGACAATCTTGCTGCAAGCTTAGAATGAATTGAACTGTCAAGCTTGTATTAATACGTCGAATTGAAAGAAATGTCGAGCTTGATTTAAGCTTATGTGCTGTCTGGGTTATTGAAAAATTATACATATACTAGTGGAAATATCGTCGATTTTGGTACCGCATACATTAGCGTATTGTATAAGTAGATTTATATTATAAATAAAGCAACCTTGTAAGTGGAGCGAAATAATCTTCTAAACGCATCTATTGACAAATATACTGCTTAACACTATCATCTTATAATTAGAAACAAATTAATTTACACATGCAATATGTTATATAGTAGCAAAATATATGGCTACAGAGAGACATGTTATACAGAAATGTAGAAAATAAACATTATTTTATTTTAATTATTTATTAACATATATTAACACATTAAATCTGCATTCACCTGAACTGTGTTCGATCGTATTAAAAAATCATATAATTGACATGCACGCAATAAACAATTACACCGAAACAATTGTAGCAAAAGAATTTCAACACTATTAAATATATTAAGCAAATATATTATTATACTAATACACAATAGAACTTATGGCTAGCTTCTTGTTATATATTATTTGTTGGAAGACAAAGAAAAAATCTGATGTGGACAACACATGACTTCCTTGCACGTCTGTTAAATCAAAAATATTTTCTGCGCACTTCATCTAAACTTGTTTTGTTTGAAAGAGATAAAATATCAGTAATAGCAAGGTTTAGCGATTTCTAGCCAAATATTTCGATATCGCTAAGTTGAGTTCAATTCGAAAGATTTCTTTCTGACACTTTATTTGGCGATATTTCACCAAAAGCCAACAACCTTGAGATAGTTTGCGAGATTTTGGGGATAGCCAAAATAGTAATTGACCACAGATTTGCAATGAATTGAATGCATCCATACACCTTAAGGTATTTAAAGTCATTTGGCTGACCCTGTAAATAAATTACCCAGTCGGCAGTCAAAAAAGATATTGAAAACAGTTAGATATTACAATAGTTCTAAATACAAAAGTTCACAATTCTACGGGTTAAAGTTTTAGAGTTATACAAAATACGAAATAATTTTTGGCGATATTTTGGTGTAACTCGCAAAGGTAGACGACAAATGGCGAGATTTTGGACATGAACAGAACAATGACAGACTATCGCCAAATTTGACGATATTTTGGGCATGGACCAAATGACTGACTATCGCCAAATTTGACGATATTTTGGCAAAACTCGCCAAGGACGACGACAAATATCGAGATTTTGGGCATGGACCAAACAATGACTTTCTACAGTTGTATTATATTGAAGATGTCCATAGACGTTTGTTACCGCCTGCCTTGGCATCAGTGTTCCATAGCAGCCGTTAACTGGTGGCATGTAACCTGTTAGAAATCTTGTAATTTTCTTTTTAAAATCACGCTGGACGATGACGTACAAAGGTGGGTAGAGTAAGTCTTAGTAAAAAGTAATGTTCGTAAGTAGTGACGTAGGAAGATGTGGTCCACCCCGGGCGATAAGTTAAAGAAAAATAGAGGATGGTAAAACGTCGAAACTGATGGGAAGCAGGCGCAGGCGGCAGAAAGCCTAAACTTAGAAAAAAATGGGGCGCAGAGCCCTTGGTAGGGGTTGCCGAGGCTGGCCCCTGCGAGGATAATAGGCAGGAGAGGGGCGTACAACTAGGTGGTTCAAAAGAATTTTAACGAGTTTTACTGTTCTATGTTTTTCAAAATAGCTCAACAGAAGCTAAGGGCAATGACTAGTGTGTTCTACACTATTATGTTAATGCAATTATTTAAATGAGTTTTTCCCTCCTATAATTTTATAATTCTGATACAACATTTGAGAGCAGCATTTCAAATATTTAACTCTGGAAATAATTGTAAAAGGTAACTAGTGTATCTGCTCCGAGCAGAGGAGGCGCAATTCAAGGGGCTATGGGCGCCCATAAGCATGTTTGTAGAGATCTGCCAAGTCGTTTATAAGGGGAAGGGGAATCGGTGGTCTTGCCCCGAAAACCACGTTAAATCACTCCTTTTCACCTTTAGGTATGGGCTCCCACTCAAGGAGCTGCATAAAATAGGTCTGCCTTATTTGACCCTTTTCATACTCATTTAAGAGGCATTGCAGGGGCAATTCGGGCAGGGCGTTCCCATCACCATCTCAGAATTTCATGATTTTCTTTTATTGTGTTGCCTTACCCAAGGAAAGAACAAATCTGAAGTATTTTTGATTTACCTCTTTTAGTTTTCGAGTTTTGGGGGGGGTCAAAGTACCCCAGAGGAGCAACGTCGAATTAATTTAGGGCCATTTTTGCCACTTTATTGTCTCGACCGTGACTGGCTCAGAGGTGCTTCAGAGAATTTTTTCATTTTATCCTATAATATACCTTGAAAATTAACATCTCAAATTGAAAATTCATTCGAAAATTGTCAGAGCCCCCCAAAATACCCCCAACTTCATAAAAAATAGAGTTTTAAGAATACTTTAAATCTTGGATCTGACGTGATACAGAAAATATTTTTGCACAGGGCAGTTATATATGTTCATATAAAGTGAATCCAATGTTAAAAATTTTTGAAGGCCGCCAGGGCTCCCCGGTACGGGGCCCCAAACATGGTCCTTAGCGCTAATTTACGCAATTTCGAAGCATTGGTACAGCTGAAGCCGACTTCCCACAGGAGAACCATTGACATGGAGATGTAGTATCAACATAGTAGTTTTATTTTATGAAAAACATTTCTTGAAGGTACAACTGTTTCCAAGAAAAATACCAAACAGTACCTTCCTATTTGGGACATTCAACTGCCACGCATGGGGGTGTTTCGGCGTTACTTTTAGAAGTTTAATCGACAGTGGCAATATTGACAATTAACTTATTCTTCATATATCTCAAATATATCCTCCATATATCACAAATAGTTATTTTACAGGGGTACTCATAAGAATTACATTACGCTGTATTGATCTCTGCAACTACTGAATCGATTCGAAAAATTTTTTCATTGATAGAAAGCTACACTATTCCTGAGTAATATAGGCTACCTTTCAGCATGCAGCATAATTAGTTCTGTTACAGGGACACTCAAAAGAATTCCAGCACATGACATTATATGGACATCTCTGTAACTACTGAATCGATTCGAAAGATCTTTTCACTGAAAGCTACACTATTCCTGAATAACATAAGCTAAAATTCATGCATGCAGCATAATTTACAGGAACACTCAAAATAATTCGTAAACATTGCCCTAACTGTCTCCATTCGTCACTCAAATTTATTCAAATTTTATTTAACTCCATTCAAATTTTTGAACAGTGATTCTAAAGATCTTCGCACTGAAAGCTGCACTATTCCTGAGTAACATAGGCTAAAATTCATGCATGTAGCATAATTTATAGGAACACTCAAAATAATTCGTAAACATTGCAGTAACTGTCTCCATTCGCCAATCAAATGTATTCAAATTTTATTGAACTCCATTCAAATTTGTGAACAGTAGAGATATATATCTTCATATAAAGTGAATCCATTGTTAAATATTTTTGAAAGCCTCCAGCTTTGTGGCCTCTACCTTCCAGTCATTTTAAGAGGCATCGCAGAGCAAATCAGGTAAAAAAAAAAAAAGTTTCAATCACCATCTCAGAATCTCATGATTTTTTTTTTCTAGTGTTGCCTTACCCAAGGAAAGACCACATCTGAAATATTTTTGATTTACCTCTTTTAGTTTTTGAGTTATGGGTGGTCAAAGTACCCCAGAGGAGTGACGAATTTAGGGCCATTTTTGTCATTTTAGTCCTTCGACTGTGATTTGCTCTGAGATGCTTCAGAGATTTTTTTTTTTTTTAATCTGATAATATATTTTGAATATTAACATCTAAAACTGGAAATTCATTTGAAAATAGGCAGAACCCCCAAATAAGCCCCCCTCCCAATATCCCCAATTTCATAAAAAATACAGTTTTAAAGTATGCTTTAAATCTTGGCTCTGACGTGATACAGAAAAAATAAAAATTCCCGGGCCCCTCGATATGGGGCCCCAAACATGGTCCTTAGCGCTAATTTATGCAATTTCGAAGCTACAGCTGACTCTGACTTCGCACATGAGAACTATTGGCATGGAGTTGTAGTTTCAACATAGTAGTTTCATATTATGAAAAGATATATTTTTTGATTACTCTGTTAAATTTTTCTTGAAAACGGGGATGCTTTCAAAAAATATACCGGGGGGCCCTGGGGCCCTTCACAAACTTTTAACATTGGATTCATTTATATGAAGATATATAATTGCACTGTTCAAAAATTTGAATGGAGTTGAATAAATTTGAGTGGCGAATGGAGACAGTTACTACAATGTTTGCGAATTATTTTGAGTGTTCCTGTAAATTATGCTACATGCATGAATTTTAGCTTATGTTACTCAGGAATAGTGCAGCTTTCAGTGAAAAGATCTTTAGAATCGGTTCAGTAGTTACAGAGATGTCCATATAGCGTCATGTGCTGGAATTCTTTTGAGTGTCCCTGTAAAAGAACTAGTTAACTAGTTATGCTGCATGCTGAAAGGTAGCCTATATTACTCAGGAATAGTGTAGCTTTCTATCAGTGAAAAATTTTTTCGAATCGGTTCAGTAGTTGCAGAGATCAATACAGCGTAATGTAATTCTTATGAGTACCCCTGTAAAATAACTATTTGTGATATATGGAGGATATATTTGAGATATATGAAGAATAAGTTAATTTTCAATATTGCCACTGTCGATTAAACTTCTAAAAGTAACGCCGAAACACCCCCATGCGTGGCAGTTGAATGTCCCAAATAGGAAGGTACTGTTTGGTATTTTTCTTGGAAACAGTTGTACCTTCAAGAAATGTTTTTCATAATATAAAACTACTATGTTGATACTACATCTCCATGTCAATAGTTCTCCTGTGGGAAGTCGGCTTCAGCTGTACCAGTGCTTCGAAATTGCGTAAATTAGCGCTAAGGACCATGTTTGGGGCCTTGTACCGGGGGGCCCAGGGGACTCTTCCCAATATTGTTATTTGGGAAAAAAAAACTTAAAATCTTGTCTGATGTCTAACTTAAGAAAACGTCTTCAAGCTTATGAAATAATTTTAGAAAAATCTGGTGTTTTCGAGAGGATTCTCGACTTGGAAGAGGAAGAGATAACACAGCATTGCGAAAATTTGGCTTCTTATTATAAAAACGACATCAACAAGGACAAGGAAGACCTTATATTTGATAGCATGCATCTCAAATATAACATAATGGAAGAAGTAACAACTCTGCGAGAAATGTACCGATATAAACTATCGGAAAATCAGCAGAAGGAGCAGAAAGGAATAATGTTCATTGTTCATGATTTTGAAGAGGAGGCCAGTTGTAATGATTCGAAGAGGACAACTTTCAGCATTTCACTTTTGTATTATCATTTGCATATTAGTACAAGACTTCTTCTTTCTGCCTTTCCCAATGTCGAAATCACCATGCCGATTTTTTTTTTTTTAACTATGATGGTGACTAATACAAGTGGGAAACGAAGTTTCTCAAAGATAAAATTAATAAAAGACGACAGAAGGAGTACTATGATCGATGCGAATGTAGGAAAAAACGCCGCCGGAAAAAACGCCACCTAAAAAGATATTTGTGTAATAATTTATTTAAATACTTGAAAAAATTTCTTTTCTTTTGCAGAAAAGGGGGGGGGGGGTATGAAGTTGAATTATGAGGTTTTCTGTACTTTGTTTTCCAGAAATGGGGGAAGACACATTTCTAATTGAATAATTCAATTTGTGTATAATTTGGTAGGCGTTAAGGAAGGGGGGAGGGGGATAGATTTTCCTAAAAAGATTTCGGTTTCCGCTAAAAAAAAAAAAAAATAGATTTCCAATTACTTAACAGTAAATGAAGCTTTTAGGGAGCTATGACCCCAAAAAACCATTCAGGTACACCAGTAGTGTAGCCAAGGGGGTCATACCACCCCCTCATGATGAATTTTTTGCCATACAAAATGTATATTCTTCACTCCCGTATCACAGCAAATATGCATATATGTGAGTTGCAGTAGTCGTAACGCCCCCCCCCCCATGAAAAGTTCCTGGCTACGCCACTAAGGTACGCTGATGACATAGAAGTGTTAAGATTTCAAAGAAATAAATCCTTGTTAAATAGGGATTTTAATTAACACATAGGTGTGCGTGTGTGGGTGGGGGTGGGGTATAAGGGTTTATTTTTTTCATGTTTAAATGGTTTTTTTTTTGGCATATCAAATGAATTTTGACTTTTCTTACTGAAGTGCTTTTTAAGAATTACCCCCTCCCTCCTCAACCGCCACCAAGGGCAGATTAAAGGGGGGCGGAGGGGGCGACCGCCCCCCTCCGAGAAGAAAGAAATTAATGTAAAAGATCCTATTGGAGGTATATGTCAATCTTCTAACTAACCGCCCCCACCGACAAACTAACCCCCCCCCCTCCGACAAACTTGCAATAATCCGTCAAACAAAACCACTTGTTCAAGGTTAAACGAAAATTCCGTTTTTACAGGACAGTGAGAACACTTATTCAAGTTTCCGTGGCTCGTCAGGGCAGTTGGACGTGTGTGATGGAGCTCCGGCAATTTTCCTGATAAATTGGTATAGAGTGAGCAAATGGATATAATTTTGTGTTGTGCATAAAGAGAAAGTCGTGGGGATTAAGAAGATATGTGTTTTATATGGTGATTTTTATTATTTAATGAAATATTAAGGAGTTTGTGATCGGTGCTCTCCGGCGTAGGTGTTTCAGTGCTAAGTTCAAGAAATATTATTTCTGTGTAAAATAAAGTGGATATAACTGCTATTAAAGTACACCGGAGTGTTCGGCAGATCATGAGGATAAGATGGATGTAATTTGTGTTTAAAAATATTGTCTGGTTCGTGAGATGTTCATATTTTGGTGATTTGTTTGTGTGCTGCTGGGCGCGCCCGCGAGAAGAGTTCCCGCCAGAACTATTCCCCCGCCAAAGTAGAAGACCCGGAATGAGTCTTTAGGACCGAACGAAGGAACGACCTAAAACAGGGAGATTGGGTGAGTCCAGTATTGTATTAGTATTCAGATGTGGGCTTTTGGATACCTTATAATGCAGATATTCAATATATATTAAATTATTCATAGTATAAGAGTATATATATCTGTCTGGGTACCTCGAGCACATATATAGAAAGTTTTGAATGGGATTAGAGTGACATATTATTTGAGATATTGAAATTATTAAAATACATTTTTCAAAAATTTTTTTAATTTTTTTAAAATAAATTAGATATTTGAAGTAACATACATAGGTAAAACTATGTTCCGGAAATTTCGGTAGTCTAAAGTTAATAATTAATATAGTTAACCGAATCGGAAAAATCACAATTGATTATAATTTTCTCGGCCTGCCTCAATACCATTAGTTTAAATTAATACCTTGATTTCATTGGGTTCGTTTCCGGGGTATCGCAGGGTGGAATTGAAATTGTGTACAGTTATCACAGTTACATTTTGGAACAGTCTGTCAGTGTGATTGTATCTGTAAATGCACAATATATGTAAATATTGAAATTATATATTGATATTGTAAGTGTATTTTGTGTTATATATATAAAACTGTGTGATACAATTGTTTTGCATTGTGTATATTATCCTAGGAGTAGAGCTGATCACTGTATGTATAGAGCTTTATTGTACCTCACACTAATTTATCACTGTAGAATATTGCTATAGATATAAAGTTATAGACAAAGAGTGTCAGTCGGATTGGTAGCAAAGAGAGCATCATGCCGAAAACAAATGAATTGGAAACATCAAGGTTATTCGATTCCCAGAGAATTAATAATGCATCGGGTCCTTCTCCGTCGGGCTCCAGTCAGGAGACCCCGACTACGCGAATACCCACCCCAGTGTTAAGATCAGCGCTACGCCCGATGCCATACGACCAGGAAATAGAAGACCAAATACAAAATAAAGGAATAATGGTTGTCTTAAATAATATGCGATCGGCAATCAAGAAGAGAATGATGGAATACGTGGCAGGTAAAAGAGCATTTTGTAAGGAAACGGTGCAAGAAATGGAAAATATGGTTCAAGAATTGTGTAAAGTGGGTACCATTGCAGCATGCAAATATAATGAGGCATTAAAAGTCATAGAACAAAATACCCTGAACGCAAGGGCCTACGCTGATGCAGAGGCGCGAGGCTTTAACGAAAAACTCGAAAAATTAAAGGGCACAATGGAAGAGCTTATAGTTAATGCTAAAGAAGAAATGGGACCAATGCAGGATAATAAAAGTAAAGAAAAAGAAGACAGGAAGGAATACAACATCAGCATAAGTAGCAAAGATGGAAAGCAAGACCCGGTGGACATTCGGAACAAACTGCGAGAGGAATTGAAAAAAAACAATATAGATGCCAACCCACAGGACATCATCTTCGTGGACAAAAGTAAAAAGATAATTCTTAAAATGAAGACGAAAGCAGAGGCAGAAACAATAAGTACTAAACTTAAAGAACTTGAAACATTAACGGAAACCTATAATATCAGGCAAGAGAGAAATACCACACAAAAACTAATGCTGCTGGGTGTCCCGAAGGAAATTACACCTAAAACCATAGAGAATGATGTACGGAGGTTGGATGAGAACTATGAGGTGGAGGCCTTTCGTCCACTGGGAGATAAGAACATTGTGTCCTGGATTATAAATGTAGATAACTATACTAGGAGGGGACTATTGAAAACAGACAAATTCTGTATTCAAATGAATAGAGTCAAAGTAGTACCGTTTGTGGACGCCCCTAGGTGTGTTAAATGCCAGGGGCTGGGCCACAGAATTTACAAGTGTCAATCGGACAAACAGTATTGTGCACGCTGTTCGCTAAACCACGATACTAGAAAGTGTGGAGTCGATGAATATGTTTGTAAAAATTGCTATGATATACAAGATGACACCGGGGGGATCGACTACAAACACAGAGCTGACTCCCCACAGTGTCCCTGCTATAGAGCTTTTAAAGATAACTTAATTATGCAGAGTCGCAAAGCCAAGGGCAATTTATAAAGAACAAAAATAAATAAATAAATAAATAAAAGGGGGGGGGGGTAAAAGTCTAATTTGGAAACTATATAATTGCCTAATGGTCAATATTCTGTAAATAAAGAAATAGCTCAGTGTATTACTTAATTGACCATTGCTCACCATTTTTAATATTAACAGTCATTTTTACCACTAACACCTTTAAACAAGCAACCTCTATAGATAAAATAAACATATTACAAATTAATCTTAACCATTGCAGAAGTGCTAACTTACAATTAATAAAGTTTATTAGCGAAGTCAATAAATTATATAGTAGCATAGAAAAAATACATATTATAGCATACCAAGATCCTGCATTGAATAATAATAAGTTATATGGATTCCCATTAAATTATAGAGACTTCAGATCTAGAGCTAACACCTGTGGTATCTTAATTCTTGACCAACTTATACAGGCCCTGGCAATAGAAAGAAGCGATAACAACATTTTTGTAAAAATATTTAACGGCACTGAAAGTTTGGTTATAGCCTCACATTATAGTCCACCAAGGGATGACCTGGTCCGGGACTGCTCTAATTGGAAAATTATAACAGAAAAAATAGACAACATTATAATTTGCGGTGATTTCAATGCCCACAATACCCTCTGGGGCTATGGGGACAGAAATGAAAGAGGAAGGTTTTTGCAAGAGCTTACTATCGAACTGGACCTAATCGTTGTTAATGACCCCATGGCCCCAGCTACCTTCACCCATATAGGAAATAAAGGACACCCCGATCTCACTATAGCCTCATTTAATATAACAAATAAAATAAAACAATGGCATGTACTCTTGGACGAAAACGGCTCTGACCATAGATATATTCATACACAACTAGATTTTAAATTACAATTATTAGATGACTTTAAATACAAAACGAAACACAGCAATTTTAAAAAATTTAATACACTATGGCGAAATAGAATTCAACCAATCATACTAGATTTGAAAGATAATAACAATAGACCGGACTTTCAATCAATATTCAACAAATTACAACAAACCTGGATCACTATTAATGACAAATTATTTAAGAAAAAGAAAAAGAATTTCGTACAAAAAATAAAATGGTGGAATAAACAATTATCAATACAGAGAAATAAATTAAAAGCCTTATATAAAAAGAAAATAAATAACCCAGACAATAATAACATAAAAATAAACTATAATAGGGTCAGAGCCGAATATAGAAAAGCAATAACAAAAGCAAAAGAGCAGTCATGGAGGTCATTTTGTCAAGATCAGTGTAGGACCTATGGGTCTTGTTTTAAAATTACCAAGGGCTTGTATAGCTCCTGTTTTCTGGAAACCGTATTTACTAGTAATAACGTAACAGATGATTATGTAACCATAATAGAAACATTAATAAATGCACATTTTAAAACCTCACAATCCGTTAATAGTCCTGATATATCTAATAATAGTTTAATCACAGATAATAGCTATGAAACCAACAGCCATCCTGACCACTCAATATCTATATACCAGGACTATATAAAAGAACCGTTAACCGAAATTGAGTTACTAAGAGCAATAGCATCACAAAATCCTAAAAAGGCACCCGGATTGGACAAAATAGACACATACATTTTAAACAATCTGAAGTATAAATTTAAATTAGACCTCATAACTATATATGACACCTGCCTTCGTCTTGGTTCCTTTCCGGATGCCTGGAAAATAGCTTCAGTCATTTTCTTTAAGAAAAATAATAAAGAGCCTAGCCAGCCAAACTCTTATAGACCTATCAGCCTTCTAAGCACCGCAGGGAAAATTTTGGAAAGAATTATTAAGATAAGAACTATTGTAGCCTTAGAAAATAAAAAATATTTGCATAGAAATCAATACGGTTTCCGTGAGGGCAGGGGCACAGTGGACCTGCTATATCATGTCGTTGGCCGCCTTAGAGATCTAAAAGCAAAATATAAATATGTCGTCCTGGTGTCTTTTGACATCCAGGGCGCATTTGATAATATTGAATGGATAATAATTAAAAAAGAAATAGATGCATCACCTCTTCCTGACTATCTAAAAGCAATACTCAAAGACTACTTGAACAATAGACAAATAGTAATTAAAAATAGTTCCGGAAATATAGTCCACAACATATATAAGGGTTGCCCACAGGGTTCATGTTTGGGTCCCCTCCTATGGTTGATCGCCTCAAATACAGTATTAAAACAAATGGACGAAGAAACAGATAATTTCTATGCATACGCAGATGATTTTGTACTGCTAGAATCGGACAACACCATAGAAAAACTGCAAAATAAAACAAATCAAAAAATAACAAAATTAAATGAAATATGCAATAAACTAAAATTAAAAATCTCGATTCAAAAAACGCAGGCGATCACCATAGGCATAAAATCAAGAACTAAACCGCGATATAAAATAGACAATCAAAAAATAAAATCGGTAACTGAACTAAAATATCTAGGAATAATTATCGATAACAAATTAACTTTCACACCACACATAAAATACTTAAACGAAAAAGTCTCAATATTTATTAATAATATGTCTCTGGTGAGTGGGGTGTCCTGGGGGGTACGCCCTCAAATGTTAAAAACTTGGTACAGCACGGTAACCGAAAAACAGCTAACGTATGCCGCCCCCGCTTGGGCCCCTAACCTTACCAGAGAATCAATCTACAAACTGTGGGCAATCCAAAAATTAGCACTTATTAAAATATCTAAGGCCAACGCTAACACCGCCCATTCCGCATTATGTACTATACTAAGCATTCCCCAATAGAACTGGTACTTAAGAAAGAGATAGAAAAATATAAAGCAATAAAGCTAAACTTGAATTTTCCAGACTCAGAATTACCAGATAATTATACAATAGAACAACCCATACCTTCGTACCATTATCCAGAATGCAATATACTAAATAAACAGCTAACTATCATGGATTCAATAGAAAATGACATAGTAGACGATAAATACATAAAAATATACACAGATGGATCTAAAATGACAAATGGCACTGCCTTTGGTTATATGGCTTGTAACAACAGTAACGAAACAATACAAGAATACTCAGAAAGGATAAATATTTTTAACAGCATATATCAAGCAGAACAACTTGCCATAGTGACAGCTTTGGAATGGGCGGTTACAAATAACTATAAATATATTAAGATCTTTACTGATAACAGGTCCACTGTTGAAAAACTGAAGTCTCTATATCCGTATACTGAAATATTAAACGAACTATATAACATAATTAAGAATAATAGTGAAATACAAATTATAATTATATGGATTAAAGCACACGTGGGACACTGGGGAAACGAAAGAGCAGATTATTTAGCAAAATTACCATTGATTAATAACTACCCAATCAGCAATAGATCACTTCCAGTACCCAGATCCAAAATAGTATATCTAATCAATAAGCAACTAATGAATAATTGGCAGATCTGGTGGAACAATAGTGAAACTGGCAGGCATACGTATAATTTCTTACCTAAAGTTAAACATAATTTTGACATAAACAATACAATAGGTGTTAAATTCATTACTGGCTGGGGCAGCTTTCCAAAATACTTATATAGAATAAACAGAAGAAATACAGAGAACTGCAATTGCGGTGTAGTTGGTGATCCTCTACACTATGTATTTGGAGGCTGTCCCCTTATGCCACATAAAATAAGAAGAAACAATAATATAGATGAATATCAAAACTTTATGCAAATAATCCAAATTAAAAACATAATGAACCTAATCAAAGATAACTATAATAAATTAATAGAACTTTACAGTGAAATTAAATTTAGATACCAGTAATCTTCCCCGGTGTCAAAAAAAAAAAAAAAAAAAAAAAAAAAAAAAAAAAAAGTGCTGTACATCTGGTTGTACACCGCGTTGTTGTACCCCGTCTGGTTGTTGATGAGTAAATTGTATATGGATTATTTATTGTATAAAAATATTGTTAATGGAGTGGAACGGATTGGATAAAGTAATGTTAGTTATTTATATAATATGTAAATAAGTGTTGAGTGTTATTGAATTAATGTAAAAAAAAAAAAAAAAAATGCATATGTGTATATATAGATTGATATTATGTAATATAGAATACTGTATCGCTATATACATGAGGTGTAATGTGCATATGAAATAATGAATATAGTGTATAGTAAAATGTAAGTGTATTAATGTGTATGGGTACGTGAGACATATCCATGTTATATCCATCAGATATCCCGGAAACCCATGAAACCAATGCCGTAAAAAATTTAACATAATAATTTTTAACATTCAAATGTAATCATATAATTATATTTTTTTTAAAAAAAATGCTTCGGCTTCTTAGTAATAATAATGACTAAATACAGAAACTTTTAAATAAGTCTATAGTTAAAATAATAAAATTCATTTAACATAACAAATAGTTATAATTATGGTAAATTTCTTATTAGGATGTATAAAAAATATATATATATATTTGTAATTCATCAGAAGCAGTATAACATATAAAGGAATATAAATGGTTATAGATAAGGCAATAAATCCAATGGCTTACATCTGTTTCATATATCCAATACTGGCAAAAATCCAATGAATAACAGCGCTGCGGTGTTACTCGACGGTGGTGTGGAACCAAGTAAAATGAAGAACTAAATAGGCTGATGTAACATGTTGGTGGACTGCTATGAAGATGGTAAACTGTTATGAACTTGAAAGACTTCATTTATGGACTGAATCTTTGGAGGTTGCTGTCCCTTTTATACAATTGTTGTTGTTATTACTAGTTTGTTAATCTTATTATTTTGTATTTCTAGTTCTGCCGCTGGCTATTTGTGTTTTGCCAGTGGTATAGTTTGTAGTTCAAAGTTTGTAGTTTTTTGGTTTCAAATAAACGGATAGGGGGGCGGCTTTGGACTTGGCGGCCGGGCTGTGGCTCTAGGAGGTCTTGGCATTAGTAACGGGCTGGTGTCGCCTTGCCGAGCGGGGTGGACTCTTCTTCCCCGGAGGGATATTGGCCGTAAACCCTCGGGTCGGCCCCTCCGGTGGGTATCTTACACTATCTTACACTTATTCAAGGTCAAAGGAGAATTCCAAAACTAGCATTCGGCCCCTACTGTTTTGACCATTAGACAAAGAGGTAAGATATACATGTCCTGGGGGTCAAAAAAGAACAAAGCGGAGGTAGAGGATCTCGCAGAGGCTTTTTTCTTTTTTCTTTTTTTTTTTTTTTTTTTCTTCTTTTTTTTTTGAAATCATGTCACAACTACTTATGGCTATGTTAAAACCCCGAAAATCCCAAAAGAAAAATGGGCGAAAAAGTGATAAATCTTTGAAAAGCATTCTCGTGTAGATAAATTGAACATTCATTTATAAAATGACTGCGCAATTTATAAATATTTGTACAAGTTATTAATATACCAATTATTTTATTTGTAAGAAAGTGTATCAGTTGTATTCCTTTTTTTTTCAGCAAATAACTATCTGATTTTTATTCATAGGAAGAAACATTAAATAACTTTTAAAAAGTTAATAGTTTATTGGATGTGATTTAGAATTTAAATTTTTAAACGAGTTCAAATTTTTAAAAAATTTTCTAGTTTAAAACTTTGTTTTCATTATTATTATTATTATTATTATTATTATTATTATTATTATTATTATTATTATTATTATTATTATTATTATTTATTGTTATTATTTATTATTATTATTTATAGTGAGTCATTTATAAGGATAACATTACGAATATTGATTTTCTATAACTAATAAAAATTGAATAAAACACTTCTTTTCCTTCTGCAGAATCTGTAAATGTGCTAACTATAGAAATTCTAATTGACAGGCTAAATAATTCTACCAAAGTAATATAAACTCTGGAAAGAAATGCTGCAGTATGAAAAAGAATTCACTAAATTTCTGTAAGCAAAATCTTAGAATGCTCAAATCAGTACTTAAAATGTGTTAAAATTTAATATATTATTCAATTTTATTCACTTAAAATTTGTTATCAAAGAATTCGGAAGAAAATAATTCAACAGCAATCAAAGATTGATTATAATTGATATAATTAATAATATATTTTAGTAATAATCACTTTTAACTTTTTTTCTTTTAAGTAGCCTCTCCTGAAAAATATTACATTACTTTAGGACAGGGGCGTTTTCATTTTGTGTTCTCCTTTCACTGGGGACCCAAGGTAGCTGCCCCGTCTGCCCTCGCTTTTGTCAGGCTCTGAGTTTGACACTTAAAAAAAAAAAACAGTATACCCTAAAAATGAGTACGGGTGTCGACATCCGGTGACACTACAAAGAATTGTTCTCCATCTTTAAATGAATATGTACTTTGTCTTGAAAATAATACAATAAATAAGTAAATCAATTATTTAGATAAAAAACTTATAAATTAATAATTTGATTTGCAAATTTTGTATGTTTGTTTTGTAGTACAAGAACCGGAATCGATCATGTTTTAACAAAATAATGCAGTTTTGAATGCTCACAACCCAGCAAAAGGATAGACGGCCCTACATATTTAACGGACGTGTTCACTTACAAGGTCGTCTTTGATTCTCAGTCAGGTTCTTTAGCAAAGGCTCTATTTCTGATCAAATTAATGTTTAAAAACTAAAGTTACAAAAGTTAGAAAGTATTATTGAAACTTTTCCAACTAATTTTAACAAAACTAATTAAATAATAATTTTAATCACAGTTATATATAACTAATATTTTACATTTTAAGAAATGAGTTTTAAATGATTTTAAACCAGTTTCCTTTAAAAAGTGTTGCTGTTTTTTTTTTTTTTTTTTTTTTTTTTTTTTTTTTTTTTTCAGCATTTAAAAATTTGTTTAAAAACATTACAATTACACTAACATTTAATTTAAAGAAGATTTTTTAAAAATTGTTTTTGACTTATTAATACCATAATTTAGTTTTTAAAAAGGCATCTTTAAAATAAGAGTACCAATGTTTAAATGTTCCTTATTCTAAAATTTCTTATTTAAAATCCAAGAGCTAACAAGATAAATTACCATGAATCAGAATAAACTCTTGCCCTCATACAAAGAAAACCAGTAATAATAAGCCATAGCTCAACCCTAGGTCTCCCCTCAATCCGATAGGGGCGCAGTAGCGTGTAGCAATTCAGTAGATTTGGGGGAGGGGGGTTAGTATGTTTTTATGGATTCTGGACACTGAAAAAGACACCGATATATGATTATTTTCTATCATCCCACAAAGGTATGGGGGGGGGCTCGAGCCCCAAAGCCCCCCTCCTTTCCTACGTCGTCAGTAAAAAATTAAGTTTATCAATACCAAATTATATCTCATACAACCCCCCGAAAAAATTTCGGGGTCCCCAAGCCAATTCTAGGTTCCAAAGCCCCCCCCCCTTTCCTACGTCGTCAGTAAGAAATTATGTTTATCATTACAAAATTATATCTCATACAACCCCCCCCCCCCCCGAAAAAATTTCGTGGCTACGCTCCTTGCCTCATCGATTAGCATATAAAGACAGTGTTACATCATAAAACTATTAAAAGTAGATTACTATTAAAAGTAGCGTTTTTTCCGGGTGGCGTTTTTTCCGGCGGCGTTTTTTCCGGGTGGCGTTTTTTCCATGTGGCGTTTTTTCCGGCGGCGTTTTTTCCAGCGGCGTTTTTTCCGCTCACCGATCGATGCAGTGATGGCGCCAGACTTTCCCCGACGGGAGGGCCATCTTCCCCGACAGGGGGCCAAACTATAAAACCCCCCAAATTTTACGTTTCATTACTTGCACAGCCTCTCAAAAAAAGTATTCGAGTAAGAGATAAATTTCCTACTTTGGTTTCGTATATTAAAAATTATTATGATGAGATGGTCATTAATTATCTGTTCTTGGTTAACAGGAAAGCCCAGTGATTTTCACCAAAGTCGTAGTTAAAAAGGTCGTTAAGAAGGCAATTGTCAGCAGATCGGACAACCCTGATTACCCTAGAGCAGTGGCGCAGAGAGGGAGGGGGAGCAGGGGAAAAATCCCAGGGCCTCAGCTTGTGAAGGGGCCCCGCTTTTGCTGTTTATATGATACTTAATTGTGTGTTGTCAGTTTTGTAAAAAAGAAAGTCCAAATTCAGATTATGTCCAGGGATGATTCAAAATTAATTTTTGAATGAAATTACAAAAAGCCAGCTAGAGCATAAACCACCAACTTGACAAAAACGAGGACTGTTAGTGATAGAGTCTTCTTTTAATAGAAATGCAGACATTGATGGTGTTATTCAACGGTTTGCGATGACTAAAAGTAGAAAAGATTTATTTAACATGAAATCATTGTTAAATAGTGGAGGAAAGGTTATAGCCAGAGGAGAGACTATGAGCCCACTCAACCTCCGAAATTTTGAATTTTCCTTAACAAAATGTTAAAGATAAAGACTTCCTATGAGAAATTTTGAAATTTCCACTTTTTTGGCCTTCTGAAATTTTTTTGGCTTCCTGCTTGCATGGAAGTATGAATAAAAAATATTAATTTTTCAATACTGAGGAAACATGCCATGCAAAACTGTTAACGTTTAAAATACAGTTTCTCTATGGAGGTGACGAAACCTTCAAAACATAATGTTGGTATTTTTTAGAGCATGGATGTTTATTAAAGTATATACTCTTTTAAATTAATAATTTGAATTCTCTATTAACTATTTTCCAATTACTATCAATTTAAAGTTTCTTTAAATTATTAATAATTTTAATAAGGAATAAATGATTGATCTAATATGACATCAAAAGGATTTCTGGATAGCAAAGGGACCCAAAAGATTTTATCCCCGGGGCCCCGACTTGGCTCTCTGCGCCTCTGCCCTAGAAATGTGGATCTTGTTCGCTGGTTCCTTCGAATCCCGAGAAACATACTCCGAGCTGCAGATAATCAATATTCAGTATATGAATATCGTATAATTCCAAGCAGAATGAGAATGGAAGTGAACGGAACCTCTACGGTCGGGACAATGACAATTTTTCCATGACAATTTTTTGTATTTATCTGGCAATTGTAATTTAGAATTAAAATGGCGATTTGGAACAGCCTGTAAATACAGCAGTCCGTTACATTTTTATTTATTTTGGGTTGCCAATGAATGTAGTTTTAATAATTAAGTTCCAATTCCTTAACTAGTGCGTTTATCACTAATTTACTCACTTTAGTTTTCATGTAGTTGTTTAGGGAGCGTTGAAACTTGTGCATAACTCCTAGAGACCCATGACTTCAAAGCTCGCCAAAGAGCGGGGAATTTTTAGGTTGGCGAAAGTAGGGGCGTTAAAATAGAATCCACTCTTTCTTGAACCATAAAGCACATCTTTGGAATCCAAATGCATCTTAAAATCTCCTACTGATACTGTTTTAAAATCTTCACCAGACATATTCGAACTATAGGCATATTCCAACTATATCTCGTAGACATTTTAAATACTGTTTGGAATGAGCATCCTAATCCATGAGTGTATCGTGTTTTCCTTCTTTGTTCCATAAAACACTTCTTCGGAATAGAAATCTATATTAAAATCGCCTACCAAAACTGTTTAACAATTTTCGCCAGGCATAGTCAAACTACACTTCACCTTTATAAATACCATTTGGAAAGTGTATCATAATCTAATGTGTGCCGTATTTGTCTTCACTGTTCTATAAAACACTTCTTCGGAATTAAAATCTATATTTAAATCGCCTACTAAAACTATTTTACAATATTCGCCAGGCGTTTTCTAACTATACTCAAAATATATTTATAATAAATTGTCGGGTTTTGGCACCCAGTTTAGCGATCATTTATCAAAAATTGCAAACCTTGTGCGACTTTCGACATTTTATGAACGCCTTCCCCCCCCCCCCCCCCCACTCGCTCCACGTTATCTTGGCAAACATATTTGAAAAGTGACTCGACTCGCTAGTTGTACGAAAATCGTGTCTACACAAAAAGCAAGGTTGAAATTAATAGCACTCTGGTGCTAAAAAAAAAAAAAGAAAAAAACCTCCACAGCCACTGGACATTAGCAGGGCTTGACTGTCAAGAAACATTTGACGGTCAAAAACTGAAGCGGCCGACTTTGATTTTCAAAGGGTCTTTCCAATAAGTAAGCATCATTTTTAATTTAAACAAAACTACATTTTCCCCCTCAAAGCGCAACTGTAAAACCCAAATGATCATTACATTGTAGTATTTTCTCCAGACTAATACTTTATTTAAAATGTACCGATTTGACACGAAAATTACGAAAACTACTTACCTGTACTCATACACAAAACAAGTTAATATTTCACTGCAAGATACAGATATTCGGCTGGTAAAATTCATTTAACTTAACCAAACTTGACACATAGCCATCATTTACCTATTTAGCTTAGCTCTTTGTAATCTATTCTTTGCGGCTCATGGTATTTTCCCCCCAACCAGGTAGCGAAAGACTAACAACAGACTTGAAATATAAAACATGATGTTACATACAAAAATTTTTAAAGCTCCCTTCTCTCACAAAGTCATTACGCTTGCGGGAAAAACTGGTCCTAGTCTATTTAAGTGAACACAGATGTGACTGATTTTTGAGTTAACGGGAGATAAAAGGGCCGCGTTCGGCATTTAAATCACTCCAATTTTTTACAGAATCTTAATGGTCATTTAGTGATGACATGTTCTTAAGTTTTGTTTGTAGGTCCAAAAAAAAAAAAAAAAAAACGATCATTTTATGCCTTGTTAAAAAGCCTCTTTTGTGAGGTTTGAAATACACTCATGTCCATAAATTAAGGATAATTCAGAATCACACAGAAATTGATCTCTAAAATAAAAATTTCACCTGTGGAATGATCACACACATCTTGAAGAAGAATATGCAAATTACAGGAAACCACCAGATGGCGTGGATAGTACGTCACAATGACGAGAGTGTAAGAGAGGGGTATATAAGGAATGGTGGCAAAGAAGTAAAATTGTTCACAAGCGCTGTGAAAGCCTTTCAGTGCAAAAACCGCATAGTTATGGCACAAAGGAGGCATTTGGATGATGTTTTACGTGGCAGAATTATCGGACGACTGGAATGTGGACGTACCCAGCTGGAAGTATCCGAGGAACTTAGAATCGCTCAGAGTGTCATCTCCAGGCTTTGGCAACGATTCCAAGATGATGGTAATGTGAGTAGACATTACAGCACAGGTCGCCCCCGAGTTACAACGCCGAATGAGGACCGCTATTTGGCAGTTACTGCCAAAAGAAACAGACGGAGTACAGCATCAGACCTGTCTCGTCAGCTCTCTTCAGCTACCGGTACGACAGTTTCAAGGCAGACCGTGTACAGACGCTTAGGGCACATTGGTCTATATGCTCGTAGGCCTGTCAGATGTGTTCCACTTACCGCAACTCACTGTCGCCTGCGATTAACCTGGAGTAGAGAGCATGCATTGTAGACACCGCAACAGTGGTCTTGTGTGATGTTTTCCGACGAGTCCAGGTTTAGTTTGGAGTCTGATTCTCGCCGGACATTCATCTGGAGAGCGCCAGGTACCCGTTACCACCAAGAGAACACCATTGAAAGACACCGCTACGGTGGTGCAGGATGGCTCGTTTGGGGAGGAATTATTCTTGGTTCCAGAACTGACCTGCATGTTCAGAGTGTAACGATGACAGGCCACATCTATCGGGATGTCATTCTGGAACAACATGTACGTTTGTTTCGGGGCGCCATGGACGCTGAATTTGTGTTTATGGATGACAACGCCCGTCCTCACCGTGCAAACATTGTAGACGAATGCCTTCAATCGGAGGATATCACCCGTATGCATTGGCCAGCATACTCACCGGACTTGAATCCAATAGAGCATGTGTGGGATATGCTTGGCCGACGAATTGCAACTCGTCAACCCCCTCCCACCTGTCTACCGGAACTTCGGAGTGCATTGCTTGATCAGTGGTGTAATATTCCCCAAGATCAGATTGATCATTTGATACTCAGCATGCCTAGGCGTTGTCAGGCCTGTATTGCATCGTCCGGGAGACATACTCCGTATTAACCATCCTACTAACCATGTTATACTGTTTTTTTGTAAATAGGTTCTTTTTTGAAATTTGGTCAAGGGAGTAAAACTTGCAATTTTTATTAATTATGTCAAACATATAGCATCTTTTTTTGCTCTTTACTTTTTTGTTTAATAAATAGACTTTACAAATAAGTCAAATTTGTTTTGCTTCTTTCTCTTTCTTTGCCTGAACTTCATTATCCTTAATTTATGGACATGAGTGTACATTACAATGAAACTGATTGCACTGCACATTTTCTATTTTCTGTAACCTCTCTTCCCGCGGCGCTTTCTTTAATGCTAGCGACCTGTTAAATTTACAGCATTCTGAGCTCAATGTTCGTGTCTTTCCTTGACTCGGACAGAAAATTAAAAATTTTGAAGAGTCCAGTACGTTATTTTTATTTATTTATTTTTTTTTTGGGGGGGGGGTGGTATTGTAAATATTTTTAGAAAAGTAATGTGGAAAATGATATTTAATAATTTGAGGAGCTGGAACGAACTTTTAGCGTGATTTCATTAACCAAAAGCTCGGCATAAGCGGGGGACAGGGGTCGATACAAACAAAAAATTGGGTCCCGTTTTTGTGGCCCTATCACAAAATTACAATCGATTTAAACGGAACCCCTTCACAAAAATACAGTCGATTAAAACTGCCCTTCATTGGCATTTTACCCTACATTTTAATGTGTTTCATCAATTAACAAAAAAAGTGACTTTTATTAAAATTTGGTTTGAAAATTCACAAAAATAGGTGCTGAAATTCACAAAATTAAGCATTGAAATTCACAAAAATATGCAGTTTTTACAAAAATTGGACTCTGGAAAATATTCCTGGATTGACTCCTGATAAATTATGTAAGGTTTTCAGTTCAAGACGTTTTCACGAAAAAAAAAAAGGGGGGGGTGGTATATAAATTAGGTGAATGTACATATAATATGTACTAAAGAAAACTAATATTCTGAGATATTATCTTAACTAGACTTTTAAACGTATTTTTTGAAATGCTAGAAAATAGATGTTAGCAGATCGTTATAAACAACAGCTGTGAAGGTTTCCCTTGTGTGCGGAACGTTGCTTCCCCGTATTGCTTGGGAGCAACGCTGTTAGTAGGAAGTAAAAAGGTGATTTGTTGCTGTAATTTTCTAATGCATGTAAATATAAAAGGGTTAAAGGTATCGAATACTGACTTAGATAGTACTGGAACTAGAGTTTAATGTCTCTCACGACGAACCAACTAGAACGGCACCCTCGCGTGGAACCATAATTTATTTTGGAGCCCCCTACCAAGTCTGGGGCACGTGCCCCTAGTTGCCCCCCCCTGGCAGCAGATATAAATCATAAAATCGCAGACCGTTTTTTGTTCTCTTAAACTGCGTCGCATTTGAATTCGCAATTAGTCGTCTGTCAAGTCAAGTAAGTTGTGCACGATCATAAAAGTGTATTGTCTCTCTGCTATTGACCTTCAAACACCAAAATTAGGTTATTCACTAACATATAAATGAGAAACTGTCCCCAACCTGTGACAGGGCAGCAACTAAAGGGGGGTTACCCAGGTAGCACACATACGTTGGAGCAACGTATGAATGCATACGTTGGGACAACGTTGAAATGACACGTTGGCTTATGGTTA
>JAWZYV010019938.1:0-21906 GCA_038373885.1 Cheiracanthium punctorium | reverse complement strand
TAGAAAGAATATGAATTGCAGTTTATGTATTGCAAAAGAGTATAATTAACATAAAGGCGTAAAGAAACAGTAAAACTTAAAAGATACTCACAATAAAACTTTAACATTCCAACTCTAACGAATGCAAATCGCAAATTTATTTTGCGAGTTTAATCTGTATGCCTTTGTAGAAAAAATTATCTTTACAAAACTGACTACTGAACTTATATCGTTATTAAAATGTTTTAAAACATTTTTGCGAGTCCTTTTATTTCTATTCGATCTATTATATTGCTTAGCAAGGCTTAAATAACAACTTTCAGCCATAATGAGATCCCGTTAAAATCAAAACAAACTCGCTAGCTGCTAGCAGACGATGGAGGTAGATCACGTGATATACGTATTCAGAGGTTTTCTTCTTCTCGACGTGAAAGGACCCCATTCCCTGATATTCACCAATGTTTAAAATAGTACATTGAAATGAGTATATCGCTAAAAAATTGGACTAAATGAAAAAAAAAAAAAAAAACATTAGGATGTTATTTCTGAATGATAAGGTTATAAAATAATTGAAGAAATTCTCTTAAATGTTTTTAAAAAGGATTACTTTTAATTAAAATCTGCCAATATCGGCAGATGTCGTAAATTCAATGTATGACATTCAGAGACATTCAAAATATTGCCCGATATCGGTCAAAGCGGTATTACAGGAAGCGTCTTCACTCCAATGGAGAAAAGATCGCGGCGATAGCTAGCGCCATCTATCGAGGTGGAACCAAACTAATTGCTCCGGGTACCTTCTCGCGCACGCGCACTAGTCGAAGAACCTTGTTTGTGGAACCGATGGCATCACATTGAAGTGAAGCACATGGTAGTCGCCGATTGATTAATTTCCCGGGATTTCTGTGAATTCTCTGTCAAGGATTTCTTGATCAGATTTAATTGCTCCAATTACAACTTTCGTTATATTGAATTGCTTTATGAAGTAACGAGAATAATGCCGTTTACTTGCGCATTCCCAACGTGTTGCAATAATTGGAAAAGCCGAGGGAAAAAATTCCACAGATTTCTTAAAGACGAAGAAAGGTAAGTTAATTTTATTAATTTAATTTTCAAAATTATTACTTTTTTTTTTATTTATAGTCCTTGTTTAACATGCCTTTGTAACAACTTTTATTTCGGAATCTATACTGCTTTTCTATTCATCACATGTGACACTTATTACTTTTCACTTTGATGTGTAGAAAAAAAACAACTTTTATGGTACTCTGTTGAACATTACTCGCTTAATTTGAGACATGCTAGAAATTAAAATGATTTATCTACTGCTAATTTTTTTTTATATAATTTTGAAATTAAAAAAAAATTAATTATGCCAGTTGATCATTTTGCTGTAGTTAACATACAAAAACATCATTTAATTTTCACTAATTATATCCTCGTCATTGAATTTTATTCTATTGCACTTTAAATGATTTTTGAATTTAAAACACACAGTAAAATTTAATTATGATCTATCAATTGACTTTTATTCACAAGTGGTATGTGTCATATTTTCAATAATTTCATAATTGTATGATTCCACAATATTTTGAAATTTATGTCATGTTCAGATTAAATTTTACTCACCAAAAGTACGCTTAAAATTTACCTTGGTGAACAGTTTGTCTTATATGTAAGACAAACTGTCATGTACATATAAAATCTGTTTAGAAAAATTCCATTACAAAAAACATTCACCTAACTCAATATTTTGTTTAGTTATGATCAATTATTGTGTGGCATAGTGCTCTCAATACTGTGGAATTATCCTGTTGCTTTTACTGTGAGTTGTAAAGAAATCTATAAATACATTTAATTCTGTCATCAACATCCATACCCAGTAGCAGAATTTTCTATATCAATCTGCAGCACCAGGATCAGAAGCGAAAATTTATCTATGATCTTAATGAGCCCTGAATAACCTACAATCATGAAAAAATGTATCGCATTGTGAGAATATATTTGGATGTAACAAATACAGGGAAATCTTAATGAGTGCAATATATTTCAAGGCTTCATTAACCGCTCTAATCATTAGATTTCTAATTCTGTAGACAGATCTACATGCAAAAAAAATTCTCTAATTGAGTTGATATAATATAGTACTTACAAAGGGAAATAGACTCGTATACAGGGCAGTGCAAAAACAAACACAGATAATGTTTTAAAATAATTTAAATCAACTTAAAATCATTCTTATTGAAAAGAAGGTAAAGAGGTTAAGTTATTTAAAATTTTGCTAACTACTTTTGATGTTATATAAAATTTAAAATTAATATTTGCTGAAACATGTTTGAAGTGCTGAAAATAGGACATTCCATATTTCTCAACAGTTGGTGATTTCTAAAAAATTCTCTTATGTTTATAGCAACTTTGAGGGTCAAGCATTATAAAAACTCGCATGTCATAAAGTACCAACTAGAGATGGGCGGTTCGACTCATTTTACTGATTCGAATCTCAACTCACTCGCTACTTCGATGATTCGAATCTTGAATCAATAAAACAACTAAAGAAATTTTCCCTCTCTCTGCGCCAAAAGCTGTACTATTTAAACATCCTTCACCCATTCATCGGGTTTCTTCTCCGCTGAGTTCTCGGGCAGCTAGCATCTCTCTCTCCTTGCTTGGTCGTGCTAGTGTTTAAACTGCCCAAAATGAAAATACAGGGGAGCTTCTTATGACCCCCTGGGCCTGCAAGATTAAAAGGTTAAGTTTGGTGTCAAAGTATTCGAAATTTTATGTATTGATGGGGGTGTAGAGTCTAGAGGGGGTCGAGAATCAATAAAAACGCGCTCCGATGGATAGTTTCCAAGATATACGTTAATTAATTATGGTAATTAGACTAATTAACCATGATTGAGGCTTAAAAGGACTGCAAACATGTAGAAATAGGCTCTGGGATGGTTTCCAGGCTTTGGAGATGCCGCCGGAGGAGGCTAGTGTTTTAAATGCCCAAATTGTAAATATAGGGGAGCTTCGTATGCCCCCCTGGGCCTGTAAGATTAAAAGGTTAAGTTTGGTGTCAAATCATTCGAAATTTTAAGTATCGATGGGTTGTTGAGTCTAGGGGGGGGGTCGAGAATCAATAAAAACGCGCTCCGGTGGATAGTTTTCGAGATATACGTTAATTAATTGTGGTAATTAGACTAATAAGCTGATAAGGTTTAAACTGCTTTTTACTCCTTATTTGTTCCACTGTACATTTTTCTATCTTCAGAATCATTTAAAAATTATTTTGTATTAACTGAGTAATAATTTTTTCATTAATTCTAATCATGTCATATTACTTTTATTTATTTGAATTCAAAACTTTGTTAATTGCAGATGCAAACAATGGATGAGGATTGTGAATTTGGTGTGAGTTTGATGAAAGCTCCTGAGTAATGTGTCTTCCTCTTCAACAAATTAAGTGAAATTAAAAGTCCTTCATTAGTATCTTCTGCTGTGAATTTCAGAAGCAAGCTGTTCGTTTCGGCAATTTTGTTCCTCCCAGCATTTAAAATTTGTTAATATAACTTATCTTGATGAAAGCTCCTGAGTAATGTGTCTTCCTCCTCAACAAATTAAGTGAAATTAAAAGTCCTTCATTAGTATCTTCTGCTGTGAATTTCAGAAGTAAGCTGTTTGTTTCGGCACTGTGTTCCACCCAGCATTTAGAATTTTTTAATATATCTTATTTTGAGGACAGCTGCTCAATAATTTGCCGGCTTCTTCAACAAAAAAATGAAATTTAAAGTCCTTCATAGGTATCGCCTGCCGTCAATTCCAAAAGCAAGTTCTTCATTTCTACTCTGTGTTTTTCATACAGACTTTGTCATATCTGTATTTTTTGTACAAGTCCTTTCAAGATTTGTATTGTTGCCATGTTTACCCCTTTCGGCAATATCTCATGAAAGTTTCTGATCGTCGCTGTGTCACATAGCTTTTATCCATTGTACATGTGTCTTGTTATGAAGACTTTTCTCATCGTATGGTAAGTATAGTCTCTTTTTAATTTTAATCTAAATATATAATTAAATAATTTTAAGTTTTCTATTCTGAAGCATATTGTGGTAGCATATTTTATTGTGTTGTACTTTAGGAAAGTTCTACATGTAAAAGGTCAAACATAAATATTCGCACATATGGAGGAGACTGGAGTGGCTAAAGCGCCCCTAAAGTCGGAGCATTAGATGTGAAAAGCTTTAAAAATCAAAGTTTGTTGCCATAGATTTAAAATATTTTATTTTTTTAATTTGTATTCAAACTTTTTCTAAAATAATCAAAATAAATATGTTGGTCTTCAACTAAATAGTGTATGAAGTGCAGTTGAACTTGGTTCAGAGTTGGCAAGTTTTTGATGCATGACAGTTTTTGACGGTTTTAACCATGGTTTAAACTGTCACATCAAAAACCTTAAATATTGCACTTTAAAATACATGCAAATTACATATATTAATTAATTTTAATACAATTACAAATATTAATTGATTGTTATTGATTATTAATATTAATCTACTACAAATATTGACTGCAGTAAAAATAATAATTGATCTCTTCAAAATTGCACACATTGTGAAATATTGTAATATTAACTTTTAAGAAAAATTGTAAACATCTTTTATACATTTTTTTATCAAGCATGTTGTCTAGAAACAGAAAACAGAATGGAAAAGTAGTTTTATTACATATCTAATACGTTCAAAACATCATTCTTGCTGTTATAACATTAAAATTCTAAATTAATCTATCTGCATCAAAAATTGGGACTGTCCTTAAAATTTTCCATGGCTTGTAAGTTTCCCACATATAAAATACCAATACCATTTTGTGATAAATTTCAATGCTGCATTACATTTAATACATTGGTTACATTCAATAAATTGGTAGTCTGTATTGAATGGGAAACTTTAGTATACTGATAATTAAAGATGTTGATCTTTATTTCATTTTATTTTAATGACTGAAATTATTATGTTATTTGTTTTTGCTTGAAACCCTTTCAATTTAGGTATTTAGATTAAATCAAAATAAGTTTAACATTTGCTTCTACAGGAAATGTTTAGCCATACTTGAGTTTGAAAATTTTGAAAGACTGCTCAACATTATTTATATAATAACTCTCCCTCCAAATCATATGTATATATACTACTGAATAAATTAAATTTTAAAATTTTTATCCTATAAATGGTATTTATTTATTTATACAAAGAAATGCACACTACAGACAATTATTAATGAGCCCAATAATTGTCATTTGTTGAGAAATAACTGTCAGTTTTCAATATAATAATTATTTTTCAATATAATTAACTTTAATTATGTATTTAGTTTAATGCAAAATGAAAATATACTGCACAATTAGTTTACATATTGTTCTCTTTCTTTTATGGATTAGTTTTTGACGGTTTAAACGAGTTTTCGACGCTTGTCATGTCAAAAACCAGTTTTTGACGTCAAAAACCCAACCCTGACTTGGTTACAATATCACTGGATAGATCAGATAATTATTAATGACATATTAGTGCATACAGCACTGAACTGGGAGGTGGAAGGTGCCTGGTTCAAAATCAAGTTGCGTACAGCAATCTAACCATGCATTCAGAGTTTTCCATGGTTTTCTCCCAAAACTTGCTTAGACCCTCTTTAAAAGATCCTCATGGAGGCCACTCCACTCCTCGGCCTAGAGCACATGAATAGCTAATCAACCATAACCCCACAAACCAAACCAATGACTTTATAATGAGTTATGTTGATACTAGACTGTATTCCATGGACAAGTGGTACAGAATATTTTGACGTTATAAAAGAGTTATAATTACAATCGAGGTCATTATAACTAAGTTCATTACCAAAAATTTTTATTAACTAATTATAGAGGCAGCCAAAGAAAATGCGCTTTATGGAAAATAAATTACAAATATTTTTTAAAAAAGTAAACACACAGAAAAAATTAAGAATAGTGTGTTGAAATTAAATAAACAATAAACTTTGTAATTACTCGCATGGCCTTTAAAAAAGATATGCATGTTTCGAAAGCAACAAATGAGTGGTTTCTTCATCAGTATCTAATAACCATACAAACCGATCATAGTCCCACCTTAGCTACGAGCCTGCAGTGCGCATTGAATTAAATGATTCTGTTATACATATTTTTCGCAGACCTAAAAAAAGTATCTTTTTCCACCTCTGAAGGATGAGTTTCTTCAACTTTTTGTCTGATTTCAGCCTTTTTTTATGTTGGACATCAATTATGGAAATGTTACAAAGGTTCACGAAATGAATAACTGTAAAATTTCCCACATTTTAAAAGTTGCAAAATGAGTGGCATAAAAAGGCATTTATCTATAAATATTCTCTTACATCTGAAAGGGAAATACTGCAACTGAATCATCCACAGTCAATAAAAAAATTTTGTCTAATTCTAAATTTTCCAATACCCTTGATGGTGTCTTCAAACTTTGTAAACTAAAAATATAATATAAATCATTCAGTCAGGATTTAATTTTCTTTTTCTAATTGATATTTACTGGATAGAAAATATAGTTATTAAAACATCTTTCACGTTTATGTCATATACAAATAGAATCACCTATGAAAATATTTTGCTTGTATGTGTCAGTCTATTTGCTTTTTTGCCAATTTAACCCCAGTCCCGTGTTCTAATTTACTAAGGGGAGAAAAAAGGAAATCTCGAAATTTAAAGTGTATATTTAAATTAATCCAATTTTGATATAACATCTTCTTTTATATTGAGATACTATTTCAACACCATCCTCATTAGTATTTTTTCCCGAAATTGTGTGATTTAGCAATAAAGTACATACAATTTCTTGTTCTCCAACCATGTGTTGTTTTCCTTGAATAACTTAAAATAATAGTCTATGTATTAGTACATGTATAATTACAGTACTATAGTAATTAGTTTTTTCTAGGTATTATGTAATTAGTTTATTGCAGTATTGTGTTTGTGTGATGTCTGCGACAAGTTCTATTAATCGTAACTAAGGAGTTTTTTTTTTTTTTTTTTTTTTTTTAAGTAAGAAAAAAGTTTTTTTACACACACAGCTGTTCACCTTCACCATTATTTCATTTAGTTTTGATTAGTCGCAAACATGATTACAGAATATGCCCAATACTCTGAAATCCCCCATGTATAAATAAGATTTGCATTGTATATTTATAGATATTCTGAGATGCTGTGTATGAACTTCCAAATGCATCTGTGTAATTTTTTATAAGGAAATTCTGTATTTTTGGTATTTTATTCTTGTCAATAATAATAAAACATGATTTTTACTGTTATAAATAGCTCTTTTCATAACAGTGTCTGTTGGTAAAGTTTTGTATGCTTCTTAATTTCAATCAATGATTTGTTATATGTATGTATTAGATATTGGCTATATGTAAAAATGTCAGTAAATAAAGATTTGTCTGTCTTTTTAAATCTGCAGTTTTGTATTGTATTTATTACTTTTTCACATTTAATTGTTGGTAAATAATATTTAAGATCCTAAAGTATGCTTCCACCAAGAATACTAATATAAGATCTATAAGATTTTGAAGTAGAGTTCATCAGCGGTAATTGTCTCCATTTTGTTAATGTTAAGGGCAGGAAAGAGATAAAGCATTATTAATAGCTTTTCAATACATAACATCACACATTCAAATGCACTATAATTAAAAAATGTGCTGAATTGCATTCCATTTATTAGATTTCTTGTAAGTTATTTAAACAATTTTTTAAAATGTAAGTATTTAATTATTTAAAAAAATACTTTTATTTTGAACTGAAGTATAATTGCTGTTTAAATATCGCTATTTAAAAATTAGCACAAAAATTAACTTGGATAAAAAAATTGTCTTCACTGGTGAATGCTGGAAAAGCAAGTGCCCGGCTGTTTTTTTTTTTTTTTTTTTGGGGGGGGGGGGAGATTGTTGATCATTTTAGTAAGATTGCATTTTATTATTTTTCTTATGAAATGCGGTGTCATATCATCTTTATTTAAGTAATACGCTCATTAGTAATACCGCGAAAGTCGAGTATAAAAAGGAAGTATGGGGAAAGAGAACTCGCGTTTCAATAGCTCACTCACTCAAGGTAGCAAGCAGACGACCAGAAACCAAAACCGCCGAAATAGTTCGGTACCACCTCGCTATGAAGCGAAGTGGCGCTAGTAGCGATGATTTCGGCGACCGGAATGTAACACTGAGTGCGCATGCTTACCGTATATGTGCTTTGATATCGGTGGACATTCGTCAATATCTTTGTGCTACCTGGGTCATGCAATTAAACATGTTTAGCTTTTCGAAGAATAATTCTTTTATTTATTTATTATTTTTTCCCCTTCTTTACGTGAAACATTGGAAAGAGAAAACCTAAAATGAAGGCGATATAAATTAGCTTATTTATTTATATATACAGTAGAAGATCTTTATAATGCAAACCTCGAAACGCAAGGTTTTGCATTATATAGAATTTTGCGTTATATGGATCATTCACTTATATCATTAAACTTCCCTAGTAAACATATTAAAATATAGCTAGAACACATAAATATAATGCTTAAAACTTTTTTTAAATACAAATACTACTTTAAAAAACAAAAAAATGGAATTTATTTATTTACAGAAAAAATAAATAAATTGAAATTACCAAAAGCATTAAAGTTTATTTGTTAAACAATATATTAATTTTGATTTGTTTTAGAATTTGCAATCTCTCAACAAATAACTTTTCTTGCAGCCTTTGAACAGGTAATAATTTTACTTTGGTTACGCAGTCTTGTGTTTCTAGGAATTTAAAATATTGATCTCTTATGGAAATTTCTTCAGATTCTGAAAGTTTTTCAACTTTCTCTCCAGCATTTGATTCTGTTTCAGAATTGCTTTCCTCTTGTTTTGAAACAGAGGAAATTATTTCAGCACTGGTCAAATGATTAACAATTTGTGACTTATCATCCATTACCAAATATTCAAAATGTTTTCTTCATGCAGGTTTGCAAACTGAGTACTTTCCATTTTGTGCACAATGCATTAGTTCAGCAGTTTTCATTTTAACTAAAGATGGCTTAAATCCAGTTTTAAAATAGTGTTACATTGAGAAAACTCCCCTACTTCTCATAGACTTTTTAAAATTATTTTACTGTCAATATTGAGACGTAAGCATATCGTCGGGCAGGGGGCGGGGGCGTGTGCCAACCCTCCCCAACTTTGTTTAGAAAACCATTCATTTTAAAACCTTTCTTCTTGCCAAACTTAAAGAAACATGGCTATTTTTACTTTAGAATATGCTATGTGCATTCTCCCACCCACACACGCACGCACACACATTAAAAAAAAAAAAAAAAAAACTTTTGGTGATGCTATGCATATGATTTAGGAAGCCAACTAACGGCATCCGATTTAATATAAAACAAATCAATTTACAAAGAGAAATATAACTAAATAAATAAACGTCTGTTTGGGAAGTCAATGGTAGAGGAGGGAGAAAGAGAGTGGTTCTTCAGTAGTGGAGGGAAAAAGGGAGAGGTTTGTGGTTTTATTAAAGTAAACATTACTTCCTCTTGGACTGGGCCGGCCAGCTGTTATGCTGATAATGCAAGCATGGGAGAAGAATTGTTTATTTTAAGCTTGGCCTGTTGTGGGATTTATCTAATGTCTCAAAATTAATTCCCTAGGAAAGCAATTAAAAAAAAAAAAAAGCAGATTGTAGAAATTTCTTAATTGTGATTTTCTCTGTTTACATCCGCAGTGTTAATGCGGTTTATGGAGAATTGCGGTTTATAGAATTGCGGTATATCGATCTTCTACTGTATTTCATTTTATTTTTTACAACCATGTCCATGTATAAATGTTTTGGGAGTGCTGTAACATAGCTTAAATATAATTTTCACAGTGACCTTTTGTGTGCTAAGCAGATAATATTTTTGCACTTATTTAATTCAACAAACTAGTGTCAGGTTTAACAATATAAAAAAAGGGTCAGGTCATAAAATGAATAATTTTTAATTTTAAATAGTTATAAGCATAGTACATTTTAGATTTTAAATTTTCTTAGTCACTTTGCATTGCGCTAGTTACAAGTACAGTTGTACACATTTAATAAATTTTTAAAATGTTTCCCCTAATAAAACATATTCCCATAACATTTTTCTTTTTTAAGTTTTATGAGCAGTTTGTCCTATGACGTGAAATGGTAAAATGAGTAAGTATTCTATTAGATAAATTGTCATATTTAAAGAATATTAAGCAAAATACTAAATAAACAGTGACGTTATTTTATATATTTTACAGCACTTGTATTTTAGTAATTAGCATTTCATTTGTTCTATTTATACATTCAAAACATCAAAAATTGGTTCTGAGAATTCAGTATCATCAATATTGTCACCAGTCATTCAAGTATTCTAGCCTACCGCGTGGCTGTCGATCGGGAACTTTGGGCGGTTTTCTCTAGATCTCCCGTGAATACGCGTTTGAACCCCTTAGAAAGTTCTCCCCCCAAGACATCCCCTAGACAGATTACCATACGTGTAGTGTTTAAATACACAATGCAGTACAATGTATACATTCATTTTACTCTCAAATGACCAAAGAGAATTTGGCACTGCGAAATATTCATAAGTACTGCATAATCAGTTTTGCATGTTTACGTACTTGTAGAGTTCAGCCATTATGAGAACGGACTAAGATAGCCTCCTCCATTTTTTCACGCACATATACTTCTTCGGGAAAAAAAAAAAAAAAAGATATTATACAATTACCAATATATCAAATTAACTATATTGTTTTACTAAACAAGAACAAGGATCGCTGATCATACTGCAATATAATAAAATTAAAGGCAAGTCGTTTCGAAATAGGGTACCCTACACTTTTGAGTACCATCTCTTATCTTCCATATGACAGTCAATCACCATTAAATGAGTACTAATGAATTGAAAGTTTAAATTTTATTAAAATATAAATATGTACCCATAAGTGGTCGGAAAAAAGCGCACAATATTCAAGGGGTTATTTTTTAGATGAGTGAGGGGGGGGGGCGTGAAATAATAAATGTAAGGCAGGAGTGGTCACCCGAAAGGGCACAAACAGAGGTACTTTAGTGTATATTTTGTATTTATCGCTATTGAAAATTGACATTCAGATAACTTTTCCAAGGAGAGCGGTCTGATTTGTCAGTACACACACTATCACTATGCACAGTATCCCGATGTCCGTCCGAAACGCTTTATTGCCCTTTAGCTTTCGATGAAGGGTTATTTTTTTTCTCTTTCTGTATTGTGAATTTTTTGTAGCAGTGCTATTGTGAGTGTTTTGTATCACACTGCTAAAATTTTTCAGTACATGTGTAAATATTTCAGCCTGTAAAATTCTCTTTTACTTTTATAGCTGAAGAAACCATTATAAGAGAACAGTAGTTAACAAGATTTTTAAAAATAATTTCTTGATCTTTTATTTATTTATTTGCGTAGCAAAGCATAAAAAATGCATGATTTTTTTTGAAAGTCGTGCATTCGTATTTTATCTGTATTTTGATATTTTAGTAACGTATTTTAATGAAAGATTGCTGTAAATAAAGATTTGTTTTTAAATCAGGGGCGTAACTAGGTGTAAGGCTTGTTTGTTTCTTTTGTGTTTAACCCTCCAAGCGGCTGAGACGTAAAATCCCGTTCACTTCATTCCAGTTTTCACTGCAATGCATCTATAATTTAAATTATTTATAAAACCAAGGCATCACAAAATATATTTCGATATTAAAGCTTATGGGTATTTTAGAAGTTAACTTTTTAATAATTACAAATCTTCCTATCAAAATTTTATTTTTTATATAATTTTAAAGCTGCATGAAAATTTTGCAGTGAAAACAACTTTACATTATTTGCCCATTCCCAAGACGCTCAGAGGGTTAAGCTAAACCAAGACGAGGGGTATTTTCCTAGGGATGGTTGCCTTGGACGGGGGACTTGTGTAGTGTAGGGCTTATCCAAATCTACACAAATTGTATTTTCTATGCACATTTCATAACTTCAATGCTTAAATTTACGTTATTTAAAATGCTTGGCGACTTCCTATTACTAGCGCCGCGGCAGGGGTGATTTCTCCCATTACTTGGCAAGCCTCTCCGTTCGGTAGGAATGGAAAACCGGTCTGCGATTGTGATCCGGGACTGATCGTAACGAGAGCTGTCCGCTTAAAACGAATCGGACACTGATGCAGATCATTTTAAAATGATTCGGTCGCGGATAGGAGTGGTTCCGTTTTTGTTTCGTTTGCTAGTCTTGTCTCTTTTTGGCAGAGAAACTCTATAGTTGGTTTTTATACAAACATATCCGTAGAATAAAAAACTTTCATAAATAATAGTACGGCAAAAATTCACGTTTTGTTAGGTTTTTGATTATTAAAAAAAAAGAGAGAGAGAGAAAGAAAAGAGAGGAACTGTTTCTGTAGCTAATCTAAAATCCTAAGTATGTATACTATTTATTGTAAATGAAAAGAGATAGTGTTCAGTATAGAAATAGCTAGGGGCGACTATATTAATTACAGTAAAACCTGACAACAGCAATACTTAAGGGACCAAGACCAAATAAAATTTATCCAATATCGTTATAGCGAGGTTTTACTGTATTATAAATTTGAATCGATTACGCAAGTTGCGACTACACGATGAAACTCCTTCTTAATACCAGGTTTAACATGTTCACTCTCTTACATTGCGAAGATATAACACGAATTTTGAGGTGCGTGAATTCAAATATTATTCATAATTTGAATGGGTTACGCAATTTGGGATTACATGTTGTAGACCGACACAAATTTTTACTTTCTTGGCATATCCGAATTGTCCGTTTTTGTGTAGTAAATTAGCTGTACAGTTTTAGTTTTTATACAAAGATGGGTATGCGGACATTTTTTTAGGTTTCTATTACACACTTTTTATTTATATATAAAACTGATTTAAGTTTTCTTTCAAAAATAATAATCAAATAACAAATAAAATCTTTTAAAAAATATATTTCTTTCGTTGCTTTATAATATTTTCTTCCAAAAATTCACCTATTACAATACAAACTTACACCTGTAAACCTGTACATCTGATGGTGTCATTTTCTATGGGAACGGAGCTTAGCGACTAGGGCACTGCGGGATACTATTCGTTTAATAATAGCATTATTAGAAAGCTGATGATTTCAATTTTAACAACTAGTAAACAAATCTAAGATATTCATTGAATGGGTAAAGTCACTAATACAGTTGATCATTAATCAAATCTTTACATTATTTTGGACACTAAAATAATGTAAAGATTTGATAAAAAAGTTTTCTTTCAAAAATAATAATCAAATAACAAATAAAATCTTTTAAAAAATATATTTCTTTCGTTGCTTTATAATATTTTCTTCCAAAAATTCACCTATTACAATACAAACTTACACCTGTAAACCTGTACATCTGATGGTGTCATTTTCTATGGGAACGGAGCTTAGCGACTAGGGCACTGCGGGATACTATTCGTTTAATAATAGCATTATTAGAAAGCTGATGATTTCAATTTTAACAACTAGTAAACAAATCTAAGATATTCATTGAATGGGTAAAGTCACTAATACAGTTGATCATTAATCAAATCTTTACATTATTTTGGACACTAACATTCTGGACTTTACATATTCTGGACAATCTCTAGCACATTATTTTGAAAAGAGATTCTACTTCTAAAAGACATTTTTCGGTCACATTTTTGCTGATTTTGATAAAGATTGGGGGGAGGGGGGCAGATTCATATACCCAAGGATCTGTGCAGACGAAAACTGGGTCTATTTTGTGGCCCCTTCACAGAAATGCAATCGATTAAAGCGGCCCTTCATTGGCATTTGACCCCACATTTTAATCTGATTTATCAATTTTTTTTAAAACGTGACTTTTATTAAAAATTGGTATGAAATTTCACAAAAATAAGTGTTGAAATTCGCAAAATTAAGTATTGAAATTAAAAAAAAAAAAAAAAAAAAAAAAGTTTTTCACAAAAATGGGAACCCTGGAAAAAAAAATTCTGAATCGACCCTTGGTATGTGTTTGTTAAACTGAATTTAGGTAATGAGAAATAACCGAATTCATTAATCCAAGTCTAAAGAAAAAAACATTCCTTTTCTATCAATATATTTTCCTTGGAGTCTTTCAAGAATGCTTAAGAAAAAAATTCTAGATATTAAAATAATAAGTTTACTCCTCTCTTTTCTTTATGAGTTTATTCTGTTACCTTCTAAGGTTCAGAGGGCTAACGATGATAATTTATAAACTTGAGAAGAAAAATTCTTCAATTTCAATAGTTTTTTTGAGTCAAAATCTGCTATATATTATGCTCTTGAACTTGCAACGTTTTTTGTATTATTTGGAAGTCCTTTCATTGGTGTAGTATCAGATAGTTACTAAGGTATCGGATTTACGATGAAACTTATCACGGTGAACGTGCTCGTTAAATCTGTGAGGCTTTATATTCTTTTTCTCTGTTGTCTGGTGAGTGAGAAGTAGTATTAATGAAGATACCGATGTTCTTTGCTTATTTTTGCAATTTTAGTACACGTTCAAAAAAAAAAAAAGGCAATGATATATTACAGGGTTTTTCTTATGGGAAAAAAATAGGTGAGAATTTTTCACTATAGATGCGAGTTGGGTAAATACCCAGTGGGCAAAATATTTATAAATGGGTACTTTCACTTGCCTCCGGTAAACACCCCAAATCAGAGTATTTATGAATTTTAGTTATTTTTATAGCATGTAACTGGGCTTACAAGTCTGCAGGCCAGCCCTAGTTACATGCAATAAAAATGAAACTGCGAGGATTTTACGCCACTTTATGAAAAATGGAAGCATGCGCGACTTTTTTTCTTTTTATTTTTTCTTTCTTCTTCTTCTTTTTTTTTTTTTAAGTGGCCAAATCTTTCAGGAGCGATAATTTTGTGCAGAATGAAACCAATTTGTAAGGGCGAGAATTTCTCGCAGTAATAATTTTTCAATGCGAGGAAAAGAAAAGAAAATGCGAGTTTCTCGGTCGCGTTCTAGTAAACACTGTATTAAAGGATTAATGTATTAAATTTATAATAACGAAAAGAATTTAACAATATCTTTATTATTTTCAAGATACAATACCATATTCTTGTATAGTTCCTTAACAAAACAGTTTGTAAGCCTAGTATTTTTAAGAACACCCCCCCCCCCTTTACAGTAAAGCCTTTTTAACAAGAACAAAAAATTCGTATCTCAGTTAAAAGCAGTTAGTATAATAGCTAAAATTTCTAACAAAATGCTTTCTGTCGAAAATATTGTTTGCAGAGGCAAACAAAATATTTGACATAGACTAAGCGCTACAGTAGTTAATTAAACAAACAATTTAGCGTCTTATTTGCTATAACCTGTTAGCTTCATCCTTGCATAGACGCGGCCGCGATTCCTTTTCTGTGACCATCATTGCTTCCTGGAATACATCTTGTAGACTAGTCATATGCCATAGTAGGAGTGATCAAAGACCTAGGCCGGTAAGCAACGATATGCATGGGAGTGGATTCACTGCTGTCGAATTCTTTACAACGATGGAAGGATATGCAGGTTAATATTCATTGCATCAGGCGCGTAGCCAGAAAAAAATGTCTCAAGGAGAAATGAAGTGTATTCGTGTATAAATAGATGGAATTTTGTACGATATAACGCTTATGCTAAGTAATTTAAAAATTTGGGAATATGTATTCCGATATCCCCCACCCCCATTGCGTTACACAGTGTGTGCACCAGAAAGATTGTATTGGAAAGGCTTTCGTAATCATTGTTTCAGTATTTTTTACTTTGTTATGATTTGTTTCGTCCTCCCCACCTCCCAAATATAAGCCAAAGTAGTTTTGACGGTAAGTACTTTATGTCTACATCTTAAAGTCTATTTTAATCATTTGAAGGAACACCCCCCCCCCCTGTCGAATCCAGTGAAAAGTTTCAAGAGGGGAAGAGCGATAAATGTATCCAAGCATTTTATTACAAATGGGCCAGTCGTTTTTCTTTTTAACCTGTTTATCTCGCAAGGGTGGTCTCTATCTGAGCAATCAAAGACACACGTGCAAGTGGGAACTCTGGTCACAAAAAGTGAGTCCTTTCCGCTCCGTCCTTTAAAAAAATGAGAGCGAACATGGTAAACATAGGTTCAATGGTGGATTAATTCCCTAAAGATTCAGCAAAGTTTTTGATTCAAGTGTGCTCAGGTAAAGGCTGAAATGGTAATCGCCCCATAGCCCTCCATTTGGATTCGCCACTGAAACCCTGGTTGTGTATTTTAATACATCAAATCATCCTGTCCTCACAATTTAGAAATAAAAAATTTTTTCTCAGTGCGAGGTTAAATAAAGTTTGATACATTTTTCAAAGGATGATGTGTACTCCCCCCCCCCCCTTCCCACAAATAAATAAACAGTCTCGATTAGCGTGGGTTTTTTTTTTTCTGTTGCACGTTTTTTTATTTTTCCTCTGTATGAGTTGTAAATCCGAAATTAAAAAATTTCGGATTTACATATTCCTTTTGCTGAATACATTTCTGATGTTCAAAAATTTCCGAGTTCTTTTATTGGTTTGATAAGATTTTTCGAAGACTAGTTGGATTTCAATTTTAGTCACGCTGATTAAATTCGTGAAAATAATGCTACCTAAATTAAAAAATTTCTGACTGGTTGCTTTAATTTGATTGATTAGTGGAAGTTGAATTCTTAAAGCTCCACATTTTTTTGACTTATTACCCTCCGCTAAAGAGGGTAATAGTTTTTGGCAGACAAAAAAAGGTCGTGGATGATAATTAATAGTAGTAAATAAAGTAAGCATATGCACTTTTGAAATTCGCATCATATGGATCAATAAAATACATGAAAAATCTTTATTGTTTTAGTGTATACGCAAAAATACATTTAGCTTTACGTTAGTTACAAAAGGATGAAGTAATAAATTCGAGCAATTTTTCACAAAAGATTTACGAATAGTTTTGTATTAATAACTATGAATTAAAAGTAATTAAATTATTTACGTATATTCCATCAAGGTGTTTGCGGGGATGGCAACGAAGATTCTTTTCCTCTTTTTCTTTCGCTGGTTGCCAGGACGATAGTTTAGAATAAAAATAACTTTTTTGTTCTAAACAAATTTATGTAGCTGAAAGGTGTAACATATCTAGACAAAAAAAGGTCGTGGATGATAATTGATAGTAGTAAATAAAGTAAGCTATTAACCGTGATTGATTGAGACTATGGTGCTTTCTCAAGAGACTAAAGACCAAATCATATCGCTTTTTTTTTCTGACACACCACTCACGCAGTGTGAAATAGCTCGTAGGCTTGGTATTTCACGCTCTACTGTTTAGTATTACATCGTTAAATATCAGAAGAATATACCCAGGACTGTTGTTCAAGGCCGCGCTGGCCGTCCTCGCCAGTTGTCTAATCCGGAAGAAAGTCATCGTGAAATTAACCGTCTATTTATGCAAAGAAAAAGGGAAGATCCAGATTTTCGTGCTCAAGAAGCGGAATCCAAATCCAGAAGACAAGACAGAAAACGTTTACGACTGTCTAGATATACCATCGAAAAGACCAAGAACAGATACTGATCTAAATGTAAGGTGTGAAGAACTAGAATTTCGTAAATTAGCTGAGAAATTTTTCGAAGCTGTTGCTGATAGTCCAATCCACCAATGCTATTGTTGTGATCGACTGTGGTTCAAAAAGTCAATAAGAACCCTTTCCAAAACAACTTTACTGTCCAAAGGAGCGACAACGGACTTTATAAAACTAGTCTTTTACAAAGATATCGGTGATATTGGCAAATTTTGCAGAACATGTTACGATTGTTTGATTAAGTTGACAATACCACAATTAGCTATAAGCAATGGCTTCGAATTCCCCGAAATACCGGATTGTTTAAAATACTTGACACCACTGGAAGAACGGTTGGTTTCTCCCCGTTTGATTTACATGCAAATACATCCTGTACATGGCTGCCAATACAAATTAAAAGGTTCTGTCAAAAAACCTCTTTAGCGGAGGGGAAACTAATTTCAGCTGAAGGCTGAATATTTTATTAGCTCTTGGTTGGTAGGTTGGAGTTTATGGGCACAAGATATTAACTCTTTTTATTTTAAATTTAAATTTATTCACGCATACACAATTCCATTTTTAAAGTATATAAATTTTCATTTAATAAATTGCTTTGTGTTTAGCATTCGCATCAAGCTTTAAACCGTAAGAAAGCCTAATGATGGATTTTCGCATTCGACCGGCATGTACTAGTCTACTCGTTTGTCAAAATCAAACCTGCTATACAAAAATACTTATTTCTTGCTAACTGAACTGTTTCCCCTCCCTCTCCCCCTTTTCCTTGAAAAATCTGTTGCACAGATAGATATAGGAATAACTAGATCACGCATTCGTATATTAGTAAGAGGTTTTTCTTGTTGCCAAATATCTTCGGTGGCATCGCCCATGATAGTGGCAGAAAGCAGTGTCTTGGTCATGGTTTATGGTTATTTTCGCCACTAGTCCAGCATCTTATTTATTTATTTATTTTTAATTAACTTTAAGCATTATCATGCCCAAGTCGTGCTGTGCGTGTAATTGCACCAACAGGTTTAGGAAAGGATCTGGAATATCTTTTCACAGGTAATAAATGCTTGAAATTGGTGGTATTGAAAATCCAAATACCAATTGATGTTCAATAACAGTAGTATTTTTAAATTTCCTATTTACCTATGCTTTTCGTTCACTTTGTAAAGTAATTGAAGGAGATATTGCACATCCTTCTTGAATTAAAGTAGACATTGCTTAATTCAGGGCCCGACTAAGACATTTGCGGGCCCAAGGCCTAGTACATTTTGGGGGCCCCTATATGGCTATCAGGGGCGGGGATACCGGCCAGGGGGGGATACCGGGATATATTGCCCCCCCCCCCAAATTTTCGGATTAGTGATCACAAGACTAATGCCGTGCAGAAATTCCGTCTTTTTATACACATAAAAGTTCATATCCCCCCCCCCCCCCCCGAAATTTTTTTCTGGCTACGCGCCTGATGGCTATGCTTTCTCTACCCCCATAGAAGAAGCCTGCATAGTGTATGCGTTTTAGTTAAATTTATTTAGTGTCATTAAAACCTAACAAACAGAAGATACTTATCTATTAGCACTAAACCAGGGTTAATATATAATATACCAAGGCCTTCTATAGATACTGCTGTCTCAAATTTCTCCATTTTATTGTGCAAACTGCGCGCTTCATTTCGAGTTGCAGCAGGCTCTGCTTCATTTGCTGTAATATCATGCAAAGCTTGTCGGACAGAAATGTATCCTTGTCGTAGGGCTTTTGTTGCGTCAGCTTCAGCAGACCATCTTGTGTCTGACAAGGATTTTAATTTTAATGCAGTTTGTGAACTCATTAGTGCCTGCATCAAAATCTGCCATCTGCGAGTGGAGGCTGAAAAAAAATTGTAAACATTCTGCACAAATGTGAAGAATATTACAGCCTGCTGGCATGATTCTACTGCATTCGTTCCTACAAGATTTAACGAATGAGCAGAACATGGCACAAAATCTGCTAACGGGGATATTTCTTTAATCCTGGCCTGTAATCCGGAATACTGACCTGCCATATTGCTGGCATTATCGTAGGACTGACCTCTACAGTCTAAAATATTCAAATTTACAGTATCAAAAAGATTTAAAATACAATTTGTTAAAGATAATGAGTCATGACGATTTAGAGGCACAAATTTTATAAATCTCTCTTTTGGTTCACCTTCTTCATTAACGTATCTCAAAACAACTGCCAGTTGATCAATATGGGTTATGTCTGGAGTTGAATCGACGGTACAGCTTTAGTATGGTCCCTTTGGCGCGCTTTATTTTTGGCGACTTTTTTTGGCGCGAAAAGGATGCCAATATGGTAACCCCGCCGTGGGATACTCCGGAGCGGTAACCCTAACCTCGGGCGAAAAGTGGATTCTTCCGTGACGTCACGGATACGTTCGTGTTCGTCCGGCAAATCGTGACCGTTTGTTCCTTTCATGAACTTTTTGAGCCCCGTGTATTTCTTAGCGCGGGAGGTTCGTTCGAATGCTTGATCTGCCATGTGCTTTATGGTTTTATTTTAATGGCTTTATTTAACATTAAATTTTATTATTATTTAATTATTTTTTAAATTTAAAACGGCTGTTCAGGTTCATACTGACTGTTTACATACAGTTTTGTACTAATAAGCTTTCTTTTGATAGTACGTTTCAGACTAATATTTGCGTTCTCCATTGTTTATTTGTTAAGGGTAGAATCAATAAATAATTACGTTATTAATATTTTATACAGTGAAATAATTTTAGATATTTTGATTTTATTATTTCCATATTGCAATAATTTAGAGATTTTAATCAAGGTATGTGATAAGCATTGTTTGTTTTTATTTGTTATTATTACCTTTGTTTATTTGTTAATGGTAGGAGCAACAAATAATTCCGTTATTAATATAATATTTGATATTTTGATTTTATTATTTCAATATTGAAACAATTTAGCGATTTTAATTAAGGTATGAGATAAGCATTGTTCGTTATGATTTGAATTAGTTCTTTATTTTGCTTACGTAGTCTTTTGTCAGAATGCTAAAATGTTTTTTATTTGTTATTTTTGTGAGGTATTGCCTTTAGAATATTATTTGTTTGCATTGTTTAATTTAATCTACTAAAAAGAGAAAGGGGGGGGTTGAGGGGGGTACAGCCCCCCCTCACATAAAAAGAAAAGTTATTAAATTTTATTAAACCGAATCTATATGTACATGTAAGCTTGTTATCTGTTTAATTTTTTTTCATAAAAATATTTAAAAGCCATTAAAATAAATCATAGCAAAATTAACGGCGACGATCAATTATCTCGGAACCAGTGCCATCCGATCCGCCATATTGTTTACAGTTGGCATCGGCAAGGCAAACTTGGGTTGGCGACAAGATTTTGTCGCCAAATCAAAAAATCGCCAAAAAAGGGACCATACTAAAGCTGTTCCGAATCGACAATTAATCCAAAATATTTTGCTTTTTTTACTTCTGATAAAATGTGACACAAGACTTTTTCAGACATTAGTTTTAGGAACACTGTAACAATTGTAGAAGAGAGATAACTAACTCTTCCTGTACCAGGATTAAATTTGGTTGCTAAATGATTGGCAATAAAAGGGTCAAACTTTGCAATAAGTTCGATACAGCCTAGAAAGTTTCCATTGCTGACAGACCCCACTGTTTCATCATTTCCAAAAGTGGAAGCCCTCTCTGTGCCAAAAATTTGACAGTTTCAACAACTCTAATGAGTACATTACGCCAATAAGTACATTCAGTCTCACGCTCTGTGATCATCTGCTTATCTATGCGACAAGAGGAAACTGCACGAAGAGATAGTGTACATACACTGTGTATCTGAGAATTTTCGTGTTCATTGAGTCTGCTAGCGATATTCTTCCAGTCAGAAAATCCTTCAATACAAAGTGCTTGTCGACTGGTTGAGAACAGTTTGCAAGCATAACAAAATACAGCTGTCTTTGATGGCGAATAGATCAGCCAATCCCTTTTAATTTTTTCCTTATTTTTATGTCTAAAAAAATTGTGTTCTGTCAAAATGCGACTTTTGTCTGTGCACATTTTCCTGGAATTTTTAATTTCAGAAATATTCTGATTTGGTTTTTTAGCAACAAAATACTCACGCATTTCTTCAGTTATTCTTTCAGGCCAAAGTCTTGGATCATCCGAATAGGTGTTAGAAGAGGTAATTTCGACTTCAGATCGACTAGCTCCATCCTTGTCATGTTCAGCTTCTGTATCATAGATACTAGTAGACGTAATTTCGACTTGAGA
>JAWZYV010019937.1:0-22479 GCA_038373885.1 Cheiracanthium punctorium | reverse complement strand
TCGTATTGCTCCAGGGCAAGAGAAAAATTACCATCTGAAACATCCCCGTTGTCCAACCAAGTTACAGTCATCGACACCATCCCATAGATCCCGTGAGTGACGAACATGTGCGAGGGGCACCATACAGCACAAGACTAGAGCGACATCAAACCTATTAGTGGAAATGTATGGAAAAAATCCAGCGCTAAGCCCCGTTTTGGCAAGAATATTCCAGTCTTTACCAAGTCCCGGCCAACAAAACAGTACTTGGGCTTTATGGGATTCGCTTCGCCTGAGAAAATGGAGCCTTGTAGCGTAAAAAATGGGAGTCGCGGACGAACGGCCAAGAATGCTCCGATGGCAAGTTAGTACTTATAGCGTCCTCGATCCGAGGTTTCCGAAGGTTCTCAGAAAGAGCTGCATAATGGCTTAAACTGTGAGGCCATTTTGGCATAATGAAGACCCTGTCAGACACAAGTTCCGCGAGCGCTTCTACTGGGGCTAGGGCTCGAGGTGGGTGTCGAAAAAGTGGCGGTGCCCAAGCGCTTGTGATGTGTGGGGGGCGACTGTGCCTGCCCGTAAAGGGCCCGAAGAAACGAAAGGCCGAGTGGAAAACTACATACGGGGTTACAAATGTAGGAGCACCTTTCGAGTGGAATTTGCCCACGACCATGACTTCGGGAACCGCTTCCGCGAACTTCGGATGGGCAACAAATACATCCTAGTATGTACACACACATGCGCGAGTGGAGGTGTTAAGGTATTTGGTAGAAGGATGATTTTGGAAAATGAGAGCGGATTGTTTCTTGCGATCTAATTGAGTAGTTAATTAAAAACAAATTTTCTTAGGAACATGATATTTTGTGTTATTGTTGAAGTCCTGTACTACTTATCTTTTGTGGTTTGTTTATTATTTCTCATCAAGCGACAAATTTTCCGGATGTTCTGCGGTTTGTTTTGATTCGTTGTGCGCGCTAACGACCATAAACAAGTTGCCAGATCGGATGATCAATAACTTTTGTTTTTTTGATTTGTTGTGGTATTAGTATGATTGTAAACTTTTTGATATATAATTAATGCTAAAAAAATGTTTTATATGTGATTTTTTATAATCGAGCCGAACTTTTCCTTTTTCTTTATGCCGACCATTTTTTTTTTTTTTAATAAAAATGTTTTTGATCACAAACATCATATTTTGGCTTTGTAAATGGTAGTTACTAAATTTTAAGTTTTGGAGTGATACGACGTAGTAGAGTTACTTTTATGCTAAAATTTTCTCTGTCTTTAACCTTTTTTTTATTCTGCCTTTTCTGTTTTTTTTTTTTTTACCCCTTTTCCACTTGCATCAATTTTACCATTAAATTCGATTAGATTGGGATGAAGCTGTCGATACAGAGACCTCGAAATCGGCGTGAGGAACACTAACCGACGTGTAAGTAAAATGAAATATGCCTCTCAAAAATATATCAAATTAACCAACGAACTAATTAAATTTTCCTTTTTCATACGACTGTACTTCATCAACTAAATAAGTTTCACTTTCAATTTTGTATGGCACTGAGATAGCGAAGTAATATAAGTTCGAGAGAACGAAGCTGTGGTGAATAGGGTGCGCATAAATAGTGGAACGGAAGTGAAGACGGCAGAAAAAAATCAAGAGCGTAGATTTGGCGGTGAGTGAGATCTGGCTGTGGTGGTGTCTGTGAGAAGGTCGTGGGTTTATTAGAAGAGTTCCTGAGGTGCGAGACCTTTCGGCGGCGTCAAGCGGGGAGAGATGATGGACGAGCAACGAATGAGAAAGCTGTATGAGAAAGCCATGATGGGGGCCCCCAGATACTTCCTCATGAGGATAAGTTATATATGTTCTTTTCTTTCTCTATGTTTATTTATTTTTATTTTCGTCTGGCTGTTAAAAAAAAAAAAAGTTTAAGTGCACTTCAACAAGGGAACATTTAAATGTTGGTAATTGGTAATAATGGGTTATTTTAAGTTTGAATTTTGTAAAAGAAGAATGTTAATTCCAGCAAAATTTTTTATGATGAAGTTAATTTAAAATAAAATGTAAGTTGTTTAAAGTCTAACAGAGTGTTTCTTCATTCATTCCTTGCGTCTCTTTACTTGTTTTTCAATGGCGTCGTTTGCGCCATTTTTCTTTTTCAGCCAAAGCACAGACAGAACCTGGGTCTTTGGCGGTTAAGAATTTTGAACGTATTACGATTATTTCGGCCCTCTATGCCATTTGATTTCTGGAAAAGATTATTGGATTTGTTTGATAATTTTTTTTTAAACTTTGGTACTTTAGAAAATTTTACTTAAGCTCTGTGTAAGTCATGGCATACAAAAAGGCGCCGTGTACATTTTTTAATTTCCGGAGTCTGTGTTTTTAGCTTTAATAAGGAATAATGAAGATAATACTACGGATTTTTTTCTGGGTTTGTTTTTGTGCCGTGGAGGGAAATAATTTATTTTATTTTGTCAATAATTTATAACTGAATTTTGATTTGTTTGGGATTTGAATAATGTCGGAGCATGACAGCCATGAAGAGGGACCCACTGTAAATGAAAATTTTTCTGGTTTGCCCAGCTTTCACAGAATTTTATCCCCTTAATTAATCCCTTCTCGGGCAACGATAGTAATGTAAACAATTTATGATTTTTTCGATAATTTAGAAGAGGTTAAGCTCCATGCAGGAATGGACCGCCGTACAAACACTATTTGTCGCTAAGATGAAATGTATAGCGAGGCACGCGAATTCTTACGTTCGTAGCCACAACTTAAACAAGCAAACTATAAAGATTTTAAGATTGCGCTGATCAATCGATTTGGGAATAAAACGCAGGACAACTCGTTACTTCAGTTCACCTACATGCTACTCAGGGAATTAACGAGTCGGCGAGAGCCTTTTTGGCGCGCGTACAAGGCTTATCGCATAAAATGTTTCGCATTTAAATGAAGAAGTAAGAAATAAAATGTTGACGGCTCAGGTCATTCAAGGCCTCAGTCCAGCAGTTTAGACCGCTTTGTCATATCACAGAAACATGACACCTTCGAAGAAATGTGGGACTTAGTTCTTCAAGAAGAACAATGTTCCGCTTTAGACAGGGCTACTTCATCAGTCCATTTAGCTCAAGCTGAAATCAAGCCGTCGGTAGTAGTTGAATGTGAACTAAAGGAGATAAAAGCCCTGATGCAGAACTCCTTATTAGAAACTGACAAGGAGCGTAGCCGACCTCCAGGAACAATTAATGATTTTAAAACTGATTGGGGCAAAGGAAAAATAATGAAATAGTTTGTTTTTCCTGTGGAGAGAAAGGGCATATTAGCCGTCGTTGCACGCGTAGGTCTTCTCAGAATTATCCACCTAGAAATAATTACAGGGAGAGACCGGAAACTAATTGAGGGGCGAAATAGCGAAGCGCCGCTACTTTCAGACACGTCCCCAGAGCGCATAGGACTTGGGAATTTTGGTCATACGTCGGGTTTTACCTTTAATTCCCATAAACATACAGGAAGAAAAGATTTTTGCTTTAATGTGATAGAGTTTCTGTCTCCATTAATTAAAGACAAATTTTTTAAAGGATAATTTAATAAATAATAAAATAAAAAGTGTAGAACAATGCAATGTGAAAATAATTGGGATTTCTAATAATATGATGGTTTTAAGAGAAGAAAGTTAAATTAGAAGTTTCTATTGAATAAAAGTAAAGTTATTGTTGAATTTTTTTGTTGTAAGGAAAATTTATGTCATATGATGCTATTTTGGGTGCAAATTTTTTCTCTCTAATAACAAATTAAGATAGATTTTGAGCAACACACAATTTCTAATGAAAATTTTAAAATTAATTGGTTTGACACTAGTAACGGTTACAATGTTAATTGTCTAAGAGATGTTCATGAAACAGGTTTATACTATTAGGAAACACATAATTCCTCCAAGATCTGAATTAATTATCTCCGTCACTACTAAAAACAATCTCAAACTTGCTGAAAATGTATTAATACAACCACATAAGCATTCTCTTTCCTCAAAATTATGTTATATCATGCTCAATAAATACTGGTAGTGATAACGGTACATATTTTGTTAAAGTTGCTAATTTTTTCGACACTCCTATTCACATAAACAAAAATTGTAAATTAGTTAACATTGAGCCTGTACTAGATATTGTTAATGATGCTGAGGCAGAGGTTAACGTAGTTAATGAATTTTTTGATGATGATTGTGAATTGTTTGGGGGTAAATTTGATTTATCTCATTTATCGGGGACTCAAAAAGAGAAATTAATGCAATTGTTGAACAATCATAAACATATTTTTGCTGAGTTGGTTAAGGAGCTATCGGGTTGCAACACTGTAGCACACAGGATTTATTTGTCAGATGACATACCTGTTAGGCATAGCCGTATAGAACTCCCCACGCCTTACGAGAAGAATTACGTACACAGATTAATCAACTGCTCGACACAGGGATCATTTCAGTCAGTGACTCTCCCTACTCTTCACCAGTTATACTGGTTAAAAAGAAAAACAACACTTATAGACTAGTTTGTGATTATCGTAAACTTAATTTAAAAACTCACACCTTTTCCTTTTCCTTTACCATTAATTTCAGACCTTTTAGATACTTTGGAGGGAGCTAAATTTTTTTCTTCATTAGATTTATGTTCAGGTATTGGCAGATGAATCTCCACCCTGGTGATAGACACAAAACAGCTTTTGCCACAGATTTCGGATTATTTCAGTGGAATAGACTCCCTCAAGGATTAAAGAATGCCGCTTCGTCTTTTCAGCGATTTGTTAGAAATTGTTTTGGCTGGTTTGAAAGAGTGGAACATTAACACCTATTTAGAAACGATTTAATTATTAGCGTCTAAAACTTTTGATGAACCACCTAGAGAAATTGATATGGTTATTAAAGACTCGGGGAGCATAATTTAAAATAAATCCTGCAAAATGTCAACTTGTCAAAGATAAAATCACTTACCTTGGGGATTCAGGTCCGAAGAAGATAAACTTTCACCTGAGAACAGGAATGTTGAGGCAGTTCAGAACTTTCCCGTTCCGGGTAACAAAAAGCAGGTCAGGTCATTTTTTGGATTGTGTAACTTTTATCGAAAATTCATTAAAGATTTTGCAAATATTGCTATACCTTTAACCAACCTAACAAAAAAATCTGTGGATTTTAGGTGGGATACTTCAGCAGATCAAGCTTTCAACCAATTAAAATCCGCCTTAATTTCATACCCCTGTTTACTTTTACCTGATACAAAGAAAGAATTTATTTTACATACTGATGCTTTCGGGTTTTGCTATTGGAGCTGTACTTAGTCAGGAAGGGCCTGATGGACAAATACCATCCTGTGGGCTATGCTAGTAGGAGATTGAAAGATGCAGAGACGCCTTATAGTGTTTTTGAAAGAGAAACTCTTGCGGTAGTTTGGGGAATTAATAATTTCAAACACTATCTTTACGGACAAAAGTTCAAACTTTTTTTGTGACCAAAAGTCCCTCTCCTATGCTCTCACACTGAAAGATGGTGGCAGAATTACCCGTTGGGATTTTAGCTTTACAAAATTATGACTTTGAAATTTCTTCACACTCCTGGGAAACAAAATGTGCCAGCTGACACTTTGTCCAGAGCGGTAAATCTCATCGACACAATGGTTCAAAATTTACCTTCTTCCCGTATTAAGAGCCTTCAGGGCGAAGATAGTAAATGTAGAAGTATTCTTGATGAATTGAGTCAATCTGGGGAGGTAGAACATAAGGGAATTAAATTTTTTACTAAGGATGGTATTTTATTTTGTGTAAATGACAAACCGAAAGAAGGTGCGGTCATCACAGATAGGTTAGTCGTTCCAAAAACTTTAATTAAAGAAGTTTTAACGTTGGGACATGATTCAATGACAGTGGCACACCCAGGTATTAGGAGAACAATTACCCGAATTAGACAAAATTACTTTTGGTGGAACATGAATCACCACATTAAGAACCATGTAAAGTCATGTCAATCTTGTATAGAAAGACGTGGATATGTAGCCAAACACAAGGCTCCTTTACAGAGAGTTCCAGTGACTAGTAGACCTTTTGAACGGATTGGTATGGACGCTGTAGGCCCTTTGCCCATTACTGAGTCAGGACATCAACACATTGTAATCAGCGATTATTTCACGCGTTGGGTAGAAGCTTATCCATTTAAGGACCTGCAAACTGAGACTGTTGCCTTAATTTTAGAGCGTTTTATTTGCACTCACGGAATTCCAGAACACCTAATTACAGATAGATACAGCTCATTTCTTTCGGACAGCATAAAAAAGGTTTATTCGAAATTAAACATTAAAAAACACTACACCACCAGTTATCATCCCTCGGCGGATGGAGTGGTAGAACGCGTCAATGCCACAATTGTCAACTCTTTAAGGCACTTAGTTGATGAGACTGCAAATGAATGGGACAAATACTTACATTTTGCTCTTTTGGCCTATAGAACTGCAATACATTCCACCATTAAAGACACTCTTGCTCATTTAATCTTTGGTAGGGATTTAATTTTACCCATTCATTTAATTAACAACCCACCTTTAAGAAGTTATGCAGATCAAAGGGAATTAAGTGAGGATATTGAACTTCGCCTTCAGATAGCTTTTAAACTTGTTCATGAGAATCTTATCAAAGCTGCTGAAAAGCAAGAGAGTTACAGGAGTAAAGTTTGTAAGGAGAAGGGCATTGTTGTAAGAGATCTGGTCATGCTTTACACTCCATCTATTAAAGCGGGGAAGGGGAAGATATTTTCAAAGTTTAATGAGCCTTACAGAGTTAAAAAACAGACTAGTAATATAAATTTTTAAATAGTGCATATTAACAACCCTAATGACATGCAACATGTACACGTTGACAGACTAACTAAAATTCCTGAACGTATAATTTTTCCATCTTTACCTGAAGAGCTCATTGAGGATGCCAATAGCAATGTAGAAAATGTAACTGATTAGTCTAATGAACCAGATCTCCCCGACAATCCTTTCCCCTCACCAGTTAGGCGTCGTTATAGAATTGTCACAAATAGCAACAGGAAGAAGACTACTACACAGAGGTCAACTTCAAGGCAGACTCAACAACAGATGCCAGTTCAGTTCAGTAGTAGGAGCATACAGCAACCTGTGTCCAGAACAGCAACAAGACAACATTCGTACTCACTTCGCCCAAGGGACTCTAGAGGTTTCGTCATACATTAATGTTATTAAAATGATGGACTTTTACATTTTGAATGACAAGTTTTTTTTATATGTATTTTGGTATTGAGTATTATTTTATGTTTATTTTCATTGTATGTCTTTGGTAGTAACTGTATTACAACACTGTTATTTAGGGCCCTTATATCTGTTGCAAGATATGTAGAAGTTTTTTTTTGCTATTAATTATAGGAGTAGCTAACCTAAATGAATTGATAGTAGGGAGGTTCTTTTATGTAGACTGCGAACTGATATAGACAGTGTAATTGTTAAGTTTTCTTTCATTTAGGAAGAGAAATTTTTTTTTACCTTTCAGTTAATGTCAAGTATGGTGTAAAATTTTCTTTATTTTTGTGGTTAAAGCCATTTTTGTGAGTTGAATAATGTGAAATTATTTTCTTTTCTTGCTGGGAGTCCTACAGTTCTCATCAAAATTTTTCTTTCATGATGTGATATAATTTTTTTTATATATATATACCTTAATGTTTTGTGTAATCAATGTAGTCGGGTAGTTTTGCAATTTGGGTAAAGCTGTGATATTTTAGTTTTTTTTTTTTAATATTTCATTCAAATGTTTTGTGGCATGTAAAGCTCAATTTAGAGCATTTATGTTTTCTCATTTGTTATTTTGAGATTTTTTTTTTTTCCTTTGGTGAGGATCATATGGAGTGGTTAAAGAGCTGTGGGTTTGGTGTAATGAGAAAAAAAAAAGTTCCTTTTTTTTAAGGTGAGGGGAAGGCATTTGTTATGATTTGAAAAATGATTTGAAAATAACGTTTGTTCTAGCGATCTATGAGTAGTAAAAACAAATTTTAGAACAATATTTTGTGTAATGTTTAAGTTGTACTACTTATCTTTTGGGTTTGTTTATTATTTCTTTCACGGCACAAATTTTCCGATTTCGCGATTTGTTTTTGCGCGCTAACGACAAAACAAGTTGCCAGATCGGATGAACAAAACTTTTCTTTTTGATATGTGGTATTGGTATGATTGTAACTTTTGATATATAATTAATGCTAAAAATGTTTATATGTGATTTTTAAATCGAGCCGACTTTTCCTTTTCTTTATGCCGACATTTTTTTTTCCTTAAATAAATTTTTTGATACAAACATCATATTTTGGCTTTGTACTGTGTTTACTAAATTTTAAGTTTTGGTTTAGAAGTTGTTTTTTTTTTATGCTAAAATTTTTCTCTGTCTTTAACTTTTTTTATTCTGCCTTTTCTGTTTTTTTTTATTATCCCTTTTTCCCTGCATCAATTTTACATAATTCGATAGATTGGATGAAGATTCGATACAGACATCGAAATCGGCGGAGGAACACAACCACGTGTAAGAAAAATGAAAATGCCTCAAAATATATCAATTAACCAACGAAATAATTAAATTTCCTTTTAATGCGACTGTACTTCATCAACTAAATAAGTTTCACTTCAATTTTTATAAGCACTAAGATATGAAAAAATAAAGTTCATGAACGAACTTGAATATCGCATGAATAGAGGAGTGAAGAGGCAGAAAAAAATCAAGAGCAAAGATTTGGCGGTGAGTGAGATCTGGCTGTGGTGGTGTCGTGAGGAGGTCGTGGGTTATTAGAAGAGTTCCTGAGGTGCGATACCTTACGGCGGCGTCAAGCGGGGAGAGATGATGGACGAGCAACGAATGAGAACGTGATGAGAAAGCCATGATGAGGGCCCCAGATACTTCCTCATGAGGATAAGTTATATATTTTCTTTTCTTTCTCTTTCTCTATTTTTTATTTTTATTTTCGTCGGCTGTTAAAAAAAAAAAAAAAAAAAAGTTAAGTGCACTTCAACAAGGGAACGTTTAAATGTTGGTAATTGGTAATAATGGGTTATTTTAAGTTTGAATTTTGTAAAAGAAAATGTTAATCCAGCAAAATTTGTTATGATGAAGTTAATTTAAAATAAAATGTAAGTTGTTAAAGTCTAACAGAGTGTTTTCTTCATTCATTCCTTGTGTCTCTTTACTTGTTTTTCAATGGCGTCGTTGCGCCATTTTTCTTTTTCAGCGAAAGCACAGACAGAACCTGGGTCTTTGGCGGTTAAGAATTTTGAACTATACGATTATTTCGGCCTCTATGCCATTTGATTTCGGAAAAGATATTGGATTGTTTGATATTTTTTTAACTTTAACTTTGGTACTTTAGAAAATTTTACTTAAGCTCTGTGAAGTCATGGCACTATTTCTCTAAATGGCCCGAAGCGTTTTCTATTCCCGATCAAGAAGCTACGACCGTAGCAGAGGTATTAGTGCAAGAATGGATTTCCAGGTATGGAACCCCTCTGCAAATTCATTCCGAGCAAGGAACGAACTTTACCTTTGCAGTCTTTAAAGGACTATGTCAACTTCTCGGAATAGAGAAAACCCAGACTACGCCTTTACACCCACAATCAGACGGCATGGTGGAGAGGTTCAATCGCACAATTTTAAACAACCTCTCGCTCCTGGTATCTAGGAATCAAGAGGACTGGGACACGAAACTCCGCCTCTTCCTGCTGGCCTATAGGAGTGCCGTCCATGAGACTACCGGCTTCACACCTTCCCAGATGCTGTTCGGCAGAGATCTTCGTCTTCCCGCTGATCTAGTGTTCGGCCGCCCTCCAGATGCGCCTTCATCGCCAGAGGAGTACATGGAAAATCTTCGGGCACGGTTTGAAGACGTGCATCATTTTGCTCGGGAGCGAATCAACCTGAACACGGAAAAGATGAAGACTCGCTACGACACGAAGGCCAACGGGACACGGGACACGAGTTCAACGCAGGTGACAAAGTTTGGCTATGGAATCCTACTCGACGGAAAGGTCTGTCTCCCAAGCTGCAATCGCTGTGGGACGGTCCTTACACAGTCCTAAACCGGCTGAATGACGTCATCGTACGGATTCGTAAGTCACCAAACTCGAAGCCAAGAGTTGTACATTACGATCGGCTAGCCATCTACCGCGGTTGTAATTAGTTATTTGACTATCAGACCATGGTCACTATGGCGTAATTCCTCCTTTCTTTCCACTCTCATTTCTTTCTGTCTTTCTCTTCTCTTCCACTTTCTTCAACTCTCTTTCACTCACTACTTACGCCATGTTTAGTGTACATATTTGTAATATATTGGTTTTTATTAATGTGTATTTGTTTATTACATTTATTACTTATTAGTATAATTGTTTATTATGTCTATTCTTTATTTATTAGTGTGTATTTGCTTACTGTGTTTATTGATTATTTGCTTAAATTATGTTGTTAAGATTTGGTTAAAGGTTGGACACTGTATATATTTGTGTGACCTCATAACTGGGGATTGTACTGCCCGGAACGTGCAGTCCTTGGGAAGGGGGCAATGTTAAGAATTTTCGGGGCAACCCGCTGCTCTCGGGCTTAAAATAGTTTTAAAATTCGTATTCTACGCTTCAAATAGATAAATTTTGCTTTTTGTTGCATCAAAATCGGCCAATTAGAACCAGAGATACGGAGGTTTCGCTTTCCCATATGTTTTTCTATGGGCTTCTAGAAATCTCGAGAAATATTAGTCCTAGGGCTTCGATCTCTTCACATTTGAGGACTTATTTTTGGTGCCAAATTTGGCGATATTTCGCCAAAAGTCGCCAAGCTTGGCGACTTTTTGGTCATTTGGCGCGATTTTCCCAATGGGGCCTGGAAGTTGTTTTTCCTGCATTAAAAACGCATAATAACCTAACATTTCTCTTCTATGACGTAATCAAAATTCACGCTTTATGTAGAATCCTCGAGAAATTGACTTCTGGAAGCTGCCCGCAGCTTCTGCCTCCTCTATATAAACCGGCGCGCTGCCCCGACAGTTCAGTGCGAGTTGAACGCTCAATGTGTGAAGAGCTCTCAGTACGCTTTGTGAATTGATAGTGCTATAGAAGCTGTGTTTTAGCTTGCTTTGTGAAGCTGCTTTTAAAGTGTTGTGTGTAAATTCTTCATTGCTGTGTCTTAAGGGATTATGTACGATATCCCTTGAATATTTCCACTGAATTTTTGCCTGTGAAAGTGACTTATTTTGTGTGAGAAATACAGCATTTGTGAGAGCTTCTGATCTAAGCGGATTGTTAAAAGCACGTTACTGCTAGATTGTGCTTGTGAATTGTGTACAGCTGATTGTTCTACGAAGTTCTAGAAGCAATAAAGTTTGTGTTCCATCCTGACAAGTGACTTTTTACTTGGACTTTTTACACCAACTGGACTTTAGAACGACGAACCCCAGGAGGACACATAAAACAAGGAAAAAAAACACTGCCCACTCATGAATAATGATACACTTTCCGACCTTATGGAATAAGGAAGAAAATAGGGACGACGCATAAACTATGATACTCTTTTAATATATAGCAGTTTGGTGCGTATTTAAAATCTGAAACGGTTTCAGATTCTCTTCATTTTTTTTTTTTTTTTCTCTCAGCTTGAGAAAACTTTTAGCCATTTCTGGATACTTTTAACTTTGATTTGAGTCACTTTTTCTCCGACAGAATTGGCAACAGTGATAGGGTCAGCTAGTAGCGCCACATCGGCGAAGAAGAGAAACTTTGCACATACGCAAAAACGGAGCTTTTCGAAGAGCCTGACTTATCTCAGGGAGCCATGGACATACATACATCCCTAATCATTATTTCGTGTGGCATTGCGTTGGAATTGCCATGGCTCACTGGGATAAGTACAGGCTGTCCGAAAAACAGTTTCTCCTATGGGATTTTGCGTACGAGAAAAGTTTCGCTTCTTCGCCGAATTGTCGCTGTTACCCAACTGTATCATTGTAACCAACTCTGCCGGAGAAAAAGATCTTGGCAAACTGGCAATACTGAAGTATTTTGTAAATCGGAAATGAATGTCCAAATGTCTCAAAGAGCATTAGCAGATAAGCATATTTCAGCAGCGCAAGCACGTAAACGCCAAAAAAAATTTCTTTTTTTTCTCAGCTTGAAAATATTGTTAGCCATTTGTGGATACTTTTAACTTTGATTTTAGGCACATTTTCTCCGGCAGAGTTGGCAACAGTGATACAGTTGGGTAACAGCGACAAATTGGCGAAGAAGCGAAAATTTACTCGTACGCAAAAACGGAGTTTTTCGGACAGCCTGTACTTACCTCAGTGAGCCATGGAATTACAAACGGCATTGCGTTGGAGTTGTGTTGCTTACCATGCGTTATTGTTTTTCATTTCACATATTAAATTGTTTTTCTTATTTTTCAGGTAGGACCGGATACAACTGATCACACGTGCCTGGGAAATATATGTAAAGGGCAGACCACTTACATTTTATTCTGAACAAACATTATATTTTACGACAAATATGTGACGGTGGCCGGCCTAAAGGAAAATTACAGAGGCGTCGGCGACAGCACAATTTAGGTCATTTTTTATATAGAAGTGCTTACTTTTGAGCTTCGGATTTCAGTTCTTCTATATTCATCTGGTGGATTTTATCCCATTCAGGATTCCAAAGTTATCACTAATCATTTCGAGAGCCTGAAAACGAGAGTTTAGCTCACTCAATTTATTTTGTCGGTAATTTCTAATAGAGGAATTCTAAATTTTTCTATCTTTGAAAATTTCGAACTTTCATCTGCGCAAGATTCAACAAACATCATCGTTTTCTTCCATTTTTGTTTTTCATTAAAATCTGGAAGTAAATTATTATTAGCTATTATTTTTGCTTCTGTTATTGCAGCGAATATAATTTTGTCTCTGGTTCATTCCAGAAGATTTAAAAGACCTCTAGTACGCCTTACTGTTTCATCTACGGTTACATAATTTCTGTGGAGAAATTGGTTCACGCAGTCTTTTTATTTTAATGTTAAACCTAAAACATGTAAAAATAAGAAATTCAAATGTTTTATGCATTTTTTCAAAGAGAGAGCCTCTGTTTCGGATGTAGACAGAGGATTGGATGTTAGTTCTTCCAGAACTTTGTTATTGCCATCAAAATACTTATAAACTACTTCAACAGCTTTCGTTCTTGCTGACCATCTAGTTTTACTGTTCTCTTTTAAAGAAAGTGGAACATACAAAAGTGAACTATTTGGAGCTAATTTGGCTAAAGTGTCAAAGATCAGGGGCGTAGCCAGAAATTTTTCATGGGGGGAGGTTATGACTACTACAACTCATATGTATGTATACATGTTGTGATAATGTAGTGAAGAATACACATTTTGTATGGCAAAAAATTCCTCATGGTGGGGGGTTATGAACCCCTCTCCCTTGGCTACGCCCTGGTCAGAGTTAAAACCATAATCACGTTTTTCTCTACAAATGTAAAAATATTTTTTTTAATCGTAAGTGAAATCTGACGCCACTTTCCTTGAAACAGAGGCGGAGGTTGCCACCTACGTCCAGTGGCGTAGCTATAGAGAAGGGTAAGAGGGAGCATCTGTACACAGCACGCGGGGGGGGGGGGCTAATTATAATTTCGAACTGTCATTGTTGCCCATTCTAGCAAGTAGAAAGAGATGCGGAAACTACACTTGTTCCCGGAAGCAACGCCCCCTGGACATCTCTAGGGGGCGTTGCCGGAAGTCGATGGGTCTCCAGGGGCTCTTTCCTTTGCGGCAAAACGTTTTCCACAGTATCCCATACGAAAAACTGTGCACGTGTAGAGAGGTGTAACTGTACCAGCTTTTTCAGACAGGACGCTTGGGAACAAAGTCACAAAACTGGAAAACAAAAATCTTCATGGAACCAGACTTGAATTTGGCGCCCCGCTTTATCACGGCGCCCGGGGCACTTGCCCCGTTTGCCCTCCCCTAGTTGCGGCCCTGTTTGTAGGTTCCGAACTTTTCGCCTTTCGTTAATTTCGCTCGTGATAGTTAAAAGAAATAAATATTATTTACAGGGAAAATATTGTTTCTAGTCTGTGCTGAGAATATGAGGGATAGAATTTAGAATATTTAGGCAGTGGTGCAAATGAACTGTGACTCCAAAACTTCCTTGGCCCATGTACATGATTTAAAGAAAAAATGCAAAACGACTGCTTGCGATTTTGAATATCTTTCTGATTTTAAAATTTTTATTGAGTATTTGAAGGTTCTCTCAATCAGGTGAAATGTTGCCAGGAGTGAGGATCTGTTCTCTGCTCTTATGACTACAATCATGAATGCAGTGGCGGCTCGTGGGTTATTCAATTGGACGTTCACAAAACAAATTTCGAAAATTAAATATGCAGATACGACGCATCTTACAAATTAAAATACATTTGCGTTTCCAGCAGTTAAAGGAAAACAATTCACGCAACTGAAAGAAAACAAGTAATATTTTATCTTGATGGCGATAAATTTCGTCACCGTCGTATTGTCTTGATGGATTTTATTTCAAAGGATAATAATGAAAACTAGCCGCCTCCGGCGACCAGTTAGTTCACCATCTGCCATGACTTCACCAAAGCTTAAGTTAAATTTTCTAAAGTACCAAAATTAAAGTTAAATAAAAAATATCAAACAATCCATATCTATTTTCCCATATCAAATGGCATAGAGGCCGAAGTAATCGTATAGTTGAATATTCTTAATCGTGAATGACCCAGGTATCTGTCTGTGCTTTCGCTGAAAAAAAAAATGGCGCAACGACGCCATTGTAAACCAAGTAAAGAGACACAAGGAATGAATGAAGAAAACACTCTGTTAGACTTTAACCACTTACATTTATTTTAAATTAACTTAATCATGACATACTTTGCTTGACTAACATTTTCTTTTACAAAATTAAACTTAAAATAACCCATCGTTACCAATTACCAACATTTTAATGTTCCCCTGTTGAAGTGCACTTAACTTTTTTTTTTAACAGCCGACAAAAAAAAAAAAAAAAATAGAGAAAGAAAAGAAAATAAATGACTTATCGTCATTAGGAAGAATCTGGGGGCCCCCATGTTTCATCAGCCGAGTCAGGTCTCCAGCTCCATTTGTCGTCTCTACCACATCATGCGTTCGGCGTCCTCTCAAAAATTCAAGTCCGGATCTCAGTCAGCAGGAAGAGAGAGAGAGAGCTTCCTCCCTCACGCTCGCTTTTCACTCCTCTGCCTCCTCACTTCTGTAGTCATGCAACAATCAAGTTCATTCATGAACTTTATTCTTTCATATCTTAGTGCATATAAAAATGAAGTGAAACTTATTTAGTTGATGAAGTACAGTCGCATTAAAAGGAAATTTAATTATTTCGTTGGTTAATTGATATTTTTTTTTGAGGCATTTACATTTTTCTTACAAGTGGTTGTGTTCCTCCGCCGATTTCGATGTCTGTATCGAATCTTGAGTCAATCTATCGATTTATGTAAAATTGATGCAGGGAAAAAGGGGAATAAAAAAAAAAAACAGAAAAGGCAGAATAAGAAAAATTAAAGACAGAAAATTTTAGCATAAAAAAAAAAAAACACTTCTAAACCAAAACTTAAAATTTAGCAAACACATTACAAAGCCAAAATATGATGTTTGTATCAAAAATTTATTTAAGAAAAAAAAATGCCGGCATAAAGAAAAGGAAAAGTCGGCTCGATTTAAAAATCACATATAAACATTTTTAGCATTAATTATATATCAAAAGTTACAATCATACCAATACCACATATCAAAAAAGAAAAGTTTTGTTCATCCGATCTGGCAACCTGTTTTGTCGTTAGCGTGCAAAACGAATCAAAACAAACCGCGAAATCGGAAAAATTTGTGCCGTGAGAGAAATAATAAACAAACCCAAAAGATAAGTAGTACAACTTAAACATTACACAAAATATTACTCTAAAATTTGTTTTTATTACTCATAGATCGCTAAAACAAAAGTTATTTTCAAATCGTTTTTCAAATCATAATAAATCTTGTTCGGAGAGAATCCTGTTTCTCCGGGCTGCCTTGGCACTAAAATCTCTGAGATTCTGAATGGAATTTAAAATTAAGATGGTTACAAACAAGGGCTGCTCTAGGGAAGTGGCGTCCCCTTCAAACGTAAAAAAGACGCCCCTTTTTAGAGTTCGAAATGACGCCCTTTCGAAGCCGGCGCCCCGATGCTATGCTTACCTTGCTTATCGTGTCGGGCCGCCCCTGATTACAAAAAGAGATGGTTTAGTGATAAAAACCTACAAAAAGGTACAATTTATTTACATCTTATATTAATTCTGAAGAGCTTTTGGGTATATTGGCCGTTATGAAAAAACGGAAAGATAAAAAAAGGTAGAAAATCTGAAACGCTTTCAGATTTTAAATACGCACGTGCTATATATTAAATGCTTATCATAATCCATGCGTCTTCCCTATTTCCTTTCCTTATTTCATTAAGTTGGAAAGTGTATCATTATTCATGAGTGTGATTAAACAAAATTAAAATTGATATTTCTAACATCCCTTTTCTGGATTTAATACAATAGAAATAGAATGGGAAAAAGCTGCGCAGAAAAAAGCACAATTCGAAGAAAGTTTCAAAAACTTATTCAGGTGTATTCTTTATCCAAGTGAAGCGTAGAAGGCGATAAAATATTATTTTAGCATCATTAAACGATGACAGAACATCAGTCAAGTGATACAGTGGGTTTCTTACAAATGTATATTAACTGCTGCAGATCTACTTGTTAAAAAAGGCTGTATTTTTGCACGCCGTGGAAAAAAAGCAGTATGCTAATGGTTTGGCACGTGACTTAATATGTCACGTGCATTAATAATATAAGTAATCACTCATCAATTAAGATTTCATAATATAAAATGAAACCGTCTAACACTTATTTAATATTCGCCTGCGGAAAAGGAAATCTAATGTGTTATTTATTAAAAACTGCGTATTCTATAAATTTGCGCCATCTGTGGACGGGTTTGTAAAACAAACACTCAATTGTATTCTTTTTTTTTAGGGGGGGGGGATAAAAGATAGTTTTTTTTTGTATATTGTAGGAACAGTGTTTTTTCGACTGATAAATAGTAGCCTATTTGTTAATCCAGGACTTTAACTGTCTTTATTCCAGATCCGCCAAACCGTTTCAGCGTGAAAGAGTAACAAACATACATACAAATATTGACATTTATATATTAGTGGGATTGTCATTACTTTAGCTTCGAAACACTTCTTTTACTCCCATTTTAATTATTTACAGTAGTTTCTAAAAATATATTTTAGTGAAAAATGGTAGAAATAAAGAAAATAATAAGAAAATGAAATAAAAATTGATTAACTAACTGAACGCAACTAACCAAGGGAAAATGAGAAAGAGATACCCCCCCCCCCTAAGTGCCAACGGAATGATATCAGCAGCGCCGTACTTCTTCTTAACTGTCTCATCTTCTGTTCTCACAACTCGTTTACACACAGCCCACTTTCACGGCAGGGAGCGGGAGAAATTGCAGTTACAGCAGCGTAAACACTCTCTCGTCCGGCTCATGCCATGACCTTCCTAACTGACCTCTCTGCCCGGAGCGATCCCCCTTCGAGGGATTTTTAAGGGAGGAGGAGGGAAGTACAGTAAAAAACTACATGCAGGAGAAGGCGAGTACAGCTGAATCTAAACGCCCACTGCTTTTGGAGCTGACTCAGTATTTCCTGGGAAAAAAAGCAGTGGCGAGGGAAGTGGAAAGGAATGTAAATGGAGCATCAGAGAGCGGTTCAGAAAGGAATTTTTCCGTTCGCACGTGCGATCGATCGATTAAAGACTGTGCTGTAGTAACCTACACTACAGTGCGTTATCAATGAGCGTATTTAATAATGGTGGGGAGGAGAGAGTAAAACTCACGTTTTAAATTCGCAAAAATCTAGAAGTGTACTTCATATATTTTCTTTACTTTAATTTGTTAATATGTAATGTCCCTGTAAAAGAACTATCTGTGATATATGCATTAAAGGTAGCCTATAACACTTAGGATGCCACCGGTGTCCAAGAAGTTCTGCTCACAAAACTGCAAGGAGGGAGGTGCCAGGTTCAAATACCGGTCGCGCCTGTCTACCTAGCCGCTCGAAGTTTTCCGTGGTTTTCTAAAAAACCTCGCGTAAATACGGGTTAGGATCCCCTAGAAAGTCCCCCACAGAGGAATTTCCCATATAGGCCTAGGACCCTAGTGCAGTCAATCGGTCTTAATCCAAAAACAAACAAACAATGATACTCAGGAATAATGTAACTTTCAATCAGTGAAAAAAGTTTTAGAATCGGTTTATAGTAGCTACAAAATTTCCATAGAGCGCAATGCATTAGAATTATTTTGAGTGTCTTTGTAAAAGAATTATTTATGCAATTTGCTTGAAAGGCTTCCTGTATGTTAATCCAGGGCATAAGCTATTTTCATTACAAATTTTTCTAAATCCGTTCAACCATTTTTGTGTGATTCAGTCAAAAACATCCAAACACACAAACGTACACATTAATATTATTGGTAGGATTTGTAAATTTATGAACTTTAAGAAATACATCTGGACTTTTCTTGGTACTTACGTTTTATCCCGGCGGTCATTCCCGCCAAACTGTTTTTTCGTCAAATGAGTTGCCAAACTCTTGCCAATCGTATTCAAAACCATTAATAATATCATTTGCCCGGCATTTATTTCGGCAAAAAATCGCTTGTCTTGGCGGACCGCCGGCCGGGATAATACGTAAATACCCTTTTCTTTACTTACGCTTTTTAATTTGGCGTAAAATCAATATAATTTCCAGGTTTTTCAAATGCATGTGATTTTACAAATAGAATTTCTGCTTTATTTCAAAAGCATAAATCATTTTGTGCGGGCGATAAAACGTCTTTTAATTAATAGTTAGAAAAGTAGTTAAAATTTCAAAATTCTGAGCCTCAGGTGCACTTTACGGAAGTTATGGGCTCAGTCACGCTCAAATTTACAAAGCTCAGCTTTCTGTAGATTTGTCTGGAGAACATTCATTTTTATTATTACAGATAGATAGATTTGGCATAAAACTGGCTTAATTTCCGTGTTATTTAATGTTTTTCCGGAACACGCGCTCCTTTATTGAAGTATTAGCATTCTTGTTAGCTCAAAACATGAATCATTTGATACGGGCGAAAGTCGCCAAGCATGGCAACGTAAAAACGGTTTGTAATTAATAATTAAAAAAGTAATTAAAAATCTAAAATTCTAAGTAGCCTATAACCATCTCCAGGGTCCTATCTATATCTAAACCAAAATGCATCCTAATCGATTCAGCGGTTTAGGCGTGAAGGCGTCATAAACAAACAAACAAACAAACTCACTTTCGCATTTATAATATTAGTTAGGATAAACACATCTATCTTAATCCACTTACACTGACAGTCCTTTTCTGTTTAAAAGTTTGTACCAATATAGGTGAAATATCATATATGAATGTGATCCAGTAATTGTGGTCCAGTAGTGATAGTATGATAAAATTGAGGAACAAAAATTAACAGTCCCTCTGCCTTCCCCTACTGCTTAACAAATCATGTCTGGCTAAAAATTTCTGAAACCTTCTTCAATAAATGCACTATTCTTATAAAAATAATAAACATCTACATTAGAGATGAGTTCGGGCTCATTTTTTGAAGCCCGAGCCCGAAGACTTTTAATCCGAGCCCGAGCAATATTATTTAAGCCGGAGTCCAAGCCCGAAATTTCAGCTAAAGATAAATAAAATTTAAAGAAGTATTTCTTTGATAGAATACAATGAATTTTGCCGTTTGTGCAAATTACAGACAAATATAGTTGCAAATTTTTAATGCACTTTCTAATTCTTTATATCTATGTTTATGAAATAATGTCCGATTTCATGACTAACTAAGCAATATAAGCCGCCGTTCTGAAATACCCAAAGAGCTTCACGCGCCTTCTAGGCACCCGTGCCGCTTTTTTTTTTTTTTTTTTTTTTTTTTTTTTTTTTAAGTACTTTTATTTTCCATATGAATCACTTTTTAAAAATCTGTTTCAAGGAGTGTGTTCAATAAAATAGAAAATTTTCACGAGCCCATGCCCGGGCTCGGGCTTGGGTTGAGCCCGTCTCATCTCTAATCTACATCATGTAATTTTGAGAAAAAAAATTAAGCAGAAAATTCAAAATTACTTAGATTAAAACTTCTTTTTTTTAAATCAAAAACTTCTAGTTATGTACAGATTTAAGTCACATTTATGTCATATTTAGAGCAAAATATTATCAACAAATCATTTTTCCTATTTCGCTTACTACCCTTATTCGCTTCTACAGGATATTTTCTCCAAAAGAAGCGGGGGGGGGGGGGAACTAAAGACAAACTGGAAAAAATCTAACTATCCATTGTAAGTCAGAACACATATTACAACTCTACATGTTAAATTTTCGGGGATCGGATAGTTTCAAACCAGTTTCTAGATATGTTATCTACCTGTACATTCTCGTGGAACCCCAAAGTGCCCTTTTTGAGAACAGGGTGCAATTTTTGAAATTTCCCCCCAGGCGGCCCTTTTTTCTAGAGTCAACACAGTGAAATTTTCAATTTTATGCTCCAAAATCCTGTTAATTCTGATACCAAATCTTAGTTTTCCTAGCGGAAGCTAAATTTTTTGTGCTCCCAATGTTCCCAAATGGAATTTTTCTGCTCCCAAATGGAATTTTTCTGCTCCTGAGGTGCTCCCAAATGAAATTTTTTTCTGCTACCGGGGTGCTCCCAAATCGAATGTTGGAGTTAACATCCCTGTAGATTTCTTTTGCACAAAAATAGTAGAACTTACCGGTATGAAAAAATAGTAAATAAATTGGAGGTTTGCACAGTTTGATGGTGATTCTATAAAGCGTCTATTCTTGCGTACGCTACTATTTCTTCCGAAATAAAATATTTTCCATGTATAGAATTAGATGCAGTAGATGTATGTCTTCTAATACAGAATCCTATTTCTGAAAAGCTAATATCCTCCCAGGGGCGTAGCCAAGGGGGGGGGGTTATGGGGGTGATAACACCCCCCCAACCCCACGAGAATTTTTTTGCCATACAAAATGTATATCTTCACTACATTATCGCACACACGTATACATATATATGAGTTGTAGTAGTCGAACCCCCCCCCCCCATAAAAAATTTCTGGCTACGCCACTACCTCAACATTACAGGCATCAATTTGACCTTTTTACTGTCTTCAGAGCATAAAGAAATAATATAATCCCGAAAAATTTCGACGAAAAAACGGATTTTGACTACCTCTAAATTTAATTTTCGTACGTTAACATGCACGATCATATAAATTCTTCTGCTACCCATTTTGACTAGTTTTTCCATGCCGTCTGTTCGTTCGTGCGTACGTATGTATGTAACTCGCAAATCTCAAAAACTATTGGTTGCAGAATGTTCAAATTTTATATTTAGGAATGTTGTAACATGCAGTTGTGCATCTCCCCTTTTGGTCCCAATCGACTGGATAGTTTATCTACAGGGCCGTCCAAAAGATTTGAATTACATTACGCTTATGGGCCGAAATTCGTTAAACTCTCATATCTCAAAAATATTGGTCGTAGAAAGTTGAAAATTTAAAAATCTGTTTCAAGGAGCGAATTCTGTTTCAAATATATATAATATGAATATTTAGAATACTAAATCTTGTCAATAGCCTGATTTACTAAATTCTGCAGTTACTCTAATTTTATATAATAAAAACGGGGGCAGAATGCTGAAACTTAGAATGAATGGGGCGGCAACCGGGCGCCAATAACCCTAGCGCTACACTGCTAAAGCAAAAGATCATTATTATGCTCCTTTTTTGGCAAAAGTATAATGTCTTTCAATTGCTTTATTCGCAAAACGTCGCAAATCGCACGTTTTTTAGATCGATTTGAATGGATAAAGCCACTGAACATAGTAGACGCCGGAAGTGTTGAAGTGCGGTCGCGCGACTGTGTCGGTCTGGAGTTTTTGTCGGTTTCATCAAATGTAACGTCAATACACGTTAGAACTCTTTAAAACGTCATCCAACCAAGGCACCCCCTTAGGAGATATCCCTTGTCTAGGCTTGCCATAACAAACAAGCAAATCCCGCAAAATTTTCTAATCGCAAAACGTTGTTTTGTTATGGCATACTTTCTGTATCATCCTTAATTATGTATGATTAGTAAATACGTAGCTGTTATACATTAAGAATAATATGTACTAAGAAAGCCGATTAAAAAGTTGAAATCGTTTAGGGGGAAATAAAAAAAAAAAAAAACTTGCTAGTGCGCAAAGCTATTAAAAACATAAAGAGCAATAACTATATACAGCTGGCGACGAACTCTGGAATAATGATTCATTGATAATTCGCAACTACTGATTTATCAAACATAGCTACCGATATTTGAGGATTGACA
>JAWZYV010019936.1:600000-765365 GCA_038373885.1 Cheiracanthium punctorium | reverse complement strand
AGTGGAAATAGGTTCTTAGTTTGTCAATACAACAGTAAAAATGCAATATTAAATGGTTTCATTTTCCGCCTACTGTCCAAAATGACTTTAGGGTCGCCCCAGTGTGCGACGTGCCGAAATTCCGTATAAGGTTGTGAAGTAGAAGGGTTCCATTTCTTATTTTGCAATGTGTCATTTCAAATTACATTTAGACACATAAGTAGTTTTGGTTTATCCGCTTTTAAAACCCTTCCTTTGGATGCCCTTTTATTGGACTGAGTCGGAAGAGAAGAGACATTTCCGCACTTTGTATTTATTTATTTATTTATTTTGGCATCACCTTTCTCAGGACAGTTGGGTTCCCATCGATACCAGTAGCAGACAGTCGGATGATACGGCATAATAAACAATATTACAAACACAGATACGAACGAAAAACGTAAGATTTCTTGGCAGCCCGGTGAAAATAGGTTAAAAATATTTCATTTGAATTTTATGAATTTACGTGTTTTTTAAACATACATTTTTTATTCCCAAGTGCCGGCACTTTCTGTATAAGTATTCCAAGGACTCCAGCGACGGCCATTTTAGGATAGGGACACCCAGTCGGTGGCACGGGCGCCGCTAGGATTTTTTTATAAGGGTGGGCAAAATGTCAGAGCACGACGCAATGCGCACATACACACGCGTTATAGCGGCATTTTGTAGATTTTTACTCTGCGATTAAATTAAGTAAATAAGTAAAATGACTGGTTTGCTTAGCATAAAAATGGCTTCAGATTTTGTATATCTTATAAATAAAAATGAAATTCTGTTTGTTTGTTTGTTTGTTTGTTTGTTTATTTGTTTGTTTGTGGATTTGAGTTGTATACAAATCCACAAAAATGGATCTATCAGCCTGAAATTTTGCACAGATATGTAAAATAATATAGAATAAATGATAGTCCACTTTAAAACTTTGAAAGTCCACCCGTTCCCGGAATTTAGGAGATTTTTTATGTTCTCCACGCAAAAAGCTTTCCGTAATTGTAACCCCTGTAGTGAAAAAAGTGTGAAATAAGGATCGTGGTTGCCATGTGTGGCGATTTTGCCGAATAAGATGTTTTAAATTCTCAAAGTAAAAATAAAAGAATAATAATGATTTTTTTTTGTTAGTTTATATTCGTAAGGTTATATTTTTTTTAAATTATAATATCGTGTGCATGGGAAATCGGAGCAGGAATGAAATGTTTTATACGCAAAACAATAAGAATTGAAGATTTCCGAGGCTACTATGTTAAAATTTTTTAGTTTGGCGAAAAAATAAAATGGCTCAAATGCCGAGAAAGTGAGTTCTAGCGGTTTGCACAGTTTCCGGCTTGGCGAATTTACTGAGAGCTTAAGGAAACGGATTTTTGAAAACAAGTACAAAGGTTTTATTAGAATACAGCGTTAAATTTTAATGATCCCTGCGAAAATAATGCAGTTATTAAGGGATTTCAAGCGATCTATCTTCAGCATTCTCGCGATTTTGAGGAGGATTCTAACGCTTGGCGCTATTTATCGTAATTTAATCGTCTGCTATTTGGGTTATGAATACACCTGCGTATAAGTTTTTGAAATTTTCATTCAGTTGGAATTGTGCATTTTTCAGAGCAGCTTTTCTGCATCTAATGTATTACATCCAGAAAAAAGGATGTTAGAAATATCAATTTTAATTTTGTTTAATCACACTCATGAATAATGATACACTTTCCAACTTAATGAAAGAAGGAACGAAAATAGGGAAGACCCATGGATTATAACTCTTTTTATATATAGCACTTTAGTGCGTATTTAAAAATCTGAAAGTGTGTCAGATTTTCTATGATTCTAGCGCTTGGCGCAGTTTAATGAGAGGGTATTTTTAAAAACAAGCGTAGGTTATCTTATAAATAAAAATGAAATTCTGTTTGTCAATTTGTTGATTTGGGTAGTATACAATTCCACAAAAATGGACCTGTCAGCCTGAAATTTTACACAGATATGTAAAATAATATAGAATAAATGATAGTCCACTTTAAAACTTTGAAACTCCACTTAAAAACGTTTTCCTCCTGAAGGGTTCCCTTAATTTCCGTTCCCGGAATTTAAGAGATATGTTCTCCACGCAGAAAGCTTTACGTAATATTAACCCCTGTAGTGAAAAAAGTGTGTGAAATAAGCATCTTGGTTGCCATGTGTGGCGATTTTGCCGAATAAAATGTTTTAAATTCTTAAAGTAAAAATAAAAGAATAATAATGATTTTTTTAGTTTATTTTTTTAGGTTATTTTTTTTAATTATAATATCGTGTGCGCATAAGAAATGAGAGCAGGAATGAAATGTTTTATACGCAAAACAATGAGGATCGAAGATATCCGAGACTAATATGTAATTTTTTTTAGTTTGGCGAAAAATAAAATGGCTGATAGGCCGATTTTTAGAGTGTGAGTTCTAGCGGTTTGCACAGTTTTAGGCTTTTTGGCTCGATTTACTGAGAGCTTAAGGAAATAGCATTTTTGAAAACAAGTGTATACGTTTTCTTAGAATACAGCATTAAATTTTAACTATCCGTGCAGAAATAATGCAGTTATTAGGGCATTTCAAGCGATGTAGCTTCAGAATTCTCGCCAATTGAGTACATTGATTTAACTTGGGGAAATCCGCCAAATTTCAGAAAATTGAAATCTTCGCATTTAGTACATCGAGGTAACGATGAATGAAACATGTTATAGTTGATAATTTAAAAAATGCGGCTGTATTAAGGGATTCCACTTTTCAAATAAATGCCTGGCGGTCGAACCATTTCCCATTTTGATTGCTGCTAAGTCAATGCTTCGAATGATTCCCTGAAAAAACTCTTGCAAAATGGCGTATGCTGGCACTTTGGCGAGGCTTAGATTTGAAACTGGATTTTACTTGAGACTGGTATATACATATAATAAGACTGGTTATAGATAAAAATGAATGTTGGTATGTGTGTAGGAGGTTGAAAAACTCCAGCACCGTTTCACCGATCACCATGAAATTTGGTTCACCTAAGTCTTTTATCATGGAGAAGGTTTTTATGCTATCCGTTTTCCTCTAACTTTTCACTAGGTGGCGCAGCAGAACGTCGAATTCTATTCCGTTTAGCCGTTTGCTATGCGAATATCGTCCAACAAATTTTGATGAAATTTGGTACACGCGAATATTAGAACACGGAGAATATTTTTCACTATCCATTTGCTGTAACTTACCGCTAAATAGCGCTGCAACGCATCAACTTCTATACCGTTCGACTGATCGGCATAAAATTTTTTATACTTACACATTTGAGAACGAAGAATATATTCTAACTGCGTTACTTTTGATGTTACTCACCACTAGATGGCACTGCAATGCATTATTATTTTAACTCGCCACTAGATGACGCTGCAGCAGGCCAAATTTTTGACCATTCAAACGGTGGCTATGAAAATCAGTATACATAGCTATTTGAACAATAAGAATATTTTGGCGTTATCCATTTTGCTATAACTCGCCACATGACGGCGCTGTAGCAAATCATTACTTTAATTAACCACTAGATGGCCCTGCAGTGTATCCCTTCTTGACTGTGCGAATAATCGCTATGAAAATAGGTATACATAGATATTTGAACACGGGGAAGAGTTTGGCACGATCCATTTTCCTATAACTTGACACTAGATGTCGCGTCAACACATGAACTTCAAGACTATTCAGCCGATCGTCATGAAAATTCGTATACATCGATATCTTGAATGCGAAGAATATTTTTGCCGTATCCGTTTTGCTAAAACTCGCCACTAGATTGTGCTACGCCGCATCGCCTTCTGCACCGTAAAAACGATTGCCTTGAAATTCAGTATGCATGATTATTGAACACAATATAACGCGATATCCATTTTGCTATATCTCTTTATTACAATAAATAGTAATCACAACAAATATTAATATCAAAAAGTCCATTCATTCCCGTGCGAAGAACGGGTACTTCAGCTAGTTTATTTATAATTTTGTACGATCGCAAGGGTTCCTCACACACGGGTGGGCACTGGCGCGACCTCGTCCTTAGCTGCCGGCGCCCATGGTAGGGGGTCCATATTAGGTCCCATAAAGAGACAAACGCATTCATCATTCTTCAATCGGGGCCAGCGTTTTTAATAAATACATGGACAACAACTTAGAATTCTGTCCCATAATATTTTTGATGACGAAGATAATAAATACCGCACCATACCTTTAGCCTTTTCGTACCATATCGCTCGTACAGATATATAGGTGTGCGTGCATCTTTATAGCAACAGAGATTCAATTTGTAATAAAATAAATAAAACATTCCGATGATTCGAGTTTCGTGAAACACGCACAACAGTTTTTTAGGCTCCCAATGATGAGTACAGTAATCAGTACTCCGTCTTTATACAGCGCCTCGATGTATCGAGTATTCGGACATATAGCGATGCTTATGTTTACCCTCGCTTTTTCGTACTTTTTTTGCGATCGTTTCTTTACTGTAGAAGCATACAGTCAGGAGCCTTGATAAAGGGGGGGAGCCTCCTCCCCCCCCCTACTCACAAAATTCTATTAAACTTGGCAAAATTAGATACTTAGTTGGCAAACTTGGTAAAAAAAAAATTAACGAAAACTATAATTGACTTTCTATTTCTGGTACATTTGGCAAAATGACGCAAATCCAGTTCGCAAAAGTCAGAAGTTGGTAATGTAATTGATAAGAAAATAGATAAGTCAGTAAAAACCGTTATTGAACTTGGCAGGTTATCGACATAGCCCCTCCCACTTACAAAAAAAAGCAATGGCTCTGCAGTCCATTTAAAAAATACATCTCTAATCCCGTAAGCGAGATACAATTCATTCATTTTCGCTCACTGACTCATAACGGCCAGTTGTGAGAGAAAAATCAAATCGGATGACTTTGGTCAGTTTATTCAGCAGGAAACGAAATGTGTATACATTTGAAAAGATCAATTAGACTTCGTCTATGTTTGAAATGATTTGCTTTCATTACAGTACTTATACTATTCATTTTATTATATTCATAAAAGTAAAATGTCATCCCATCGCGTCTCGCCTTTTCTATCGGATACACCGCGCATTTTTCTCGTCTCACCTGCAAGAGCGATAGAACGAAGGGACTATGGTATTTGTTTCGTTCTATTTTCTCGAAGGGAAGTGTTCTTCCTCAATTGTAGATTGGTCTTTGAAGGTTTTTTAAAAACTAGTGCCAGTAACATTTTGCCGTGAAATTGTAAGAACTGTATCGCCTTATGGCTTGATGGAATCGAGCCGGTCTTAGGGTGGAGCGAACGGTGCCACCGCACCGGGCGCCTTCCCTATGGGTGCCAAAATACCTTCCGTTATAATATGTACATGTATATTTGAGAATCCAAATAGTGTTGAAATTTTCTTTTTAACCCCTTTGAAAACTTTTCTCGCTGCATGTGTATGGGTGTGTGTCGGACACTGTGATTGAAATCACTGCAATGAATTTCATGGAGTGATTCCTTCGATATTCCCCTTTACTTCTTGGACTGGGAGGCAGCGTTCCTACCTCCCTCTCTCTCTAAATAGAAGTCTTTTAAATAATCACGAAGTCTCGTGTTTTGCCTGAAAAAGTACGAAATCTCGAGCACAGGCCACCGTCCAGTAACGCAAACCAAGCAGCGAGCTGCGCAGCGCAGTATTAAGCGACAAGGCAGATTCACTTACCTCCTTTCGGGTGCGGGGCCGCTAGCGGTCACGTGAGATCCGGGCGCCCGATCCGGCGTTGGGATGAGTCCATGGTCTCGCAATCACCCGACCTCCGGTCCGACGGCTATCCAGTCCTGTGTACGGGCGGAGCTTTGCTCCCTTTGACTCCGCTTCGCTCCTGTAAACACGTATCACAAGCGTACACTCTTTCGCATCACAAACATACAAAGCGAGCATATGCCCATTCGTTTCACAAGCATACATAGCAAGCATACTTACATTCGCATCACAAGCACACATAACAAGCATACATGCATTCGCATCACAAGCACACATAACAAGCATACATGCATTCGCATCACAAGCACACATAACAAGCATACATGCATTCGCATCACAAGCACACATAACAAGCATACATGCATTCGCATCACAAGCACACATATCAAACATACACACATTCTCATCACAAGCATACATAGCAAGCACACATGCAGTCGCATCACAGGCATACATAGCAAGCACACATGCATTCGCATCACAAGCATGCATAGCGAGCATACATGCATTCGCATCACAAGCATACATAGCGAGCATACATGCATTCGCATCACAAGCATACATTAGCGAGCATACATGCATTCGCATCACAAGCTTGCATAGCAAGCATACACACACTCGCATCACAAGCATACGCTCCTACATTCACTACAGATGCACACGAACAAGCACATCCACATTCGTTTACAAGCGTGGATACATTCATTCACACAGTCGTGTATACACACAAAACGTAGTCACCTCACACGCCTACAAAGACACATTGACATCACAGGCATACAGGCAGTTACAACACATGCACACCTAGGCACACATTCGTACACAGGTACTGCACACATAAATACAGGCATGCATGCATTCACATAGTAGTATACACAAACTCTCGTCACAAGCCTACACACGCAAATACTTACGCCACAAGCAGATAGTATATACATTCACTTCATATGCACACACGTGTAACAAACATACATTTCACACGCACAACATGTAAACATACACTCGCATAGCCGTATAGCACATAAACTTTCACGGGTACTCTATTCTTATATATTCACACCCACAAACACACATGCACGTAATTAGAAAACACACATATATACATAAGACACACATGCACAATAGTAACATATGAAAGTTCCACACAGTTTAAGTTTCACACACAAACTTAAACTACATACATTAATTATTTATTCATAAACATTTTTACACAAACGTGTAAAAATGTGTAAAAACGTGTAATATATATACATGCACACGTCACTCGTTTGAAAGAAAACCGTTACAACTTTAAAAAAAGAAAACATTTTGAGAGAATATCTGAATGTCACGAACTTTAAAATAGAAATTTTACGTTTTCATTTAGAAACTTCAGATTTAAATCCACATGTTACTATAAGTCTTCCACATAAAACAGATCACTTTTGTAAGGTTGTTATAAAGGAACAAACAAGAGAAACATGGGTTTGGGATTTCGAGTTTTCGTCCAAACGAGCGATGTATAAAACTAAACAAAGCACTCAAAATAACCTATTTCTAAAAATTAACTAACAAAATGGTAAACAAACATAGGAGTACTGTTAAGTATTGAGTAGAAGACATGATATTTAGTATTCTACTTAAATATAAAAATTAAATACGTTCTAATTATTTACCTTACACATTATTACACATCTAAGCTATCACTAACTAATAAGTGCAGTTAAGTGTAACAATAGATATAAACGAACTAAATAAAAGACTCATTTAATAATGATTAACCCATGATGCCTAACGCCCCTTTTTCGGGACGCTCCAATTTTTGCATTTTCGCAATCAGCAGCAAAAATTTTAAACGTTTTTTTTTTAATTTTCCTTCCTTCGCGAGCGTTCCATCTCAGCTCCACAAAATACTTTAACCAAGTGGGATGGAAAATTTTCACTTTTCAAACATAATTTTTTTTAAAAAGAAATAATTACTTGTGCACGGGCTGATGTCCGATATTTATCTAGAATTGACTGGAGAAAGTCATGCAAACAGATGGAAATACGAAGAAAAATTGAATTAAAGTAATATTACATTTTATACATACAGCGCTCGAATGTAAGGCAATCCATTTTTAAATACTCATATATACATTTATTATAAACATATAAAGAAAGCAATAGATTAAACACGTTTACATCATCTATTTTCCATCTGCTATTCAAAAAGGTGCCGATCGGTGAATACATGCAAGCAATGGGCAGTCAGAAAAGGCCACCTACCTAACCCTTCGAAACCCAAAGAGATTTTGCCATTTGTCAAATGAAACGTTATGTATACCGAAGTGCCAAGCGATTCTATAAAAAAAACTTGCACAACAAACAGCGATACAATTTCTGAAATGACAACTGCGGCGACGAGGATTATGCTAATAAAGGGGAACAAGAGTTCCCCCACAGGCAATATATATTATAGGTTTTATACTATAGAAGATCGACATGTTGTAAATTCAAATGAATTCAGAAAAAAAAGCGAAACGAAAGCTTTTTGCTTGGAACCGGCATTGTTCTGTACTTGACTCAAATACCACTGACCACTATTAACAGAAACATTGTATCAACAGAAAATTATGCGGAAAAAAAATAAAGAAACCGACTCATATACTTCACACAATTTCTGCTTTCCTAATTCGTGGCAGATTCCAGCCAACCGCAATCACATTCTATTGCCCGCCATCTTGCTGGTCGTTAAGTCGCGCAATGGCAACGGCTGCCCTTTTTTCAGCATGGGGCCATCTATCCAGCTGTTCTCGCATTCTTCCATTTTTCGGCAGATATCAGTGCTGTTAAAAATAACCGTGTCCCTTTTTTAACGGGAAAGGACGTGCTCAAAAGTAGAGGATTCTCGTGGAGCTCTGTCACCCGCCACTCTTTTTATAGAAATCCAATCTATTCTTCGTGACTGGCAACAGTCAAAACATCCGAGTTGGGTGTTCCCAGAGAGGGAACACTGCGCGTTAAAGGGTTAAAGAGAATTTGAAAGAAGAATGAAAAGTCAGAGGATGATAGGGGCTCTCGCAGAGCAGTGGTACTTCTCTCGCGGAATAAAGACTTCATAATCCATAAATACGAAAATTTACTGCGAGATGACATCGTACAATTGAAGAGCTACCATCTGTAAAGGAAACAAGGAGAAATGGGCAATAAAAAAGTAACATGTGGGGGTGGGCACTCGCCCATCAGACATAAGGCCCTCAGTACTAGCCATTTCATTATGGGGACACCTAGTAGGCGGCCTATGTTAACCCCAATGAAGGGACGGATACTTCAACACCCAAGGTGTGACAGAATCGTTCGTTATCCACCACAACACCTAAACGAGATAAAATATTTTTACGCTTAAACTTATTTTCGAGATCCGGTGAAGTGCTAGCCAAGGACAAGAGATATTTCCCAAGATACCGACTTCGATTACGAACAAATAAACAAACAAAAAAAAAAACGATGGGAGCTGTCCAGTAACATACATTCATAATACATATACTTTCCAACCATTCTCTCTCCGCCAATATAAATCGGCCACTTCTCCCAACCCAACATTTTGAGAACAACTTGCCGATACTTCTCATTTCTTTCAATTTGCATGGAAGATAAATACGTAACTAACTTTATTACTCCCTTTATTTTATCTGACAAATCTATCTTTGATTCTCTCTATATACTTTTTACGAATAATAGTTGCGAGTACTTCGGCCCAAATATCCCTTCATGAAGTGCCAATATGACACATGGCACTCCATTTTATTATAGTGTACTAAAAGTTCTCGTACTGACGACCCGTGGATATCATTGGAACATTTATTGAGCTCATCTTCCCAACTATTTACGTTCAGAATATAAAACATTTAGGGCCATTCTCCGATGGCGTGATCCATGAGTGCCACCACGAAGAACAAAATAACCCACATCTTTATCCTCGCCCAATTAGAGAGCGAAAAATATCCAAACACTAAAAAATGGAGAATGAACGCCATTATCAGAAGACTATAACATTCATTTTTTAAAGCTGGTTAGGTTGCAGTACGGAAACTGAAGGACCCAGTGTATTGTTAGGGCAAAATATAAAGTTAAAATATTATATACATAACCCACATACCTAGGTACGTACAAGCATAATTATTTTTGGCAACAGAAAAAAACAACCTATGTCCCTTTATAGAACAGGGACATAGAAGTCAAGAAATCCCCCCTGCCTTTAAGGCCACGTGACCTCCGATATCCAGGTGTCCACCCACGTCAGGAGGCGAAAGGGGTCATCGTGAGTGGCCTGACCGACATAAAAAAAGTCGCCCGGTCAGTAACCCTTTTCTTCATTTTAGCTGACAAAATAGCAGGATTTTATAAGTTAAGAAGTAAACGCGCGTCTTTTAGCTTCATTTAAGAAGGAATTATTAAAATTACAAATTTAAAAACATGCGTTGCATAACAGAGCCTATCATACATTGATTTTTATAACCCGATTCAAAAAACAGATGGGAGTGTTCAAGCCACAGCAACTTTGAAACGAAAAACGAAGTTTGCTAAAACCGAAATCCGATTTTCGAACGAGTCGCCCTAAAACTCGAAAGTAGCACGGAAACGACGTTTCTTTTTTGAATCAAAAAGTCACCAAATCTTTAAACGAGTTGCAAAAGTCGCCTTTTGAGTCGCCGGTGGACACTGTGGACATCGGAGTAACGAGAGGGAGTGGACTCACCCCTCACCAGGATTTTGCTGCAGAAATGGACAGCTGCTCCATGCTCGTGTCCGGTTGTTCAGGGGATCTCGCTCCTTTGCGGGCCACCTGCAAATTATTTATTTTTAAGTACACATTCACATTAAGGACATTCTTTAAACAAGTATGATTAAAAAAAAAAAAAAGAACGACTTTACCCAATCGGAAAAGGATGCCCATTGTAAAACAGTAGGGTTTGGCTATTTCTCGCCCAATACAGAAGATACCGGTTATAACGTACTCTCACGGGACCTAAAAAAGAAAGTGGGCTCATAATTTCACTGTATATGCGTTTCAAAAAAGTCTGATTTTTTAAAATTTAAGTTAAATAAAAGACGGAGAAAATTCTTTATTACAATTTTATTGAGATAAATTATCTGTCATTTTCTTTTGTTTTAAATGAGCAGATGCTACTTTTAAAATACCGTTTTGGATATTCGTAATAGACTTTTGGATATTCAGTAGAGTCTCTGCATCATCATTGCGGCATTCAAAAAATCGTGATCATGTTTTTGCATCATTGAATGATGCGAAAAGCTTTAAAAGTTGAAAATTGTTACAAAGGAATTAAAATATTTCATTTTTGAAAATTGTCTTCCAATAATTTTTAAATATTTTTTTTTTAATCAAGAGACGTTAGTTTTTAAATAAACACTTACAGTCAGCGTATAGTTAAACTCGTTTACGACACCACTGAATAGATGAGAATTATTTATGAATCTATAACTTACACTGATAGTGGGCTTGTGTTCTGTAGGAAAGTGGTACAGAATATTTTGACGTTACAAGAAAGTTATAACTGTAATCGTGGTTTCTATAACAGAGTTCAGCAATATTTGAAACGTTACATCCCCTGAACTAAAATCCTGGGTGCGCCACTGGTACCCAGTACCCTATTGAAAACTGCGTATACAGCAATCATAGATATTTCACAGGAGCACTCCAAAGAATTCTTATACATGACACTCTATGCAGTCGTTCTTTCAAGCGGCTTTAAGAGATCTTCGGGTATTTAAAACTAAATAAAAGGGATATATGCTATTAAGGACTAGAAGATAAAAAACTGTTCGTCCAAAAGAGTGCGTCTATCATTTATAGTTCTTCTACAGGAGTACTCAAAAGTATTTTAATACATGATTGACTGTGGCATTGCACCGAGATTCATGCATTTCAAATACAATACAATAAGCCTATAAACATTTATAACTGTTCATTCTTTAAAATTCATTTCCATGTTTTAACTAAAGTTCGTTTAGAGGGTCTCTCAAAATTAAATTAAGTGATAAACCGCTTTTTTTAAGGTAAACGTCTCGAGTTTCGGCCTACCTTGCCGCTGTCGATTGAATGGTCTGAAGTTTTGGGAGATTTTCACCCGTTTTAACGTGAATGTGCTTCTAACACCCTTAAAAAAGTCCTGCGCCCAGGGAACCCCCCCCCTAAGTTAGTATATCGAAAAATTTGGTGAAAACATGCAGTTGCGTTGTAAAGTGTTCATAATCCATGCGCTAGGCACGATTTACTTTTATTATTTTCTAATTTGTATGTTATTGGAAATGTCATCCGAACTCGACGCAATGAACAGGCGACCGCATTCAACAGTAGCCCCTTCCGAATAAAGAAAGGATTATTGAAATCGGTCGCCGAGGTAAAAAAGGATCGCTGGACATACATATAAAAATAAATAAATAAATAAAACAAGATTCCGACGAATGGGTAAATTGGATAACTTTGATAGGTAACCAACTTCCTTTTGTTAAGTCGGTTAACCTTTCACAGACCGAATTGAGATCCAGGCATATTTAAAATTATTTTTTGCATATTTTGTCTCCTACTGCGTTACTTAACCCTTTGATGCGCAATCCTTTCCCAATGCTGAAAAAAGGGAAGCCGTTGCCATCGCTCGACTTAACTACCAGCAAGATGGCGGACGATCGAAACGTTCATCGCGTGCATCGATGAACGATCGAAACGTTCAGCTGGCTGTGCGCACAGCCAGCTGCGTCAAAAAAAGGGTCTCTAGATCTGTGGCACACGATGAACGTTTCGATCGTCCGCCATCTTGCTGGTAGTTAAGTCGAGCGATGGCAACGCCTGCACTTTTTTCAGCATTGGGCCATCTATCCAGCTGTTCTCGCGTTCCTCCATCTTTCGGCAGATGTCAGTGCAGTTAAAAAGAATCGCGACAATTTTTTTACGGGAAATGACGTGCTAAAAAGTAAAAGATTGTCGTGGAGCGATGTCACCCGCAACTATTTTTATAGAAATCAAATTTATTCTTCGTGACTGGCAACAGTCAAAACGTCAGAGTTTGGCGTTCCCGGAGCGGACACACTGTGCGTTAAATAGTTAAGGGTTACAAAATGAATCCCTCCATCGAAAAAAGTGTCCTTGCCACTTTTAGTTCCGCTACAGGAACACTCAAAAACATTTCAACACATTGCGGTCTATGGCATACAATTTTAGAGACATTCATCCATTTCGGGCACAGTACCGTCCTACCCTATAAGTTAGGTAATAGTCCGACCACAGACACGTGCCTCCCTCAAGAATTACGGCAAAAGTCGCGAAGCCTGGCGACTTTGGGTGTACGTCTGTGTGTGTTAAACTCTCATTTGGGTTCCAATCTACAGGATTATCTGCCAGTTTATTGGCAGGACCACCCAAAAGAATTTCAATGCATGAATGTCTATGGACATCTTCAATATATTACGTCAATAGTCCATCATGGTTGGGTCCATGCTCGAAATCTCGCCACGTGTCATCGACCTAGGCGAGTTTTGCCATGAATGTGGCCCAATTGGGCGTCAAAAATAAATTCGTATTTCGCGTAACTAAAAATTTTATGCGTAGAATATCGAAATTTTGTACTTAGAACTTAGAACTACTGTAACGTCTAATTGTGCATCTCTGTTTGCGATCAACTGGGTCGTTTATTGTCAGGGTCAGACAAATGACTTTACATTAAGGTGTATGGATGCATTCCATTCATTGAAAGTCTGTGGTCAATGCCTGGCTATCCCCAAAATCTCAACACTATCTCAAGCTTGTCGGCTTTTGGCGAAATATCGCCCAATTAAGTGTCAGGAGCAAATCTTTCCTATGGAACCCAGCTTGGCGATTTCGGAAATATTTGGCTAGATATCGATGAATATTAGTATTACTGCGGTATTGTATCTCTTTCAAAGAAAATAAGTTTAGACCAAGCGCGCCAAAAATATTTTTGATTGAATCAGTGGCGATCAGAGGGGGGGGGGGGGGTTAGTTAGAAGAATGACCTATACATCCATTTTATGGAAGTAAAATAGGATCTTTTCATTGATTTCTTTTTTCTCTGGGATTAAAAGGGGGGCAGTCGCCCCCCTTTTAATCCGCCCTTGGGTTGAATAGACATGCAAGGAAGTGATGTGTTGTCCATAGTGATCCTAGACGCATGCAATAAATTATCCAGTTAGAAGAGTGGCCACTGTTACCGTGAGAAACTAGAATTCCGCGGACAGAAAGCGTGGAGACAGTAACATCCCTCCCGGCTGAATAATCAAAATCAGGAAGTGAAACATATGATGGACACGGGCATCGGCAGAATATTTTTCAGGGGTCGGCCAAGGTTCATTCAACGTAGGGATACCCTGATAGAAAAAACAAAAAAGTAGGGAAAACGGAGTGCAGATATGCTGGGAGGGGCAAGTGCTCCCCCCTCTTGCCCTATGCTGACGACACCCATGCTGAGTGACACGAGTTAGTACAGACAAGCAATCCGAATTTAAAACATTTTTCAACCTCGTTGAAATTAAAATATGCCAAGCGCATCGATTACTAGTGATGCAACGGATATCAATTTGGCTGGATACCGAATATCCGGCCAAACTTTCAGCCGGATATCCGGTTATCCGAAGGCAATATGTTTTATGTTTTGTTTTATTTTCATTAGTTTTCTTAGATAATTGAGCTATTACTTTTTTCTTTAAATTTTCTCATTAGTTTCAAATCATTTAATTCAAAAATCAGAAATCCTTTTGGGATTGTTTCCATGAATTGAATACCCGTTTGACTGCTATTTAAGCCATACAAATAACAATGTCATGGATGTCCTCTCCCTCAGAAGTTAAATAAACATCTTAAAAGAAAGACATCTCCATTCAACTGCTGGAAAATCAATGTAACCAATTTCCTTACTTTATTAAAATTGGGGGTGGGGACATTTTCTCACCAGCGAACAGTACTACAGCTAGTACGCTATTCTCATAAGCAGGGTCAACTTACGGTAGAAAAAAAAGTAACCGAAGTCTTACGAAGATTAAGAAACAGTGTTTTTGTACAATCATTTCTTCCAGTAATAATTGACTCCAATCTTAAAAAAGGATAGGAGTGCTTCATTCCCCCCCCCCACCCCTTTTTTTTTATATAGGATAAAAATTCATTCAAAACAGCATTGAAAACAAAATATGTTCACAAAACGTTTTTTTCTCTATTATTATTGCAGTTTTTTTTTTTAATTTATTCATTTATTATGTTTATTTGTTATTTCTCAGTATATAATTTTAGGCCGGATGGACTGCCGGATATTTGTAATATCCGGCTACCGCCAATGATCAGGCATATTGGGCGAATAGGCCGGATGTAGTATGTTTGCCCGATATCCGTTGCATCCCTACAGATTATAAAATACCTTCTCAACAGTACAGTCCCTCGGTTTTTTACCCCATCCGTGTGCTGCATTAAAACGGCCCGTATTATTTTCAGAATGTCATTTAATCTGCAAACAGCGAGAATCATTATGGTAACTACTTTCATAAGTCCACACTATACTGGGTGATTCAAAATAGATCTTAAGGCGATTATTTTTTAAACCGTAAGGGATCGAAACATACTTCCAATTAGATAAGTTCGTCCAATTAAGAATAAGTTTGAGATACGGCATTTTTTTACTGAGGGTTGTATACATATTGAAATACGAAATTTTTTATACGGTCCCTCCTTTCCTACCCTTTATATTTAGAAGAAGGTTGCTCTTTGCCTAAGAAAATTGATAAAACAAATCTCGTGTCTACGTGGAATAGTTTCCGATATAGATCATTTGAAAATTTTGGCATGGGTCGCCAAGCAATAAGGGATGTCTCCAAAGTGAGAAAAATGTACTTACTTTTCAAAAGACGTTCATTAATGTTAATAGTCACTCGATAGACACAGTTGACTCCTCAAATCCTAATTTAGCTAGAATTTTCCTATAACGCATGTTTGGCAGTTTCAAGTGAAAGTGGCCACACCATCGTAACCTACACCATTATTTTGTCATTCTATTTTATATTTTAAAATTCCTTCTCTAGAAACGTTACGTAATGAGTGGATGGCCCCTTAAAAGACTCAATTATCGCTCAATTCATAAAGCAGTACCGATCCTTTTAGGTAAAACGGTACTTGTTCATTTTACACATTTGAACGTGTTTAATTACCTCTCAAAACAATGGGATCATTATTTAACTTTTATCAACTCATAGTGGGTCCCCTAAAGTAAAGATTTTTTTCGCCTGAAAATCGAAACCAACACAGTAGGTAAATTGGTGTAAGTCATCCATTTTAACATTAATTTTCTCGCTAACTATTTCACTTAGAGACACGGGATTTGTTTTATCAATTTTCTTAGGCAAAGAGCCACATTCTTCTAACTATAAAGGGTAGGAAAGGAGGGACCGTATAAAAATTAAATTTCGTATTTTAATAGGTATACAACTCCCAGTAAAAAAAATGCCCTATCTGAAAGCTACTCTTAATTGGACGAACTTTTCTAATTGGAAGTATGTTTCGATCCCTTACGGTTTAAAAAATAATCGCCTTAATATCTATTTTGAATCACCCGGTATATACAAAATGATGTTACTTAAAAATGACAAAGAGTTAAGTACCCTATGAATGTACTCCGTTTCATACTAACAGAGGTAAACTTTAGGATGCCGGGTCGTGGTTACATGTCACTTATTTAAAACAAAACCTTATACATTCTAAAAATTTCATTTAGTTACAACCCCTACGCCCCTCTAAAGCCCGGGCCAATGGCCCCTATTGTGTCTCTCTTTCTCGGCGGCCCTGGCAGGAAGAAAGGATACGGATAATAGGCACACACGTTCACACAACTCACGCAATGGTATTAAAGTTTTATGAATTATTAAATTTAATTATAGTTTCATGATAACGGTTTATCAAACCAAGTTGACTCGCGTAATAGTCACAATTCTTTTGCCAATTTTAAATTCCGAAAGTCTACTACACGGTATTGTACATGGCTAAAATAGCACACAGGCCCCGATGACCGCACAGGTCAACTAGGCCTCGGTCTAGGGCCCCCCCAAATTTATTAATATAGTTTAAGTTCTATTCCTAAAAATCAGTTATGAGCTAAATTTTTAACAGTCATGAAAATAGATAACTCGATCGTTATGACAACACATTCCGCTGAGCAAAAGGAATATCTTACACTATATTCAGACATAAAAGGAAAGTCTTTAACATCCCACAGGGCCGTACCCAGAAAAAAAATTCGGGGGGGGGGGGACTGGACCCCTGGATGCCCCCCCCTGGGTACGGCCTTGATCCCAATCATTCCGCCATGAGTATTCACTTACGTGAGGTCATTGGATTCTGAAGCATCACTTCTGCATTGAAAGCTAAAAATGTGTGACTTAAAGTTAAAACTTTTCGTGCAGGACAGAGTTTGAAGCTAAATCACCCCCCCTCGCGCTCCCGCTTTGTGTGAAATTGCGGAGAAATACTGGTATCGGTGGTACGACCAAAAAGAAATGACCGCAAAGGGTCCCGTAAAAGCTAGGCCATAGGGCCTCCGCAATGTCGGGCTCCGATTAGTACATAGACACAACCTGTAGAGTACGATGGCATTCTGTACGTGGCAATACTCATGCTAAAAGCCGTTGCTCGTATGTAAAAAAAGAGAAATTACATGTGTCACAGAATGATGAAATTTCAACTTGTTTCCGCGTCAAGTGCCAGTTTAATCCAATAGCCTTTTTGTCCGTTGCCAACAAAATAAGAGAGATTTTAGGAGCTATGGAGTGACACTCGAGAATGTCACTGGGAATACACGAATCCATAATGAGTACTCGTTCTGGGAGAAGTACAGCTGATCTATTTTTCCATTTGCGGACTATTCTGCGACGGCAGGACTACTAACGCGAGTCAGCACAGTCAATATGTTATATCAAATTTTAAAGCTGCCACACACACACACACACAGTAGCTAAAGTATTCTAACTAAAATGTCATGGGATAAAAAATATATTCTCAGTTTTTTTTTTCGAGGTTAGTTTGTATGAGTCATTAAAAACTAAAACTGCGTAGGGCTGGACTCGGGGCCCAGGACCAGGCCCGGACTGGCCAGGTCGGCTGGTCGGCAATCACCGAGAGCCCGTGCACAAGGGGGGCCCAAATAGACACCTAAAAATGGATATACTACTTTATAATCAGTCATTTGCTTATTTATTTCCCACTCATCTTACGTCTTTACGCAGTGGCGCTGCGGAGGACCCCAGGAATCTCGCGGCACGAGGGACCCCCCCCCCAAAGAGCTCTCGAGCCACAGCCGTCAATCGCGCTGCGTTTTCCAGGCAAGCAAGACATATTCTAGAGATAGCAGACTACTAAGTATGGTACTATGTTCCGTCATCAATTCGTCAGTAAGGAGACACTCTTACAAATCTCCAGCGGGGGCGTCGGCTAAGACGCTTACCAGACGGCCGAACATGAACTTTGCTGGAGCCCCTGCCGGTGTCGTTGGACTGTGACAACAATCCAGATACAAGTTCCAATACAGTGTCATATAAAGGTTAAATTAATGATACGTACACTTAACAACGATAAGATAAAATAAAATCCACACAAAAAAATTACAGTGCATTTCAAAAATACAGTGCATTTTCCTACAGCGAGCGTCAGGCTTTCGAGTCCATGGATAACAACTATCCTAATCTACCAGGACAGCGAACTTAGAAGAAAGATCAGTACGTGGGAAAACGTTTACACAGGGTTTCTACAGATTTCACAGCTTTTGCTTCCCTGACATTCCTGACTCTAGCGTGCTTTCCCGAATTTTGAGTTTCTATTTTTAACATTACATCCTATAGTTAATAATTTTTCTATTTTGACCCTTTTTTTAGAAATAATAATAATTACATAATTACACAAGAATCTCATTGGACATCACTGGATTCTAACTAAAACCCTGTTGGATCATAATTTAGGACAAAATGAAGCCTATTTCAACTGCACAAGATAGGCTCATGAAGAACACATTAAAATTATTTATAAGCTTGAATGAGAAAATGAAAATAAAACAATTTCTATACTTAGGTTCAAACAACCAATGTTTTCTTGATTTTACCGCAAAATTCATTTTTTCTTGCATTTCCCTGACCTTTCTTCCATTTCTGCTCATTTCCCTGACTTTTTTACAGAAATCCCTGACCAAAACTCATTTCCGGACTTTCCGGTCTGTAGAAACCCTGTTACGGGAGCCCTCAAAAAGAAAAACGGGCCCGAAGCCATTAAGAGAATGAGAACCACTTGCCTGTTATGCCAGAAGTATCGGCTCTGTCGAGGCACTCGTTCGCCTTGCCGAGGTTCTCGTAAAATTCCAGGGGCTGCGTTGTGAGCCAGTCGTTGAAGACCCCAGTTCAGTCATGATGGCGTGGACATACTTCCGAAGCTTGGGTGGGTCAAGAGTCCATCCACCACCTGGACAATGCAATCGGATATTCAACACCATTGCACTTAGCAACAGCTGTACATCTTTGGCTGCTACTTCTCTGAAGAAACGCTCGAGCCGCGCATGCGTCCTCCCTAGGCAAGGCACACGCAGCGTTCATCACCGTACGACTGCGCGTTTGCATTCTTGGACGAATGGAATGTCAATTTTTTCTCCGGACACCTGCACTCCGCTGTTCGATAGTGACGTGGCATACGCATCCCGTGACCCTCCAGCAGGGAGCGATCCACTTCCGGTCTCTGCGATGAGATTCTGTCACCGGATGGCTCGCTTCCTTGGAATGCTTCACAGCCAGGCACCCCAGTCACCATTCAGGCCAACTGCGCCTCGGCCTAGGGGCCCTAAAAGGATTAAAATAGTTTTAAGCTCTCAAAAAATGATAGAGCAAACACATGAATGACAATCCATAAATCGATGCTATTTTACAACGCTTTCAACTGTGCTAAAGTGCTTGTTTACACTGTATTCAGGGATGGAAGAACTGCCATGTTAGTGTCTAAAGAGGGGCCTTATTATCGCATGGGCCAATCGGGACTTTGCCCAGGGCCCCCGGCTCAAAAGGGACCCATTTTCGAATGTTGTACTGAGACATTCTTTTTTATCTCAAAATTTTATGAAAAATCAAACAAATTTCATAGATGGGGGTCCCCAAATTCATCCATGCCGGGGCCCCTGTGGGTCATCATCAGGCCCTGTGTCTAAAGCATTCTACGATGGAGCATTCAGGGACTCGGCCGTAACCAGAGGGGGGGGGGTTATGGGGGCTGAGCCCTACCTAGCAGGCTTATAGATAAATACTACTGTTTAGAAATGAATGATTTTTAACAATCGTTATATTTTACATCATTAAAAATAACCATTGTTTTGGGGGAATTTCTTATCACAATTGCTAAACTTCTATATATATATACCGTTAATTATTTTGCTGCTCTTGGTTGCGTGTAGTATCTGATCTTGGATTTTTCCGAGAACACAAAACTGCCACGCAAAGCTTTCGAGGGGAGTAAAAACTTAAAAATTTCAACGTGTTCCTGTTGCATTCAAAATGGCAACGAATATTTTCAACATTTGCTGTGAAGACTGATACTGTAAAAAATTGGAATTCAATTATATTTTTCAGAAACAAAATGAACACAGGATTAAGTAACCTGTGTCTCCGTTTCGGTTTTACCTCACACATAAAGTTGTAACAGTCCCCAACAGTGCTCTAAATCGTATAATTCCCACATTCGTCAGATTTAAAGGTAATAAGAAAAGTCAACGGGCACTCTTTTAAACTGATCGCTCTATATAATATTTATATTTTGCTTTATCATACATATTTAAAATGAAATATAAATAAAATGGATTTTTCAGTCAATTTTCATTTGAATATTTTTCATGCAATCTCAATGAAAAATTTATTAACATATTGAATGTTAAGTATTTTAAAAATACGGCGTTTTCTGAAACAAATACTCTAAAAAAAATGTACAAATTGAAAAACAGTCTCTTCCCTCGCCCCTCGATTACTAATACTTATATTCGGTCAGCCCCCTAACTAGATTCAAAGCCCTACCTAACATTTCATCCTGGTTATGGCCCTGCCTCATCTGAAGCACAACTTATGAGCATTCGAATTTTATGTACTTTAAGTTAAAAATCTGAACAAAGCCCCCCCCCCCTCCTTGGTTGAAACGAAAATGTGTCCCTGTGATAATATGTATCAACTAGGTATGACCGTATAGGGTCCCCCAAAGAGTGTTTGGCCTAGGGCCTCCGAATGTCTTCAGACTCTGTTCGCAGCACTGTGTTGAATGGATGAATGCCTGGAACAGCCGTGGGCCGTCCTGTACAGTACAGTGAGTCATTGTCCTCAGATGTCGTCATACGACTCCCATTGGGTGGTTTTCGCCAGATGTAACCTGAACACACGTGAGAACCGCATAAAAAGTCCTCCCCCATGCACAGATTTGGTTAGCAATCTATGAAGAGAAAATGTGACGCGGAAAAATCCCACAATCATTTTAAGGAAAGAATTTGGGGGGAGGGGGGGGGAGCCTTTTAAAATCGCGAATAACTTCCAGGATCTTATTTTACAACCCTTCTAAATTATGAGCGACGAAACATTTGTAAAAAAATGAAGCTTAATATTTTTTCAGTTAGAAAGAGTCATGGCCTATTTTGAAATACTCAACAATACAATTGAGTTGAACTTATAATCCAAAAATAGAATGTACATGTAAAGTTCATTTTACATCAGGAGAAACTGGAACGGTACTCTTATTTCCTTATCAAAATGTCACACATACTTGACGTGACCATTTATTTTTTCCTTCAGAAAGGGACATCTACTACTTTTTTGGTAAGAGTGTATTTATTTTCTTCCTCAAAATGGGACACCTACTGTTTTTAAGGTAATGGTGTGGGGAGACTGAATGCACAGGTCTGAGTATCTTTGAGTGGTTAAGAAAACGCTCAAAAAAGCTTGTGTTCATGTTAATATGAAAATAAAATGAAAAAAAAAAACTTTTCTAAAACACACATATACCATAAAAACAAAGTGCAAGACGTACGTTTCGGGTGGTACAAGGAGTAGGCCCTTCTTTGACTTCAAAAACACCCTCCGACACAAGGCAGGAAGGTGAGAAATGTAAACAAAAGGACACACAGAAAAAAAAGGTTACAACATTCTCCGACTAAAATGTTTTGAGATTTGAGAGTTAAATACATACACGTACAACAAAAGTCGCCAAACTTGGCGACTTTTGGCGTAGTTCTTGAGGTAGGCACGTGACCGTGGTCGGACCATTACCTAACTTATATGGTAGGACGGTATTGTGCTTGAAGTGGATGAATGCCCCTAAAATTGCCATTGACCATAATGTATTGGAAATCTTTTGAGTGCTCCTGTAGCTGAACTATAAATGATAAAGACACTTCTTTTAATGGAGAAATTCATTTTGTAACTCTTAACAGCATATATCACTTCTGAGTCGTTTGAAATAGCTCAATACCTCTAAAAAACGCTTTGATGAATTTCGGCCCATAGAGCGTAATGTATTTTGAATCTTTTAGGCGGTCCTGTCAGGGGCGTAGCCAGGGGGTGATATCGGGATATATCCCCCCCCCCGAAATTTTTGGATTAGTGATGAAATTCCGTCTATTTATGCACATATAAGTTCATATCCCACCCCCGAAAAAATTTCCAGGCGCATATCCCCCCCCCCCCCGAAAAAATTTCCTGGCTACGCGCCTGGGTCCTGTAGATAAACTATCCAGTCGAATGGAACCGAAAGGGGAGGTGGACAACAAGATGTTACAACAATCCTAAAGATAAAGTTTCAACATTCTACGCCCAATAGTTTTTGAGATATGCGAGTTTAATGAATTTCGGCCCATAGAGCGTAATGTATTTCGAATCTTTTGGGCGGTCATATCCCCATCTCCCGAAAAATTTTCCAGGCGCATATCCCCTCCCCGAAAAATTTTCCTGGCTACGTGCCTGGGTCCTGTATATAAACTATCCAGTCGAATAGAACCGAAAGGGGAGGTGGACAACAAGATGTTACAACAATCCTAAATATAAAGTTTCAACATTCTACGCGTAATAGTTTTTGAGATATTCTAGTTTAATGAATTTCGGCCCATAGAGCGTAATGTATTTCGAATCTTTTGGGCGGTCCTGTACATAAACTATCCATTCGATTGAGACAAAAAGGGGAGGTGCACAACTAAAACCACACAAAATGCTAGAATATAGTTTGAAATCTGAAGAAAACCCTACCCAAGTCCCTAAAATCAACAAAAATTGAAAAGTGACTCGACGGGCTCGCGTAGACAAAAAACCCGTGATTGAAAGAAATAGCACTCTCAAGTGCTAATAAATGTCTAAATTCTAAATCCTTACTATATATCACTATTTGATAAAAGTTCTGAAATAAAAGCTTATTACAATAAAATATCTCGTAAAGTCTCAGTTACTGAGCTAACCTAGTCTTTCCTCCCACCTTATCTATATAAATAAAACAATGTGTAAACTGTCCGTTAGTTTGTCTGTCTGTCTGTCTGTCTGTCTGCGTCTCGCGTAGCTCTGAAACGGGTGATCGTAGACCTACCAAATTTTCTACGGAAATTCTCCAAGACGGGTCTCGATACACCTCGAAGCGATTTTTTGGAAATTCGAATTAGAAAATGTTTTATTTTATGTTTTGTCCGATTTTTAGCGATTTTTCTTGCGTAATACATAATAACGCCGGTAATTGCACTCGCAAGAAAACGATAGTTACATCATCGTATAGAGGAGAAAATTTTCTTTTAAAAACTGTTTGTTAGGACTGTAACATAATTTAAAGATTTTTGGGAATTTTTCAAATAAAATTAAATTTGACGCTGACTTTTGTAAAATATTTTTAAAACTGCTGCATCTTGAATTCTATCTGTCATAATTTTTTATATTTCGGCAAAAGACGGAGCACACAATTCGCCCACTTTTAAAAGAAGAACGGAGGGAAAATATAAATTAGGAGAATTTTTACGAATTTTTAAGTAAAGAAGGATTTTCATTTCAGTAGCACCTGCTTATAATTTCGGTTTGATATCTTGCGGTTTGGTTGTCATGGATACAGTAACAATGATTAAAATTGCCAGTTGAAAAAAATTATTAAAAACGGGTCCCGCGAGCAGACGATTTATTTGCTTGGCCTCGATTTCCTTTTATAAATACTGGATTTATTTGTGAGAAGAAAAATTAAACTGCATAATCTAGAAAAACAATTTTAAAGCCTTTATAAATAGCGCAGTCTTATCTCTTATCTCTTTTCTTTTTGTAAAGGGTTGCAAGAGAGGGTGACGTATTTTTAAAATTAAAAAAAATGTCCATTTCATGTAGTGTCTGAGGTATTTAACGCTAAAACGTGAATCTAAAAGACAGCATGTCTGAGGAAATAAGACATTTTGAAAGTGAGAAGTTCACTGCAAATGGTCCATTTTCACTTTTTTGATACCGAATGTCGCTGACATAGTTTTTTTTTTTTTTTCTGTGTGTGTGTGTGTGTGTGTCATTATACTGCAATGATCTCAGGTTATTACACATATGACGAAAATTTTAAGAGTGAAATAATTTTGCTTTTTCTAGATTCCACATCACTGGAATTAATTCGAATTACACATGTGAGGAAATTTTTCGTTTCCTACCGTGCGAAGAACGGGCACGCAGCTAGTTTTAAATATTTTTTCAGCTTACACTGCCCACTTTAATAGATAAAGAATAAAAGCGTGTTACCGCCTTTTGGGAAAACAAGATACTGAAAATTATCTAAATGCATAACATTCTGAATAGATATTCACAGCATTTCCCAGGAATTTTATGCAATTATTATTATGAACTTTACCGAAACACAAATAACTAAACATAAGTGTCAATTACTGGTGAAACTATATCACCATTTAGTAATTGCCACCTCATCTTAAACAAATAAATAAATAATTTCATTTATTGAAAAAAATCTACAGACTGATTTCTATGTACTATTATCTGATACAATTTAGTTTATATTGATTTCCATAAAGGAAATATGTTTCAAATAGAAACAGTTTGATAAGGAACTAATTTTAATATCAGGATTAAGCCAGCTGCAGAGAATCAGACTTTTCTTTAACACCGAGTTTAAAATCTCAATTTATGTTACCTGAAACCCTCTGGAGGTAAAAAAAAATGCATGAAATTGAAGACAGATATCTAGATTGGTTGTAGATAGCACCTTTTAAAAACAATTCCGAAATAAAAGCTTATTATAATAAATTATCTGGCCAAGTGTCAATTACTGGTGCACCACCCTTCATCTCATATAAATATTTTTTAAATTTAAATAATGTTTTTTTTTAAATTTATCATCTAATTATTATCATCATCATCATGCTTCACATTTATTATAATGCTTTTAAGTACTAATTTGTAATCACGTTGAATATTTAACGTTTCATTGTATTTGCATTGTTCACGTGTGTATCGGCAAATCAAAACACCTATCTTCTCTTGTGCATCCGATATATATTTATAGATGTTATTGCACTTAGTTCTAAGAGAATGCTGGTAGGAACTCTCTATGAAGCTGCTTTAAACAGACGAGCAGACTGTAATTGAAAGGAAGGATGAGACATCAGTAACAGTGCCTCATATTTCCTTTCAATTACAGTCTGATAAAAGCCACTCAAAATCGGCAGACGTTGATTAAATTTTTTCGTTATCTAAGGAACAGACGGTAAATCTCTTAAGCATCCAACTTTTTAGTTCTGAAAGAGAGTGTCCTTTGAGAAAGAGGTAGATATCTCTAAATGTCGAATTAGATTAGAAACTTTGAGCTCGTGCTTCTATCCGTTTTTTAAGTTCCAGAAAAGAGAAATTAAAATTAAGCACTTTAAGACTATCAGAATTAGACCTTAAGACTATCAGAATTTAAAAAGATGCTACATATCTTGTCATTAATAGTGAGCCGAGTGCTTTTACAACAATATTACGGCGACTTAATTGAGAGAAGAAAAGTTTGAATTAAAAGAGTAAAGATTGTATTAAATGTATTTCATACAAACTTTTGGGATCACTTATGATACACGAAAAAAAAAAAGAATTCGTGTAGAGTATATATTAATAAAATTAAAGTAGTAAATGTAAAAAATAATTACTACATCAGTTATTTTTAATTTTTAATAAAACCATTCGAACTAAATATAAGCAATATGATTGAAATTTCTTATAAAAGCAAAAAATAACAAGTTTATAGGGCATGCGTATTTTTGAAGCTCATAACTACATGAAATGTGAATTGAATTTAAAAAAAGTCTGCAGCAGTTCTCTTCATATATTCGGCAATTTATGCGTTTTTCAGTTTATAATTTTATGTTACCATTTTTGTGTATGATTTCATGTAATTGCAAACAAATCAATCTATTTATACTTTCAGGGAAATAACTTTGTAAATCAACAAAACATTTGTTAATTTTAGCCAAATACTTACCTTAAAATAAAAGAAAATATTTTGCTGATTCAAGCAAGCATTTTAAAATTCTTATATTATGAATTCAACAAACGGTTTCAAGTCATTACATCAGAGGTGGCCATGGCCATAGATCGGCTCTCCAGCACATGTGGCTGTCGTAAGCGAGTAGAGTGACTGACTGCAAATAAATTATCTGTACAAAATATTATAAACAAAACATCTGAATTTTTAAATGTAGCTAATTTGTTTAAATTCATGTAAGTTAAAGAACTCAGCAATCCAACTGAAAAATATTTTTAAAAATTCTATTGATTCTATGAAACAAATTTGTAAAACAAATCTTAAAAATTGATTTGCTGGAGTTGGTGTCCTTTGCTGGAGACGATGTCCAACATTTTACACATTCTGTCCATATTACCCGTTTATTGTCGAAATGACTGACTCATAGAGAGGAGTTCTCACTAGCTCAGTTTAAAACTGATAAGTTAAAATAGACTGATGTACGATGATTTTCTTTGATAAACTTAATTATCCAGGGCAGGCTTACAATAAATCCAAGTATCGAAAATCAATCATATTCTCTCCCTTTGTAATTTTGTTTCGAGACCAAATTTAAAACTCTGTAAAACAACCATTTGCTTGTTTTGAATGCTAGAAGATTTTTACCTGTTTCACAATCTTTTGTATTTTGAAACAACAATGGATTGTGACATTGTAATAAAGAATAATTTTAAGATTAATATTATTTTTTTTCCAGACTATATAGTTTTTTTTCGTTCTTAGTTATGAAAAGTAGTGAAAATAAGTGAAATGTAAACATATTGAGTATACTCCTCACCAATCATGAATTTTCTTAAGAAAAAAAAATCCGTTCTTGTGATTCTAGAATATCTGAAATCGATCGTTGGTTGTTCTTAGACCAATCAAGTTTGGTCCCGCGCTCTATATCAATCGGAGATTTTTGTTGGTTCAAGAAAACTGTTTTCTCAACACGACTGAAATATTCGTGTTCATGAAACATATGCTCAATCATACATATGCTTTAACGTGCTTAGTAAAAGGAAGAAGGAAGCTGTAGGTGGTCTGATGAAGTTACTTGCGCGAAATATACAGATTTCCCGATCGTCACATTCAGAGACTAACTCCGTTGACTTGGTAAACAAAGTGCTCGCACCTAAAGACACTACCCACCAGCGCGAATACGGAAGAAATGACTGTACTTTGTAAGGAATCTCTCTCTATGATCTTAAATCATTTTGTTTAATTTTGGTTCTATTACAAGTATATCAAAGGTATTATTTCTTTTTTCTTTTACATACACGGCTTCTTGTACAAGCGCCATACTTAAGCAGTAATTGACGGTTATTTACACAATTTTAGCTATTTACGTAAAGATAAGATCGGAACACATTTTTCCTCTTTGATCCTACAAGCTGCACGGGTTGACCAGTGCGGTACCAAGCCCACTGAGTAGAAAGTATCGAAGATGATCAGGAACAGACGTGTAGATGCTTAGTAGTGAAGATAGAGCTTTAGTACTTGGAATGAATTACGGTGAACAGTGGTCGAGTGGGCAAGACACTAAACATTGGTGAATGGCTAAAGTGTGAAGGTCTTGGGTTCTGCCCTATCGTGCGGCTCTCGTTCTAACGATCTGGAGGTTTTCTCCAGATGTAACATGAAAACACATTAGAAGCCTTTAAAGTTCTCAGCCAAACGCAACCCTCCCCCCTAGGTAGGTAGCCCTCGTGTAGCTTTGCAGAAACAAACGAATTACGAAAAATATTAGGAGGATGAAAAATTATTGCTCAATTTCTATTCTAACGAGTATTCCAACACTGAATCAATGGCTGCATTCCTAAACGACTAACTCGTTGCACGAGGTTTCGTAAGAAAACTGGAATGCGTGTGTTTAGTGCTGCCAGTGGTTATCAGTTTCCTTTGACTTTATGAACAACTTCAGTTTATTTAGTTTCGTCACCTAGGAGACGTATTTGTTTACAATTCGCGAATGCGTTCATTTTGCTGAGGAGAGTTTTTAGTACATAATATAAAAACAGCAGGATTTTTAAAAGAAAGAATAGCCATCATTGAAGTGCACCAATCAAAATTTAGAAATTTCAACTTAACCTTCATTTTTTCAAAAGTATTGAGCAAGAGAAGTTCAAATTTCGCTAATAACGGTTTAAATCAACTTCAATCTCGACACTAAAATATGCATTTTTGAATTTGCTAAAATGAAAAATAGAAGAAAATTGAAGAAAAATAGAAGAAACCTTTGAAAATTATGTACCTTCGTAGCATTTTTTAACGTACGCATGAATTTCCTCCTCGAAAAAATAATATTTGCAGCTTTAGGAAACTTAAAATGCTTTTCACAACAACATACTTTTCCATAACAGCGGACGCCATTTGAAAACAGCAACAACGTGCAGCAACTGTATCTTCTAAACAACTGAACGAACTTGATATGCTTTCAGTTTACTTCGTTTGAAAGGAATCGCACTCAGTTTTGTATACGAACGCTCTAGTTTTTAAACTGAATGCACTCAATTTCCTTTACGAACACCTTAGATAGAAACTCGTTGCACGAGTGCAACTCGTTTGGCGTTTACGAATGCGGACAATGTTAGAGAGAAATATGGAAATGATCTAGCTCTGAAAATATAAATGCGGACAACTCTTAAAAGAAACGAAGTATACAGCAGAAAAGGTGAAAACATTATGCTAAACTTCAACCTTGGCTAGTGAAATAAGCAATACAGCTTGTTATAAAAGAAAAATGTGAGTAAAGGTACATATTTACTTTTTATTGCATTTTATCAAGAACACGAAAGCGATTTTGATTGCCTTACCAAATATGTCACAGGAAAAAAAGTAAGAAAGTAAAATAAGACTGATAGTGAATTGTTTCAAATTCAATTTGAGCATACACAAAAACGGTAAGATATAAAAGAAAATTTTAATGGATAGATAAATTAATTAGACTTACAAATGAAGCTTTAAACCACCAATTTGGTTGGCTGAATAAAATAACGTAGTAACCAAATTTTTATTTAGTTGAACAAAATCATTCTGTTCCAAGAACAAAGGACGTAGCTTGAACCTGTGGGAAGAGGGATATCGCGATATATTCCCCTTCGAATTTTCTCAGAATAGTTAGAATGATCATTCGTTTTTTTTTCTTCGTACATAAATTTCGTCTATTAGTACAGACCGATATTTCACATCACTCCCTGAAATCATTTCCTGGCTACTCCCCTGCATGATCCACCAGCTATCAAAGGTGTTTCGTTACTTCAATCAATTATTTTGGCTTATTTTTGAAAACCATATATATCATTCAAATAGGTTACATGAAACTGTAACTCTAAATTAATGAAGAGTATGTAATGCTGTGACAGGTATTAAGTCATGAATTTAGCAATACTAATATTAATTGTAAGTTTCATGCAAGTTTTTAGAGTTGATAGCATAAGACTGAATCGATGTATATGATGATAAACTTATCTTAAAAAATTTCGACTAGAAAAGCTGAATTTTCAATTAAGAATTCACGGAAACAGTTATTAGATTATTTTTTAGTTAGAATTCCAAATTAAATGCCGTAACACATTAAAGGAAATTCTTTAAATCCGACCTTTTACTGCTGCAGTTATGGTCTGATATTAAAATTTACTTAGCTTTATCTGAGCGTAAAATAGTCAAATGTATCCTTAAAATAATGTTCAACTTCTATTTTATCGGCATTCTCAATTATCTCCTGAATTATTCTTCAACCTTCTCAGTAATTGAAAGAAAATTGAAAAATGCCTCTTCCCCTGTGGGAACAAACGGATTGTTCGGATTCGTTCTTGTTGGAATTTCGGTCTTTCTTGATAATGTATCGTGTATGCATTCCTATTTACGTATAAATTATGAGCTGAGATCGCTTTTCTTTTTAAGATGCGTCTGAAAGACTTTGCTTGTCACTCAGGAAATAAAATGCAGGAAAATTTCTATCGACATTTTTTATTTCGAGAGCATTTCAGGAGAGAGCTTCGTGTAGCGTTATTAATTTTCTAAGATTCTTTAGTGCGGATGTGTACCGTTGCATTTTTAGAGCGTCTGTGAAAACACGGCTAAAGAAAATTTCTTTATTATTTTTATGAGTCCGAGAATTTTTTTTAAAATTAAGAACATTTTGTTATTGTTTATAAGATAGTACCGAGTGCTGTGTTGAGAAAAGTTACATTAGAAATTTAATTAACGGCGAATATCTTTCTAAAATGAACCAGATGTGCTTAGAAGAGGCTTGAAAATCAGAATTTTATGGAAAACAGAGCGCTTACAAGTGTATGACAACCTGCCTCGACTGGACTGCTGTGGGATAGTGTACGCTAAAGAGTGCTAATGCAAGTGAAATATGGGGCGTCTCTAATATCCTCCACGTTTAAACGCTACTGAAAGTGCCAACCCAGGTGCTAGATCTCTCATCTAAAACTGGTTCAATATGAGAAGATCACTCAAAAAAGGAATCGTTGGCCTACCTATTACACGTCTCCATAATAAAATGGTCAACATCTCCAACCTTCGTACTGGCCAAGCCCGTAGACGGCAGTTTACCCGGTCATTAGGGGGGGGGGGCTTCAATTTTTATGCTTTAAAGCAAATTTTCGTCGAGATAAAATCTTTTTTTATGGGCATTAGTTACAAAATTTCATCTGTTCCCATTATCTCCGAGACACTGTGTTAAGATATTTCCATTTTGTGGTCTGATTTGATTCGTGTCATAGGCCTTTGATTACCATCTTCGTTGCAAATCGTTTATTCGAAACGTTGCCTTTTTCACTGACATTGAAGAACGATGCAGAGAACTGATGCTAAATTCAGGAGGAAAGGAATTAACTGCGTTCTGTTTCTGCGATTTCAGTGGTTACCACTGAAAAGAAAAAGCGTTTTGCTGAATTCATTAAACTGATATTAGGCAGATTATTCATTAAACTGATATTCGGGCATTCTTAATTCTGATAATTTTGTTGACTAAGAAATAGGGAGATGTATCTGTGGCGTGGATATGTCTGCGTGTTTTACTTGAAAAAGTGTACGTAAAGAGTAATATTTTCTTTGAGTTTCATGGGGTTCGGGAAAGAAATCAAGTAAACAAATAATTAATGTGTTATAACTTTATTAATGATACGTCTTATCGAAAAGTACGAAACAAATGGCATACAGGATACATCGAGATTTCTGTAAAAAATAAATCAAATCAGGTATTACCTAGCGTTGTTGGAGAAGTTTCAATGTAAGACAAATTAAATTAGCTGAGCACAAAGTCAAGCAACGAGAGTTCCAGCGAGACATTAAAGTCTCCGACCTACATGATTGTTGTGGTGATGTCTGGCTCGTATTCGGGTATAATCTTAAGGAAGTTTTTAGAATAATTTAACAGTGATTGTAACATAAAATCAGTACATAATTTCTGTTAATGCTGTGCCCGGATGGATGTACACACAGTCGAATATGAATTGAAGATGACATTGACTGTTACGCTTACTAGACAGACATCACCAACCTTTGGAATTTGATCGGCAAATTATCTCGGAAATGTCAATGTCAACTCTGTTACAATCAGTGAAGCCATTGAGGTTGCGATATATGGCGACTCCTCCGGCGGCTATGTAACTTGATGATGATGATACCGCAGCCGATGATGTAGTTGCAATTTTTCTGCTCTTAGCGATGTTCCGATATGATATCAGATCAAAACGAGGATCCTGCAATGGTTGAAATCTTCCATCCACGTCTCGCTAATTGCCAAGTAATCAGATCGGTTGATGATGGAATCGGTAGAGATGTATTCTGAGGGAGCGACGACGCTTTGTGCATTAATGGCGGTGATAAGTATAAAATAACCCCCTGATCAGGTACATTATCAGAAAACTTTTTAACTTGTGTGACTAACGTCGGCAGCGAATGTTGGCCCAGTCATTGGTACTCATTTCCAATCTCTCCAACTGTAGGAGACGCCTGGAAGAATCCATGATAAAATGTGAATTCACTTCGGGCATTCATAATATGAAGGCCATCTAACAATGTGACTTGATTTAGAGCCTCATAAACTACTTGGTTTAGCTGCGATTTCTCATACTGATACACGAATCGATCGAAAGTGTCTCCCTGAGATTTGTATAGTGATCGTACACGCTGGCAAGATGGGAAACTATATTCGGCCGCATTTGATCGTCTGACCGAGTGGTATGTTGGTACTGCACGTTGTTATCGATGTCCACTTGAAGTCGAGAACCTCATGCTTGCAGATTACATGTGGCTTAGCTCTGAGTCGACTGGAACATCATCTCGAGCGGGTATTCAATCCATAGTCTGAGTCGCTGTTTATATGTGACCACAGATGACGGTTCGGTCTGTGCCTCTAACTCTGCAAAGTGATCGTCTTCAGTGACCAGCTCTATGTTCTATAACACACCAATCTCGCCGTTCACTATGCCATGCTCAACGTCAATGTAGACGTTATAGCAGCTTCGCTGTGATTCTTGTAACCGATCAAAGTACAATTGGCGGAATTGTATGTCTCTGTAGTAATATGTAGATGCAACATCAAACTGTATCCTCCGATTTTGTTTTCATCGGTTTTCTGAATTGCCTCCCAATATGTAAGCAAGTTTAAAGACGTATTCATGTAAAAAAAATGGTTAATCAAACATATTATTTTCCTTGATTCAGTTAGATTATTTAGTTAAAAAAGCACCCTCTAAAATTTTTTGAATGAGCAAGAATTTATTGAGACTAGCGCATATCTTTTTTTGTGTATTTAACTTAAACAACTTATCTTGGTGCGATGGAGTATATTTAAAAGTAAGACAGTGAAGTGTGCAAGGGATGCACAATTAAAATTATATTAACTAAAAAAAAAGGAAATAAAAACAGTGCGATATCATTGACAATGTCGTAGTTTAGAGTATTGGAAGCCGATGAAAAATAAACGTAAGTCGTTCTTCGTAATTTTATTTCAATTCATGTTTGACTCCCTTTTGAAAAATAATTATTATTGTTATATGGTTATATGCACGGACATTGCAGTGAAATAAAGCATTGACTAATTAACGATTGGTTTATATTTTACACTTGCGTATTATTCTTATCATGCATGTAGAAAACATGAATAGGATACCTATTTGGTGGTACAATCTCTAGAAATCAGGTACCCTTGGGCAGTGAGTTTAAAATTTCAGCTTGATTCTGATGCAGTGTTTTGCCCTTCTCAATACTTGTCAATAACAAATTTCCAGTAGTCCAGAAATACAAGAATACATATCTATTGTATGAATCAGGAGACAAAATTCATGTTTGAATGATCCTTTGAATTAAAAAAAAAACACAAAAAAGTGTGATGTTTAAAGGAAAATTAATTAAAAACTTTAAGACACATGACGGATATATACAAAGGATCCACCTCATGTTATGGAAGTATCTTTTTTTCTGTAGCTTTTTTTTCATGTGTGTTGTTTTACAATGCTTTAAATTAATTTCATTTTTGCCATTCCCATTGGAATTTGACATGACATGCCTTTCTGTATTTACACCACTGGATATTTGATGCTTACCCCAGAACTTCACCCATTAGGATTCACTTTCATCATTGACTTCTTGAGAGACTAGCAGTTGACTTTGCGATTGATTTTGATAAAGAATCCACTTAGAAGATTGTTTTTCTGGAGACTTCAATTACGTAGAGAAATATTTTGCTATTGATGCATTTGCCACGGATTGATTTTATTTGTTTCCTCCTCGGAATGTTTTCACCAAGAAAATACAAGCTAATTTCGTCAATTGTTTCTTTGTCCTTCTAATATTACATACCACTAATAGATGAATATGTAATTACATCAATTTACAGTGGTAAGAAAAATTAGTGTAATATTGAGCTAATATTGCTTCTCTTCAAATATTTAAGCAACACTTGAAATATTTGCAATCAAACACTAGGATTGTACCACATGTGAAACTGATTGAGAATATTCAAAAATTTCCTCACATACTTGAATATTTTCAACAGTGTTACATTAAAAATATTTCCAAACAAATGATATTATATATGAGGTATTACTAGCCCATATTAGGACAATATTTTTGCAAGCTTTTAATATACCCAAAAATAGCTACCGACGAACAAGAATGTTTGGTAAATATGTATCATGCTTTGTTTTGCTAAGCTCTATTAGGATGATTGTCGTAGAAACTAAAAAATATTATTATTTGCAAATTTCACATTAATCACATTATAATTTATGCCTAAGCTAAAAGTCCGTACACCAGAAGAAAATTCTATTCAAACTAGTATACAAATGCTTATAAAATGAAAATAAAAATGCCTGAATTTACTATTTTATTTATACAAATAAATATTGTTTTGAAATTTTTGTGTGTTTTATCGTGCAAAAAGCTAGAGAAAATTGTTTAAATCAAAGACTGGTTATAACAGTGGTTTGATACCAGAACGCAAAACTTACTTAACATTATCTAGGTGTAAAATATTTCATGTATCATTAGAAAAAGTGCTCATCTGCTTCAGTTTTTATAGGCTTCCGAAATTACTTTTTTTTATTATTTATCTTTTACATTATTCTTCAAAGTTCTGCTGTAATTGAAACAAAATTGAAAATGCCGCTCCTCTAGGGACACGGCAATTTCTCGTTCGTTCTTTTTTGGAATTTCAGTCTTTCTTGATGATGTAAGTTTTATGCATTTCGATTTAAGTATAAATTATGAGATCGGATACTTTTTTACTTCTTTTAAGAAGTGTCTGGAATGCCTCTGGTAGTCACTCAGGAAATAAAATGGGAAACGAAATTGCTATCGGCATTTCCCATTTTGAACATTTTAACTGTAAAAAGCTGTAGGTAGCGTATTTACTTGCTCTTTTTTTTATCAGGTATATATAAATGATTCTTTAGCAAAGCTGTTACTTCACATTTTTTTTAGAGTCCGTAAAATCTAAAGTTTTTATAAGTAGTTTGAAATGCTGTTTTACTATTTAAAAAGAATACCATTTCGTTTCTGTTTTCAGCTATTTTTCAATACTGCACTGAAAAAAAAAATGTATAATTAAATTTGGGACGTATTTATTTAGAAAGCAAATTATTATTAAATATCTTTTAAAGAGAAATACTTCTAAAAAATCCATGCATTTTATATCTGTCTTTAATTTTCTTATGTATGAAATACTGGAAAGAAATTAAATTAAAACACTTTTGTGCGACAATATTTATTTGAATGCCTGCTATTTAGAACAGTCATTATATGGTGGAGGGGATTTTTCTTAGAGCATTTAATACTGATTCACCCTTCATTGAATAACCCCAGTGATTTAGTATTTTATAAAAATGATCATATTTTTCCTACTGGCTAAAAATGACTTTCTTTTTAACTTGAATGAAAAGTGCTTATGATTTTTGCTTACCTAAATGTTTATCACTGCTCATCTTGTAGTAATAAGCCTGGAAAATGTAGCTAGTTTATTTATTTATTTATTTTTCCCTTAATTCCTTTTACAATCTTTCCTTAGTACTTCTTAGCTATTAAAGCTTGTACTACGTTGCTAATAGGTTAGCTATACTCGAGTTTTTCTTTCTTTTTTTTTAAAAATATTTATTATTTATTTATCTTTTTCCCTTCCCTTATCTGAATTTCTTGATAAATTAACATGGTTTTGGCAGCATTTTGTCTGTTTTTCTTTCTCCTACTTTTTACTACTTGGCTCTAGCTGTTTTTAATTTTGACGATTAATTTTCTCGGTTGGCATCGATTTCTAGTCTTGTCTGTGCTTCCACCTTCATCTTAAGTTAGCATCCATGCTGGTTTTTTAACTTAAAGCTATGGTCCTACACCAGCTTACGTAAAGCGACTCCTTTTGTCAGGTAACCTGTAGAAACCTAGCTATTTTTGTTTTTTCTTTAAATTGAAATGTGAGTACGGTGGTGCTTGAAAATGGAGTACTCCATTTCAATTTTCCACTCCATCTCCACTTCACTGCTTGGGTTCGTAAAGTTAGGCTTAAGCCCACGTGTTCTCACCTGGCTTGTTTTCCCACTTCTCTTTAGCTTTGATAGCTCTGTTTTTTACAATATTTTTAGCCTGTGGATTATCAATTATTATTTCATGGTTTCAGTTTTTTAATTGTTATTATGTGCTATCACTTAATTGTTTTACTTGGAATTCCATATTACGTAACTTTGCAAGTTTAGCTATTTTATATTATATATATATATATATATATATATATATATATATATATATATATATATATATATATATATATATATACACTTGTTTTCAAACGTGACTCTCGTTAATCTCTAGTATAGTGTAAGCAATAATAATGTTAAGGAATTTGTTTACAAATTTTGAGTTTTTGTCCAATTTTAACTGTAACATTTAAAATTCATTAATTTAGAAGAAAACTGACCACCAGAAAAGTCACTTATATTTATAGTGTAAAAATCGAACATTCCTGATGTGTTTTACCATAGAAATCAATCTTTTAAAAGATTAGGTCAAATTGGTTTGTTTTTGAAACTTAAAAAAATGCAGAAATGATACATCTAATTTTATAAGTTTCCTAGTAAAAAAATGGAAAATATCACTTACATATTTATAATATAAGAAATATTTGCGGAAAATATTTATACAATATTTTCCTAAGAAAATATTTTAGAAATTTTTTGATATTTATTTACGTTTTAACTAATATTTAACCAATTTTAATTTAATTTAATTTTACTTTATTTATTTATTTTTGCGGCTTGTGGCCGTGATTACTACATGACATTTACTGTGGTATTCACCAGTCGCGATTATCTGTGAATCAATCATCTGGGGATTTGGCACAAAATTGTCGATCTGGGGATCTGGGGATTTGGCACAAAATTGTTACAAATAATCTGCGCTTGATCTCCCACTGATCCCAACCTCGACCAGAGGTTGAGAGAGAGTTGTCAGAGAATTTGAACTGGTTTTGGTGCCCCGGCAACCTCTCCCCGCCCAAGCACGTCGTGCTCCCTGGCGAATCATAGCGAGCTCTATCTACTTTATCCTCCAAAGCCAGGTATTATCTGCGGACAGTAGGAGTCGACCTTGTGAATAAGCAGGAAAGAGATGTGTGGACAATTCACGGATTGTCTTCCACTGCGGATTGAAGGATTCACGAATATTCTGGGGAAAAACTCGCTCTCGTGAATACGGGCGTTAAAAGCGAACAGCACAATTAGGACAAAATATTGATTACAAATGTCATTCATAGTACATTTTATTCGAACTAGTGCTGCTATCTTGCTTTATAAGTATGAATTAGAACATGTATTGGGTCGAAAAATAAGTTATGTTTGCATTGTTCTCTATAGAAGATGTCCCCTCGTATGTGTTACTGGATTGAACAATAAGCAGTGAAAATGCAGACATTTAGCATTAAAATGGTATTGATGAAAATATTTCTTAGTTACTTCACTTAGAAATCGTTTCGCAAAATCAATACATTGCTAATAATATACACTTCTTCTTTTGACTACCAGGATTAATAAAATGGTGCCGACAATTTTCTTGGCAAACATCTTGCAAATGAAAATCTAATAACATCCCGTTTGATATTAACAGGATCCGACGCGCACATCTTAGATTAAAACTCCGTACTTATTTCCCAGATTAAAAGGAAATGCATTAGTCTAAGGTATTCATTAAAAGGTACTAGAGTATTCGAACCACAAAACGTAAAGTTTTATTGCCATTTCAGTGACTGGGAATGTAGCTCTGTGTAATTGCCTCTCACGCTGCAGCCTTATCCGTGGTTGAGCATAAAGGAATTGTTTTCCGTCTGTTCAATTCTCCCATTCCTTTCTTTTAGATCTCTATTTTCTTTTTGTTTTCCTAATGAGTTGACTCAGAAAATTCAAGTGGAAAGTAGGAAGAAAAAAAGGTTGAAGTTAAAGTTAAACGAATCTGGAAAGAAAGAAGAAAAAAAAATTAAACGTAACGCGACATGTTTAGAATTTAAAAGCGCAGTCCAGTAACTAGTTTGTTTGCAGTTCGTAACTTCCAGAAATATTTAGCGAGTATGGTCTAAAAATAAGTGAACATGATATTACATTTTAAGAGCAATATTACGACAAAACTGGAAGTAAATTTACATCAATATTGGTGTCTTGACATTTTAAAAATATTGTTTAATTTTTTAGCAAGTTGGAAAGATTTTCAATGAATTCCAAATGTTGTACAATATTTCCAATAATCACTGATACTGTGGAATCTGGCAGTCGACTAAAAATATTGCAAATGCACTATAAAGACAATATTAGCGCTACATTGGAAATTCTCACCGATAAACAAATGTTGGATCAGTATTGTGCTAGCGTTTCACGTTTGAAATGTTATAAGCTTAAACAATAAAACTGAACATTATGAATTTTTTAGCAATCACATGCAGTCATACCAATCAACTTCCTAAGAATGTGTCAAGCACTACTTTTCATTACACTAAAAAAAAAAAAAAAAAAGAAAGTGTATAGGGTGGTTATAATTAAACTTTCTATATAACCATTATTAGATAGTGAAACGGGATAGCAGATGGCCAAAAACTTTGTCACAAGGACTGTACACAAGATGCACATAAAGATGTTCTACAAAATGTTTAGTTTAAGAAATGTTCACTCGATATCTCTTTGCATGAGAATTCAGTTCAAGAAATGACCTAAATTAGTCAATAAATGGTCAAAAGTTATTGAATAAAGGTTGAAATTGTTTGAACATTTCGAGTTAGTCATTTCCATTGTTCAATTTTTCTGTTTTTTCGATAAAAAGCATCACCTGATGAACACTTTAAAAACTTTATTACAATTTTTGAACGGATCTCATGCAGTCTATATATCAAATTTGGTTTAAATCCTTTCTCCCATTTAAGGTATAGAATCTTGTTTATACAGGTATTTTAATCATAACCGACCTGTATGAAGGAGTACTCTCTTTTAAAATCAATGCTTCACACATACATCAGCGAAAATGAAATAATATACGGCATTATAAAATATGGAGAAGTGTCATTACTGCCAATAGTTGAAAACCAAGAAATAAAAACAAAATACAAAAACATAACTTATGTTTATAAAAATAAGTAAATAATTCGTCCATTAAGAGCTTTACACACACACACACACACAGGAAGGTACTTTACCCGCCACTCCGAAAAGATTCTTCCCCCAAAAAATGAATAATTACCAAATTGCTAGTACTTTTATTGATCAAATAACAAAAACTTTCTACGTAAGTGTAAAAATATTAATGGATGATGTAAAAACTAACATAATTTTATTTTTACAGGTTCCTTTTGTTTGTATAGTGTCTTTGATGATGATTTATATAGAGCTTAGACTGGATGTTCCATTAGAGGAAAAATATATTAAAGATATTAAACATGGTCAGTGTGATTAATATAGTAATAACTGTGACAATATGTGCGAAAAAGTATATGATAACGGAAATGATATTGTGTTTTGAACGTATTTCTCGTCTTTCATTTTCCGTGTTTTTGGATTAATGGTTAATAACGTTTATTAAACAGCTCAGTCTTTTTCAGCGCTGATAAATATTTGTCTATTCTGAATAACTGTTTTCTCTGAGAATGATTTTTTGAAGACCAGTTTATCAATATGAGTCATAATATTTATTAGAGATTTATTGATTTTTACTTCCTTGTACGGAGTATGAGGAAGTAATGTGATCCTGAAAAAAATCGGGGCCAAATTTCGACGAAAAATCTAATTTTGATTAACTTTGAATTTAATTTTAAGAAACTTTTCGATGCACCGTATCGTACGCTAGCATGCACGATGATATTAATGCGTCTGCAACCCATTTTGACCAACGGCGAGTCTATTTTGAACAGTTTTTCCATGCCGTCTGTACGTACGTACGTTTGTATATAACTCGCATATCTCAAAAACTATTGGTCGTAGAATGTTGGAATTTTATATTTAGGATTGTTCTAACATGTAGTTGTGCACCTCCCCTTTTGGTCCCAATCGACTGGATGGTTTATCTACAGGACCGCCCAAAAGATTCGAATTACTACGCTCTATGGGGCGAAATTAATCAAACTCGCATATCACAAAAGCTATTGGTCGTAGAATGTTAGAATTTTATATTTAGGATTGCTGTAACATCTAGTTGTGCACCTCCCCTTTCGGTCTCATTCGACAGGATAGTTTATCTACAGGACCGCCCAAAAGATTCTAAATACATTACGCTCTAAGGGCCGAAATTCATTAAAGCGTATTTTAGAGGTATTAGGCTATTTCAAACGACTCAGAAGTGATGTATGCTGTTTAGGGTTACAAAATGAATTTCTCCGTAAAAGAAGTGTCTTTATCATTTATAGTTTTGCTACAGGAACACTCAAATGATTTTCAATACACATTATGGTCAATCTAACCTCTGTGAGCAGCCTACCTATTAAGTTTAAGGCTTTAAATATTACTCTTAAAGGATGGATTTTACTACCCAGCTACGCCACCATTCCGGCAACGAACTGGGTAGAACCATTAACATTTTTTAAACAGTTATTTTTCTTTTTTTACAATTTTTACAGTTACTATAACAGAAATAAGAACACAAAATTTTGATAAGGAACCAAACAGAAGAAATAAAATGTGGATTTAACTATATATATATATATATATATAGTTATATATATATATATATATATATATATATATATATATATATATATTTGAGACGTCAGATATTTCAAGTAAGCTTCAGAGTTAAGGCAGGTAATATGGTTTATTGAACATTACAATTAAGTTACAATTTAGAATGAGAAGAGGGGAGGGGAGGGGAGGGGAGACGGGTACAAGAATCAGCGTGACTCATTAAACAATTCCAGTGGCAGAAGTCCCCCGATTTTCGATGTGCGTGAGTATTTACGCTTACCACACCACGTGGTCTACGAAGACACAACTCCTCCTCTCTCTTATCTCTGATCGAACCACACACATTTACCAACATGACCCGCATCCGGGCCTACAAGGGCGTGAGGACACGTGTACATCTAAAGAACTCAGAATCGACGGCCTGATGTCTGGCAAATAACAAAATAAATAAAACATAGCTCCAGAGCGCGCGTGGCATGTATGACAGGAAAGTAAAACTTACAGTGAAAGTACCCGCTTGAACAATACCCAAACTAGTAAAACCCAAATTACCTTTTTATACATTACAATATCCCCCCCGGCAAAAGAAGTCTGACGATCAATATCATTGAGGTGGCCAGTCTCTCACTTGCGAGTCAGACGTCCTTGCAACCTAATCTTAAAACTGCGAACTAATCTAATTTTCAAGTTTAGACACCTTAAATTTTGGGACTAGAATTCTGGAGTTATGCTGTACAACACTTGAGAGGTAGGATGCAGTTTCTAAAAATTGACAAAACATAATGATGCAATAGTACGAAAATCTTACAATAAAAATAAAACAATGAGTGCGCATAAATTTTTTCAAAATATCACAAGTAAAATATTTACAACCTAGGTGGGATACAATAATACTGTACAACAATATAGTAATATAATTCAACAAAATGGAATAAACATGGCTGACATTCATTTTCTTTGGCAAATACTTATGGCTTTGGCTTGCATGGCATAAAGTGAATGGAATGAAAATAACTTGGCAAAATAGTTGGCAAAATGGAGTAAATTTATTTAATGTAAAGGCAATGTAAAAAAAAAATGTAAAAATGTGCGTAGTGTGTAGAAAATTTCGAAAACCATAGCTGTGAAACAGCAGTATTAACAGGAACGCTTGCTAGAAGAATTTTTCAAGGTAATACAATAAATGATAGCCTGCATGAGGTACTGCATTTATTTGACCTGACATTTTTTTATTTCTAGCAATGTCTTGTTGTACTTTTCTTATTTGGTTATTACTAGTTAACCGTCTAGGCAAATTTAAATTTTATTACATGAAAAAAAAATAGTTGGCATCATTATTTAATAAAGGAAATAATATACGATCATTTTGGAACACAAAAATTTTACACAGTAAATATTCAAAATAAAACATCTACATTTAAGCAAACCTAATATAATGCAAGAATTTTTTTTATTTACATTGACACAATAAGTATTTGTTGTTTTCATTTAAGTTATCGTACCCGGGTGCATGAATTTGTCATAAATTTTCAAGTGACTTTTTAGTGAATAAAATGACATAATCTCAAGTAAATTAGAATTTGTGTCAAGTTGAGAGTCCCAATCGGTAAGTCATTTCAGGTAAATAATCGAATGAATCTAAACTACGTCATAGTATGCAAATAACAAAAATTCAAATTTCAAATCTTCAGGAAATATAGGTAATGTAGTAGTAATTTAAGCATTAATTTAATAAAAGTAAGACCAGTATAAAACTTCAATTGAAATAAAATATTTAATAACACAATTCAATTGTAAACTTACCTTAATGAAAATACTATATTTATCAAAAGAAGCGCAGATATATCAATACATTTTTTTTTCTTTTCTTTCTTTTTTTTTCTTTTTTTATCAACATTAAAATAGCACTTTAAAATAACACACACAATTAATAACCATTTAAATATAATGCTCTAATGTTCACTTCAACTCTAAAATAAAAATCGCTGACTTTTACGAAAGAAATTGATATCCACAAATTAAAATCGTCATCCCTCAACGATAAACAAAACACGCACACACACACAAAAAATATCTCCTCTCCCAAGTTCAATGCAGGCAGGAGGAGTTACGGTCAACATAAGTTATACGCACAAAAACAAAAATATTCGGCATGGAGAAAAGGGGGAAATAATTTACCAGTTGCACACACTTCTCGTGGGGACTGTTTTGGGTGCAATGAAGGCAGTGAAACTCCGTCGATTTCCATCGGATTTTCAAAATAACAGTGGACGTGTGAAGAAAAAAAAAATAAATAAGGAGGCACAGATTTCTGGATGGTAAACACGGTACAGAAAGATGATATCAGATAACGGAGGGCAGGCACTTCTTTAATTTACGTGTCGGCATCAGCGTCGTTAGTCGCTATGGAAAACTCAGGAGCGCAAATTTTTCGATGGGCTTTATAGGAGGATTCGATGGGAGGTCAGGCGAAAGTAGTTCAATCAAAGCAGGGAATGAGAAGTACAGATATCTGCAGTCGGTGAAGGGCAAGTTGGTTCTACGTATCTCTCTGATCGGCAGGCGGTCGGCATAACGCCGCATCTCCGGCGTACTCCGCATCTTCCGGTAAGCAGTGTACCCCGTCTCCCGACTATTGAGCGTTAATTTTTTACAATTTAAAAATTTTAATTGGCACACAGGCAGTCATCCTGTCGACTATTTGAGGCGTCAGATATTTCAAGTAAGCTTCAGAGTTAAGGCAGGTAATATGGTTTATTGAACATTACAATTAAGTTACAATTTAGAATGAGAAGAGGGGAGGGGAGGGGAGACGGGTACAAGAATCAGCGTGGACTCATTAAACAATTCCAGTGGCAGAAGTCCCCCGATTTTCGATGTGCGGGAGTATTTACGCTTACCACCCCACGTGGTCTGCGAAGACACAACTCCTCCTCTCTCTTATCTCTGATCGAACCACACACATTTACCAACATGACCCGCATCCGGGCCTACAAGGGCGTGAGGACACGTGTACATCTAAAGAACTCAGAATCGACGGCCTGATGTCTGGCAAATAACAAAATAAATAAAACATAGCTCCAGAGCGCGCGTGGCAAGTATGACAGGAAAGTAAAACTTACAGTGAAAGTACCCGCTTGAACAATACCCAAACTAGTAAAACCCAAATTACCTTTTTATACATTACATACATATATATATATATATACACATAAATTTTGGAGCAGAGAAAAATTAAAAAGATAAAAACCTTTTCTTTTACGAGTAATTTAGATAACTTAGATAGATTAATAAATTTGAAGTTTAGAAAAATGAAACATTTCTTTACGTTTGGAATAAAGTACTTATAAATTTAGGATAGAAGAAAAAATGCATTAAATAGAATTAGTTTTTACAATAATTTATATGCATATATATTAGAATAAATTCAAAAATATAAAATTTTGAGGAGATGCTGAATTTTTGTAGTACGAAACTAAATTTTTTATCTTGAAGTGTATTATAAACTCTAGAGTAAAAGAAAAAAAATATATATATATTATGTAATCGCTTAGTCTGAATCAGAGTCACTTACCGGATGTGTTAATCGCATTGAAATTGGGGGAATATATTTAGCTTGGTTATTTTCTATTTCTGATATTCCAATAATTATTTTATTAAGTAAATAGTGGTTCTTTAATATATATTTTGTCGAAGATTCGTCATTTTGTGAGGGAGACCTCTTAATATGATAATTCTTGGTTAATGGGCATGCTGTAAAGTAATGAACTGAATTTCCAAAATTATTGCAGGTACAGTTTTCTGTTGGTGATTTATTAAATTTATAAAGACATGCTGGAAAGGGGCCATGATTTGTAAAGTAGAGATTTCTATGTTCGAGTAATAAATCTTCAGATAATGTTTAAAAGTAATTGTATGTAAATCTTCCTCTTTCTGATTGATCCCATCTGGATTGCCAGTCACTAATTTTATCATTCATCCATTTCATGCACAATACAGTCCTACCCTATAGTTAGGTGATGGTCCGACCACGGTCATGTGCCTCCTTCAAGAATTACGCCAAAAGTCACCACGCTTGGCGACTTTTGGTGTAGTACTTCTGTCTGTATTTAACTCTCAAATATCAAAAACTATTAGTCATAGAATTTTGAAATTTCATGTACAGGATTGTTGTACCATCTAATTGTGCATCTCGATTTGTGGTTCCAATCTATTGAAGAGTATATTTACAGGACCACACGAAAGAATTTCAATACATTAATGTCTATGGACATCTTCAATATATTACATCTGTAGTCAGTCACTGTGTGGTCCATGGCCAAAATCTCGCCGCCTGTCGTTGACCTTGGCGAGTTTTGGAGAAATATCGCCAAATTTGCCTATTGTCAGTCATTTGGTCCATGACCAAAATATCGCCATTTGTCATCGTCCTTGGCGAGTTTTGGCGAAATATCGGTAAATATGGCGATAGTGAGTCATTGCTTGGTCCATGCCTAAAATCTCGCTATATGTCGTCGACCTTGGCGAGTTTTGCCGAAATATCGTCAAATTTGGGTCCAAAAATTATTTCGTATTTTGCATAACTCTAAAACTTTTACCCGTAGAATTTAGAAATTTTGTATTTAGAACTATTTTAATATCTAACTGTTTTCAATATATTTTTTGATTGTAATCAACTGGGTAATTTATTTACAATGTCAACCAAATGACTTTAATTACATTAAGGTGTATTGATACATTCAATTCATTGTAAGTCTGCGGTCAATTACTACTTTGGCTATCCCCAAAATCTCGCAAACTATGTCAAGCTTGTCGGATTTTGGTGAAATATCGCCAAATTAAATGCCAGAAGGAAATCTTTCAAATTGAACCCAGCTTGGCGATATCGAAATATTTAGCTATAAATCGCTAACCTTATTATTACTGCAGTATTATATCTCTTTCAAACTAAATAAGTTTAGATGAAGTACGCCGAAAATATTTTTTATCTAATAGACGTGCAAGGAAGTCATGCTTTTTCACATCATATTTTTCATAATCAGTAGCAAAGCACACAATCAGTCAATCATACATATCAAAGCATACAATCGGGATAAAAATAAAAGTGTCTAAAAAACAGCGTTTTGTGTCTATTAAAGCATTTTTGAAAATTTGCATTCAAAAACTGATCAAAATCTTCACATTTGATGGTGATTTAAAAAAAATTAAAATGATGTTTTATGCATTCTAGTCCAGATATTACTTATAGGGCTCTAAAAATGGAATATAGAAGTAACAACTCTTAACGCTATGGCTGAACTAAATTATGATTTATGTTACAGCGTTCTCATTGTGATTAAACAAAATATTTATGACCTATACAGTAAATTTAATGCACTTATTAAAATTGTAACATATTGGTATGCGGTGTTTAATAGAAAATCTTATTGTATAAATAATTTATTTAGGAGTACTTAAGTATGTTTCCGATATCTCAGTTTCAGCTTGGAAATATTGTACCTTTTCGTAATACACATTGTTGCGCAATATCTTTTACAGAATAACACTTTAAAGTAAATTGAAAAATACAAAAAAATATACATACTAAGAATTTTTTATGGAGAAAAATAAATAAAAAAAATAGGGAAAAGACAATTTATAGCTTAAAATATTTCAGACAGAACACGTTTAAAAAAAAAAAAAAAAAACCACCCTCTAGTGACTCCTCCGGATTTTCCTAACACGTGATCGTTACCAAACATGAGTCTATAGACCGTAATGTATAAGAATTCTTTTTTGTTGCCCTGAAAAATTATATGTCCTATACACACTTAAATCACTAGAGGTCGTATGAAGGTGGTTTATAGTACTAACAATTAGCTTTATCATATTCATCATTTAAAAGTTTTTGTGTTCACATATATTTACCTTTCGATACGTTGAGAAATTGATTCAAGGGAAAAACGATTGTCAAACCTGAACCCATAATACGCATACCGCCATACAATCAGGGGCGGCATTTTTAGAATATTTACTCTCTAAGCTTATCGCAGTTTAGTTGAATTGGTATCTTTATTTGAAAATGTAACCTAAAGTAAATCTTACATAAGTGAATAGTAACAAATAGTTTCATTTTATGAAATTGTTCGAGAAAACTGCATCAAATTTTTTAAAAGACATTTGTTGGTACAAAATTTTTCATGAACGTAGTACTTCTACACTGAAAAAGGTGTTTTGTTGATTCAACAATATTTTGGTTGACTGTATTTTATAGAAATAGTTTTGTTGACTCAACAAAAATTTTCTTAAAACAACAAAATTATTCGGGTGAAATAGCGCTAATCAAAATTTTGTCGGATAAAAAAAAATTGCTCAATTCATAAAAAAACTTCAAATATGCTAATCTATTAGAATTTGCTCGTTAAAATTGTCGTTAATGTCGTTAAAATTTATAAGCTATTAATAGTTAAACAGGTAAATGTATTTTTCTAATCTTTTCCTGACAACAAGGGTCTACATCCTTTTCACCCACTCTCTATTTCTCCAATATTTAACAAAAGCCTTTCTATAATAATGGCATATTCTCCCATTCTCAAAACAGGAACAAAATGAATTGTGGTACTTAATTAGTAACCTTATACTTTATGCGCAAAAATAACAGCCGGAGAGATTGTTAGGATTTCGCTTTCTAAATAAATGAGTTTTTTTTTCCTAATTCTTTGTTTCGCTTGCAAAATAAAGAAGCATGAAATGTTAGGAAAATGTTCGTTTCGTTTTTTTTTTCCCTCTCCTTTAAAACCATTTCACTCAATAAATAACTCCCGTAAGAAAAGTCAAAAAGTTATTTAATAACAGTGCGAAAAGAAAAATATTGGGGATATTTTTGTAAATATTCCCGGAGTAGAAAATATTCTGTAAGTAAAAGATGAGATTTGTCTCAGATATTTCGTAAATAAGAGCTTTGTCTTTCCGTTTATTATCTATTCTTTAAATTTGTTCAGTGAGAGCTAAAATTAGGAAGTAACAATTTAGGAACTATTACTTCTTATCGTGAATGTTATTGACGCCATCTCTAATAATTAAGGATTCTTTCTACATATAGACAACGCAACTGGAAAAATAAATTTTGGTGATATGTTTCATAATTTTTGTACGTATCAGACAAACTTATATCTATAAATAGACTTATTAATAGATTTAAACACTAAACGCTTGAAAAGAGTTTTATTTACGGTTATGTTTTTACGGTTTGTGATATTAAAATAACGTACAGAGTGCCCTGCACAGTTAAAAATCTCAAACAACGATCAATAGAAGGGTTTAGCAAACGGTATGCTTATTATGTAAGCTCTAAAAATTTTAAACAGAAGTTTCGAAATAGTATACAAAATCCGCAACAGATGCCGCTGTAATAGCATGCCTCCATATTCTCCCGATTTTATTCCTTATGACTATTTTCTGAGGAGCACCTTGAAAGAGACTGCCTATCGGAACCATCCCATCTTTCTGGACGAGCTCGAATGGTCTATTTGTGTACCATGTGAATTAATTTCCGTTGAAGCATTAGCGACTCCGATGACAAATTTCATTATTCGTTTGCGCTACCTCTCTATGTAAGGGTGGACATTTGGAAATCATTGTGCTGTGACTGCTTTCAGCAAATGAATTTATGCATGCTTATCGTCAATCGATTTTGACATGCATCACCATCTGTTTGCAGTGGTGTACTCAAAGCGGGTTTTTGGTGTTCCAACCCAACTTGTCGAGGATTTTAAACATAAAATTCATTTTTACTTTCCGAACATGTACCATGTAAGGAAAGTATTCTAATCGTGAATAAATTCGACTTCGAGATTTTGGTGTATCTACACGTTTTGAGGTCTTTTGAATTCATTTATGCTATTTTTACGACATGTGTGTATGTATGTGTGTATGTGAGTGAACACGGTAGCTCCTAAACGGGGCATTCGATTGAGCTCAAATTGGGTATGTGTGTTATGAACCATCATCATAAGACCGGTATTGATTTTGGTGTGTATAGGACTTATATTTTTTCTACAGGGCTACGACAAAGATTTCTTTTACATTATGGCCTGGGGGGGAAAATTTTTGAAAGTGTGCTAGCGTTTAAACGGTACATTCGATTGAGCTCAAATTGAGTATAAATATTATAAACCACCATCGTAAGACCAGTATTGATTTTGGTGTGTATGGGACTTATAGTTTTTCTACAGAGCTACGACGAAGATTTCTTTTACATTATGGCCTGTAGGGGGAAATTCTTGAAAGTGTGCTAGCGTTTAAACGGTACATTCGATTGAGCTCAAATTGAAAAAAGTAAGAATTTTTGCTGAATTATTCATGGATTAAAATTTATTTAAATGCTTGGAAATTATCTTAATCGTAAGTGTTCGGAAAGTTGAGTGGAGTCACTCCAAATTTTTAATTTACAACATATTGCTTTTAACATTGAGATTGCCTCCATAATCCCCCTCCCTTTGAAGGAAGTTTGTGCACAACACTGCATGTTAGTATCTATCATAGATACTATTTCGTAACTTCTGTATAAATTTTTACGAGGTAACACAATGAACACACCGTTAGTGCATTCTTTTAATGATCTTCGTTTTGAGATTCTTAATTAATTTTGAAATTAGAGTGTTATTTTCTGGACACCTTGTATAGAGCGCACTTCCTATGAGTGAAACGAGTCTAAATTTTCAGAAAAGTAAAGCTAATTAATTCTAGAAGACGTTCTTACGGCAGGTGTTACCAATCTGAACATTTAGACAGTTTAGACCGTTTAGAACATTTAGACCGTTTATTAGACAGAAAAATAAGATATAGAAAATTTGGAATTACAATTAACAATAAGTATAATAATAAATGTAACTTGTATACGGAAATTAATAGAAATATAAAACATACGTATAATATTACAGCTGATTATTTAGTGAAGAGGTATATTAGAAATAAAATTTCAAAACCTCTTTTTGCTAAGAGCTCTTATACCCACAGACATATGTAACGGTTTTAAGTATTTTTTAACATTAAGAGTCTAACCTCAATCTAATATCAATACCCATTTTACCGTACATGATTCTGCATTTTAAATCATAAATAATTTTTCTCAAAAGAGAAAAATACAATTTTATAATATTTCATAAATATTTTTAGAGGCGTATGACTTATAAACAAAAATTTCAAAGCCCAAAAATTTACAGAATTTCATACGAGTGATTTCGCTAAGTTAGTGTATTACGTACTTTTCTTAATACATTTTAACATTTATTCGTAAGCCCCTAGCGTAAACGCAATATAACAATATAAATCCAACGTATAATTTGTTGCCCAAATTATAACTATAGATTTCTTTTTTGTTCACTTGGACAATACAACAAAGTTAATTCGTCAATATTTTTAGTGGGAGTTTTTTTGTAAATTATTTTTTTCTCCCCCTCCAAATTTTCTAATTTACCACAATAACTTCCCTAATAGCTCCGTGACCTATATGTTACGTCACCGTGACATCACACAACTGTCACGTGGCGTCATGAATGAGTTACAAATGGTCATCTTGACTGTTGAATGTCCTTCCGCGGCAATGTTACTACGTGACGTCACCGTGAAGTCGCACTGAGACTTACGTGTGACATTGCGACTTCAATGCGACGTTATAGCGCCATCAGTTTCCTAATTGCATGTTACCACTTTATGAAATACAGTAGAGTCCCGCTAATCCTAGTCCTCTTAATCCGATCTCCGCTTAATACAAGGAAGTGCTAAGCTTTCTGCTCGAAAATAAACATACTTTAGATTCATTTTTTTAAATCTTACATAAAAGTAAATGCGTGCGATGCTATTTAAAATACAGAGTGATCAATTTAAAAGAGAATCAGTTGGTTTTTCTTATATATGATCGTTTGAACTTTGTTTAAGTGTGGGAAACAATTTCTAATGCTGTTAGACAGTTACAACTTTATTTGTGAGGTAAAACAACGTTACTTAATCTGAGACTGATTTTTTAAGACATAATTTAATTAAATTTTTCTACATTATCATTCCATATCATTTTTTACATAATTATTCCGCACCCCGTTAGATTTCTTTTGCGGGGTTATCTCAAACATAGGGTTTTAAAGATATGTCCTGCAAACATCCATGAATTAAAGCAACTTGAACTGAACAAACTGAAAAATATCTCGTCGATAACACTAACAATGTGACGAAGTGTGTCAAAAAACTTGATTCGAAATGTTAATTTTTGCATTAAAAATGGTGAAGAACATTTTCAACAATTTAATTGTAATGTTCTTTAGTTATAATATTCATCACCATTTTTTGCATTGAAAATGGTGAAGAACGTTGTAACTAAATACAATGTAAAAAATTGGATTAAATTAAGTTTTTCAGAAATAAAATTATCACAGGAAGTAAGTAAAATTGTTCGTCTCCATACTTGTTTAACTTCACAAAGTTGTAACAGTCCAACAGTATTGGAAATTGCCTACCACATTTAAACAAAACAATTATAATTCAGTGTTCGAATATTCGCCACATCCTTCAGATTGAAGGGTAATAAGAAAATCAAACGGGTACTCTTTTAAATTGATCACCGTGTGTTTTTATATGTTTATGAATCTGTGTTCGTTATTTTTTCGCTATTTGATCTCTCTGCGCGAAACTGAATTTTTCTCTTCACTTTTATAATGCAATCTGCATAATTCAATTTTCAGTCTGGATTAATGCGAATTATTGGGACTCGACTGCAATAATTTCATTGTTTGATTTAACTAAAACGAGATTTATTTATTTTCCAAAGAAAAATTTTTTTTTGTAAAATTATATTCTTGTCTACTCCACTTTTAATTAAATAGACATTCATTTCTAAAAATGTTTATTCTTAAAACAAAATAATAATTTTATCGATGTTCTCTGAAGTATAATGAAATGTTCCTCATGTGTTTAGTAAATGTGCAAATTACGAAACTTCAAATGTATTTGCATTCCACCGACAGTTTGAATTAAATTTATTTTCATTCAGCAGTCTTTTCAAGGCATTTATATTCTCCGTTCAGTCCATGAAATAAGTTCCGATTCCCATTTTTTTGGTCAAATAATCACTGCACTTGTTATAGAGAAACGAATCTATGCAAATAAAACATTTGATATTGGCTCAAAACCTTATGGACCGAAAAATTATTTCAATGCCAAAGAAGAGAAATAGCTTAATTTGACATAATTGCTTCCAGAAAATTGCTCCTGAAATTGATTTTTACTGTTAAATTGGATATTTTGAAGGAAAAGAAATGTTTAAAAGAAATTTCAAGAACCATTTATGCTGAACGTTGGGTTACGTCTCACGAACATCATGAGAAATTTTGAGTAAAGTAAATTTTTAAATATCAATATAATGTAGTTGTGTAAAGACATAATTAGTTTTATAAAGCACGATTCTTATAGAGAAAAATCGTTTCGTTTCTGGTAGTGGTCATATTGGATATTTATATCTTTATGATATTAGGAATTTTACTATTTTTTTCTCCAAAAAAGCGTGTATTTTCTGAAGTTTTGCAAATACAGTCTTCAAAGCTTCATTTCTAATAAAACTAGATATTTTTTAAAGGGAGAAGCGTAGGATTCTTCAAGACACAGATCATGGTTGTTATGATTGAGGGAATGCCTCGATAGCTACATTTTATTTGCTAATTTGACCGAAATTTAAGTATTGAAATCTGGTTTTTTGTTTGTTGTTGTTGTTGTTCTGATTGTGAACACGTATATGGGATTTGTGTGCTTGGCACGAAATCCGCTTATAAATCCTCGTCAGTAGGACAACACAAGGGGAATGCCCTCCGTGTGGGTCTTTCTAAGGGGCCCTAACCCGTATTTACGCTAAGTTTTGGAGGAAACCACGGAAAACTCCGAACGGTTAAGTCGACGGACTCGAACTCTGGAATTTCACACTTCGCCCGTCTACCATTTCCAGTGGCATAACCACTGTGCCATGATGAGGTGGTTTTTGTTTTGTTCTTAGGTAATGCACATGATGCACAGAAAAACTTTAATGCTCGTCCCGTTTCTGTCAATGCATAAATGAATAACTATTAACAGGATTAAAATTTTAAGAGGAGCGTAACTGGTCGTTTCAGTTTCGACTTCTTTACTTAATGCCAAAGAAATCAAAAAGTGACCACAATATATTCCCACTTCAGACAAATTCGGCTCGTAATACTTACCAAAAATAATTTAATTTGTTATTCACTTCAATGAAAATTCATTATCCCAGGGTGAAACCCCAACATCGGAAATTAATTCGAGTTCTCGATCCCTTGATTAAACATTATCCGTTTTATAATTCCTTCAAATAGGAAACCCTCAGTAAAATTATGACTGATATGAGGACTTTAAGCTTCCAGAAATTGAATCCAATATCAAACGAAAGTAACTGGATTTGAGATAATTATCAGGGGGAAATGGTTGTAGGTATTGATTTTGACAATGAAATTGGATTTTTCGCGGAGAATAATGAGATTTGCCCGGGATCTTTGGCATGGTTTGTATTTAAATTGATGCCTTCTGCATGTTTTGATTACTTCACTTAGTCAGCGAAACTGATGTTCACAGTTTCTGCAATATCCATTTTGTGCAGTTTATAACCATGGAAGAATATGTTAGATTTATTGTGAATTTCTAATAGAAATAAAAGTTCGTGTGAGCCCCCCTTTTTTTTAATAATTGTAAACTTGTGCATCAGAAATGCTTTTTTTTTTCTTATGATGATAATACTAGAATAAGTATAATAATCTGGATGTATTTTGTATCGTAAAGCTATTTTTTAAAATTAAAAGCTTGATTGTTTCCAGCAAATGTCAAACGTTGTAACTTTATTAAAATAATTTTAAACATTAATTAATAACATTAAAAAATCTATTTTAAAATTAAACTTACTTTTGATTTACAATTATTACCAGTTTTAATGTAAGGAAACGAAATGGATCACCACAACTGTATGTAAATCATGACAATGTAGATAATGAAAATAATGTTGCACGAAAATTTCCAGTTTCATCAACAGCAGCATTATCTTTAGACGAAATTGCATCATTTCAATTAAATGCTGATTTAGTTTTAATTTTAAAATTGAAAAATTTTAAAAGAATACAACCTTTGAAGATTTCGTCCGTAATATTTAGAATATTCTATCATATTTTGTTTAGACTCAACAAACACGTGATATCCAACCGACATCGGAAGTCCAGTTGATTGAACAACACCAGTTCTATAACCGCCTTAAGTAGAAACTGATTTAGTGATATGAAGTCTTATAAATGTTGCTTTAAAGTGTTCAGATCGCACCTAAGTGTACATAAACTTATAGCAAATAATATAAAAAAAAATTTAAAGTCATTACCTACTTAGGTCAACAAAGCAATATTTGCGTTGTGTTGTAGTTGCTTTTCTCTTTCCTTTCTCATTGTCCGTTTGCGTAGCAAGGGTAGATACATTTAATCCAGTTTATTTGTTTAGTTTATTGTTTTCATTCATTTTTAATCCCACGTAACAGGATCTAAAATTAATTAATTAAATTTAATTAATTAATTAACATTGGAAAACACTGTATATTAACATCAAGTATCCTCCACTACAAGTTTAAAAAAATGCATTTGAACTAGAGATTTTATTGATGTATTTGAACTTGAGAACTTTGATTTTATTATCGATCGAAAATTTGAACAAGATATATAAATATATATCGGGAGAGTGTGAACTAGTAGTAGGATTTGAAAAAAAAAATATATTTCAATTGATAAAGTGTTTAAAAATATACGGTGTCCGAAAAGTATGACTACGCTTCCAAAAACTAATTGCAAAACTAATCCAAAAACTAATCCAAAAACTAATTCCAAACTAATTGCAAATAAACAAAGATATTCACTTACTGTTCTTACGATCTACAAACAAAACACTAGTTGTTTTGCAAGATATTAATGTAGGAAATTGAAAAATGCAACGGAATCATGTCCGCAAACTGTACATAAAAAAATTGATTTTAATAGCACTCCAATGCTAATAATAACACTCTAGTGCTAAATAAAAACTTCCAATAAATTTCAAAAAGCTAGCGTGAAAATTCGTAAATGGTAATACGTAACCTTAAATTTTAAACAATGAATACTCCCCAGGTAATCGAAAATATAAGGGTAAATGCGGAATTATTTCGTGCGTGCCGTAGTTTTGCTTGAGATTCTGTCATTCTGTTTGAGTTACGAAATTGGTTTTCAACTCGTTACATCAAAATGATCTAGATTTCAGAAGCGATAATTGGGAGTCTCGTTTCAAAGAAGTTTTATTTATTTATTTTCAAGCGGCAGATATTCAGTTTACGTTTCCATGATGTCGTAAATCGCAAGCTTAATGTCAAACGAAATCTTAAAGCAGCAGCTGTTGTATTCAAAATCCTCTTTTATTTAAAAATTCGTAAAAAAATCGCGTAATTTATATTTTCTCTCCGTTTTTCTTTTAAAAGAGGGCCAAATGAATGCTCCGTAATTTATCAAAATATTAAAAAGTTATGACAGATAAAATTCAAGATGCATCAGTTTCAAAATTATTTCAGGAAAACTTTCGTCAAAAGTTAATTTCTTTGAAAAATTCTTAAAAATCTGCAAATTGTGTTACATAGTCAAAACGAACTTTTTTCAAAAGGAAAATTTCTCTCCTATGACCGACGACGCAAATATCGTTTTACTGCGAGTGAAATACCGGCGTTATTACGTATTATGAGAGGAAAAATGCCGAATTCGCATAAAAGATAAAATTTTAAAAAATTCTGATTCAGATTTAGAAAAATTGCTTCGAAGTGTGTTAGGACCTGTCCTAGTTAAGCATTACAAAATTTGAAAGGTCTACTACCAGCCGTCTCGGCGTCATGCTATCGAGAGACACACTTAAGAAGATTGGTCACAACCTAATACATACATAGCCAACCAGCCAGCCAGCTACAAAATTTGTTTACTCTCGGATTTCATTATATGAGATGATAATTTTACTCTACTCATAAATATCATGAAATTAAATTTTCTTTACTGAAAAGAAATACATACATTTCTAATTACGTTGGATCAATTTATTTTAGTTTAGAAATTGAAAGTACAAGAATCCTGGACGTGATCCCATTCTGATCCCACTAGAGGCAGATTAAACTGTTAATAATTACCTGAAATAATTCAATTCATTATTCAACTTTAATGAGATTTCTTTATCCTAGGGTGCAGCGAGCAATGAATGATAACTTGGATACTCAGTCCCTTGATTAAACATTATCGGTTTTATAATTCCTTTAAGTAGTAAATCCAACTCAAATTTATGACTGATACGAACAAGTTAAGCTCCCTGAAATTCAATTAAATATCAAACGAAATTGTATTACCACTTGAGAAAATTATTAGCAGGAGGCATTCATTTTGACAGCAAAATCAGAATTTTTGTCTCAGAATAATGAGATTTATCCCTGATCTTTGAAGTGCTTTGTATTTAAATGAATATCAACTGTATATGTTGTGATTATCTCACTCATTGCAAAGTGTCTTGAAGCTCAATTATTATGTGCCGTTTAAAGCTACGAAGTAATATTTTAAGCTTTTTGTACAGTCATTCAAGGTAACAATAAATGCTGATAATTAAAGAAAAAAATAGTATGTAATTTACCCGGTGCAAAGTTACCCTGCCATTCGGGATAACTTTGAACTGGTAGCAGAAACTGAATATAAAATACCTTGTTTTATTCAATCTATCAGTAAGAACAACTTTCATCTAGTAAAATTAAGTTTCTAAATATTTTAAGAATCATCAGCTACAGTTTTCAACATCACAAAGTGTGGATATTTTAAATAATATCATAAAATAAGGACCGTATTAGGTAGGAACAGTGGCTTAAGTAAAGCATGAATATATTGCAAAAAAAAACAAAAACTAATTATTGTTCAGTCTACACATACAAGCATAGTCTAAAAAATCTCCAGTTCATTTACTTTTATTTTGCTGTCTCCCATAAGTTTTTTTTTAATGATAGATGACTTTAGAATTCCTCCTTGTGTTCTTGCTCCGCCTCTTCCTTTACAATTCATTTATTGTGTCTCTGACATTGCTTTGTTTTCATAGAACTTTTCTTCAACGATACGCTTTTACCAGCAACTATAGGTAAGGAGAATTTTCGTGCTCTGTGAATGACAGTTGAATCATTACTTCTAATATTTTCTAAGTGCCTTCTCTGAATTGACTCATAATATTTTCCTTTATTTCATCAAAGTTTGCATACAAGGGAAGATTCCATATTGCAGCATGTTTGTGAAGAGGATGAATACCTGTTAAATGAAAACCCATTATCAAGTTAGCAGATGCGGTTAGTTCTCCAATTTGAAGAGTGGCTTTCAGCAACTGGCAACTGGCAGAAGATAGCTTTAGGTAAAGCTAATGTTTTTTTCCCCCCACCTTTAGTTTCACGCCAACTATCCAAAACCTGACGCCAAAATGCTTTCAGACTAAAGAAATATGCAAAATTAAGTAACTGCAACCAGTGAGTCGAATTAGGTGGGAAAAATATCATGTGAATGTCATTTTCCTCAACAATTTTTAATGCTTTAGACACGTATGCTGACACGTTAGCACCAATAACTATCTTTTTTCCCGGCTTTTGTCTTACGACAGGGAGAAATTGGTTTTTAAACCAGTCATCAAAAACTTGGTTGTCAATCCACCCTGAATGTGGGGTGTTGAGACGTGTCATTTCAGGTGCTTAAATTTACACTGAAAATGTGGTAAAATGATAGTGTCTTTGTTTTTTTTTGCTTTTTACCAATTGTTAGCAAATAAAGAACTATTAGTCAATAACAAAATCATTGTTTTCAGAAAATAATGTATCTGATAAAGAGGTAAATTGATACTTGTAGAAATTAATTGATTTGCATCAACTTCAAATCAGCATTAATATAGAGCTTGCAAACAGTACTTCAGAAACAGCGTAGTGGCCAAATTAACTGTGTAACATGCTGCTAATTAATTATCCTGGCTGTTTGCCGAGACGAAAGATTTTTTGCCACGATAAATGCCGGACAAGTTAAATTATTGATGGTTCCAAATACGATTGGCAGCTGTTTGCCGGCACATTTCACCAAAAAATAATTTGGCAGGAATAATCACCGTTATAATATGTAAGTACAATTTGTAGCAAGCCTAAACTAAACAAATTTAATGACAAATACCGCTAAAACAAAGAAACATGATTTTCGTTGAAATGAATCCAATAATTTGGTCAACACTGCACTGAGTATACAGAACAGTAAGGTATGGGGCGATGTAGCAGGCCGCCTTGGCGGCTAGTATATAAGAAAAGTTAAAAAAAAAATTTGTTTAATCTCTGTAAACAATAAAATAATTTGCTAAAAGTAAATATTCTCAATAAAAACAAAAACATCACGTTAACTCATTTCAATTTAATTTCACAATAATACATTCAAAGAAACCCTAAAGTGATACTATTCTGTTACCGTTTCAGACGGATTTAACCCGAATAATATCAAAAATAACTCATTTCATTATTCAATTTTAATGAGACATCTTTGTCCAGATTTGTAACGAGCATGGAAAATTAATTCGGGTTCCGATCCCTTGATTAAGCATTACCCGCTTTCTGTAATTCCATCAAGTATAAAACCTTACTAAAAATTATGACTGATATGAAGACTTAAAGCTTCCTGAAATAGAATTACCTATCAAAGGAAAGTAACTATCTTTGAGATAATTGTCAGGGGAAAATGGTCGGTAATATTGATATTGACGTTGAAATTAGATTTTTGTCAGAGAATGAGATTTGAGTGTCATCTTTGGAATTGTTTCAATATAAAGAAATGCCTCCATTCACGTATTAAGTAACTCCTCAGAGTCTGCTAGATGTCTGCTACTTGCTACTGTTCCATTTTATAATCATTTTTATAATAAGGAACAAAACATGCGAAAGGTTTTTGATTTCTATGCATGTTGAAATTTGTTTTGGGAGAGAATGGTCATTCTAATGCATGCAGATATGAGCCCATTTAAATCCCAGGTGTTGTAACTCCATTTTTTTGGTTATATTAGGTTAGAGTCATAAGAAGTGTTCAACAAAGACCATTCTATTAAGAGCACAAATGGTGTAAGTTGTAATTTCCTTTGTAACCTTGTATGTAACAGACCTAGTTGCTGTGTAATGCCGATTTTACTATGATAATCCTAACAAAATCTTAAAAAATCTCAAAACTAGAAAAATGAGAGCTATATCACTTGGGCTTTAAGGGGCTCATATCCTGGATTAATCGCACAATATCTTTTAGAGAAAAGTGTGTATTTTGAAAACGGAGGGGGGGGGTTTCTTTATCACGTTTCTTTGACTAATCATCACATTTCTTTTTTATTTTATTAATCTTACAGTCTGAGATTTCATCATAATAAACTCTTTTAAAAACTTGAAAATTTCTATGAATTCAGATTGTCTGTCCCCCTAATTTGTTATTGCCGTAGATTAAGTTTCAATTAAGACTAAATCTTTTTATGTTTTTGATATGTCCTATTGAGAACGGTGTATATTGCATACATGCACTGTGTCCCACCGAAATAAAGCCACTGTAATTGTGTGACGTAACTGGATACGAAACTGGCGAATAAGAACGAAACTAATATATTAGGAAAGTACAAATGCTTAGTAATTCACTATCAAAAAAGTGGAAAGCTTAATGGTTTGCAGAGAGCTCCTGGCTTTCAAAATGTCTTATTTCTACATCATACTGTTTTTTAGGCTCAAGTTGTAGCATTAAATACCTAAGACACTACATGGAATGGACAACCATTTATTTCTTTCCGAACATGTACCATATAAGGAAAGTATTGTAATCATGAAAAAATTCGACTTCGAGATTTTTGTGTATTTACACGTTTTGAGGTCTTCTGAATTCATTTATGCTATTTTCAAGAGATGTTTTTAAGATAACTGCGCACCCGCTCTTCACACGGGAATAAGCGAATATTTTACTACTAAAATCATATCTGCATGTGACAAAACAGAATTTCATTTTTAAAAAAGTTCAAGTAATTTCCTCTGTTGAAATTACTGCGGACAGTAAATTTTAATCAAAATATCGTCTCCCTGTGTTGAAAATAGAGCTGGAATAAATGAGTTATAATTATGGCGTAATTTTTACGTATCTTAAAGCATTTGACGTCATAGATCCTCACTTGCGAATTGAAATTCTGATATCCCATTTAAAAACTCGATTGGTTGAGAAAACCCTTTTTTCTAATCCTTTCTGTGGCAACAACCGAAGATAAATTCTCGTGCCGTGATCGCAATGTAATGAATGGTGTAAGATCGCGTTGATGCTATTAAATTCTAAACATTAGGCTGCATTAAAATTCATAAAAAATCATCTAATTTACATAATTTTTTCGTTTTTCTTTTAAAAGAGGGAGAAAAGAATGTTTCACGATTTGTCAAAATATCAAAAAGTTCTGACGGATAGAATTCAAGATGCGACAGTTTTAAAATTATTTTACGAAACAATTCGCCGAAGCAAATGCTTAGTAAAAAAATTCCTAAAAATCGGTAAATCATGTTACGTATTCAGAACAAACTGTTTTTAAAAGAAAATTTTCTCCTCTATCCGATGGTACAAATGCCGTTTTGCTGCGAGCGTAATTTCCGCCGTCATTACGAATTAGGTGAGAAAAAATGCCAAAAATCGCATAAAACATAAAATTAAAAAAAATCTAGGTCGAATTTTGCAAAAAATCGCTTCGAGGTGCACAATTACATATTTACATCTTACCGAGTACCAAATTTGGTGTTTCTAGGTGTAGCCGTTTGTCCGTAACGCTGCCGACAGACACACACACACACACACACACACAGACACCTTTTATAATAAGTAGAGATATACACAAGGAAAAATCTCACTCTCTGCACCACCTGCGCAGGGAAACACGCAAGAGGGGGGGGGGGCAGGGGAATGGAGGGGAATAAAACGAATAAAGCCAGTACGGCTAGAAACCAATATATTTACCGTGCTTACATATGACTTTGATTAGTTGATGTACAATATCTTTTACCAAGCCTTGGAGGACGTTAACAGCAATATTATCTCAGCGTTCGATGATGGCAGCTTTCAATTCTGTCATAGACTGAGGCTGTCTGACATTTGCATATCCATCCTACTGAGGATACCCCACGCATTTTCTTGGGGACTGAGATCAAGCGTAAAAAGCAGGACATTTCATGACATACAACCCATTATCGAAAAACCATTATCAGGAGGATTTTGCAACGTGAATATGTACGTTTTAAAAATTCCATGTCAAACTTAGGCCATCAATTCACCCTGAAAATGGCAGTAAATGTGTTTCTAGCATTTTTTGGTAATCAGTAGCTTTTATATGGCCTGAAGGAAAAGTCAAGTTTCGTTTACCACCAGCTAAAGCCTCTCCACACGGTATGATGAGGCTTTTGGAGAAGATTTCCTCGTGTCACGTCAATAAAACGGAACGCCGTCTGGCCCTCACAAATTATTATTATTTTTTTTTCATATAACCTGACAAAACTGGTCCTTTCAGGTTTGATGATATATTTGATCAAATCTTCTCTTTGTTCATAGATAATTTTCAGGAGCTGTTGTTTCCTTTCCAAAAGAGAAGAAGGGCTCAATATACCATGCGGAGAAGTTTTACCAAGTAGTAAACTAAACTTGGATTTTTCTTCAGGCCATATAAAAGCTACCAATTACCAAGAAATGCTAGAAACCCATTTACTGCAATTTTGAGGGAGCATCAATGGCCGAAGTTTGATTATTCACCAGGTCAACGTATCCATTCATGTTGCAAAATCCTGCTCAGAACGGTTTTTCGATAATGGAGTGCATGACATGAAATGTTTTGCCCTTTCCGCTTGATCTCAATCGCCAAGAAAATGCGTGGGGTATCCTCTGTAAGATGGATATGCATATATCAGACAATGTCATGCAATTTATCAGACAATCTCAGTGTGTGACCGCCATCATTGAACATTGGGATAATATTAATTCTACTCCCCTTCAGTGATTAGTAAAAGATATCCCACATCGACTATTAAAAGTCATATGTAAACTCTGCGAATATATTGGCTATTAACAGTACTGCTCTTATTTCAGCGGGACACTTCCCACTTCTTTTTTACAAATTGATTTTTTTATTCCTGCCCAGATGGGGTGGGGATGAGTTTTTTCTTCTAACTTCAATATTTGTCTGTATACTTTCTTACTTATTTGTTTTGTTTCTATTGGTCAATTTCGTATAAAATTACGGCACACAATCACAGTGGCTTTATTTCGGCGGGACACACTGTATTTCCTATACAGAAGTACATAAAATTGAAACTACCGATACATTGTGATATTGTCGCGTGATTGCTTAAAGTGCATGTTATCAACGTCAGTCTATCTATTTGAAATAAAACAATCTATGTTAATTAGGTTTACTCAAAAATTTAACTCTTTTTAAATAGGGTAACGAAATAGTTCTCATGGATTAGACTGCAAGGTGATTGTATACAAAATTTACTGTTTACATTTGTTCGCCAATTTCGTACCCAAGATTCGACAACAGTGAACAGAGACTCTTTCTCTGCGTCCATCGTTGCATCCCTTATGGGCTCGTAGCCGGAAAAAAATTCCAAGGGAAGTCCAAAAAGTGGAAAGCCTGAATGTATATGATAAAGGCTCAAATATTATTATTTTGCTTATAAATTCTTTCTACGCTTCTCCCGTGGTTACAACAGTGAGTCTTTGGACTTAAATGTTGTGTAACATTTGGTTTATTATGGCCCAGCGTCGCAAGGATAAGCCACAGCAGGACATTTATACACTAGAATATTCAGCAGGTAACCAATGACGGACACAGAAAGAAAACCTTTGTCGTCGTGCCTTTGTAACGTCATCAGATTTAAAATTATTTGTTAAACAGCAATATATGTAAAAATTAGATTACACTGGAAAATGTTTATCAATGAATATATTCGTCTTGTTAGTATAGTTTTAGTTCCAAAACATTAATCTGGATGCCAACTTCAGGCTTTTCCTAAGTAATGTTCATTTATGTAAAATAAATGTATTGGATAGCAGATTACTACCATAACCAAACGTTTTAAACGAATAAGATTTTAAGAATGAATATTCTGTTTTAATTGACTCTAGAGAATACAAATTTCACCTACCTCATTATCTCTCCGAGTTCGCCGGGCATAAGAAAAGAATGGGACTGGCACACCACGCAACGAGACTTTAGATTTGGTTTTAACATTTAATTAAACTTAAATTCGATTCATAAAATAAAGCCTCACATCACGTACCAACATCAAACACGAATTCACGTAGATTGACGAAGTACAGATGTTTCTCCGCTCAATAAGTAAAAAAAAAAAAAAAAAAAAAAAAAAAAAAAAATTAGATTTCCGGCAATGACGCCACAGTTCGAAAAGGTGAAAATAAAATAAAAATAAAAGTTTATATATACAGTCTCACGTTCACTTCCGCTCTGGAGGAATAAGTATCTAATAATATTTTTCTCTATATTAGTAGCAACGGACTCACTACATCTTCAGTCAATCGTAAACCATACATTTTTAACATAAAGATATTCATTCTTATAAATCTTTTTTCATTAACGGCAGCTTGAAAAGATAAGTAAGATAAATAATGAAATTTCTCGTTCTCACTTGCCGTGCATCTCTCGTGATAAACAAAATCGTGAGCGTGCTTTGGATATAGTTCGCAGTCGCCATTGATTTAGATCTCACGCACCCAATACTTTTTTCTTCCACTAAGAAAAAATTATCCCATCATCACCTGAATTTCTTTTTGCAAGGTAAAACGAGTGGTTCACTGAACAAGATGTGCTTTTTTGATCTTTAGAGTACTGCTTCGAGTTTACTGGGCTGTAAGGAAGGTGGCGTAAGATATATAATAACAAACATGTTTAAGTAAATATTTGACATTTTGCTAATAGGTTTTACATTATATTTTGCATTATAAACATTTTTCTATAATATTTTCAACCAAAAATGAGTAATTAAAAAAATGAAGTTTTGAAAAGCGTCCAAAGTATCATTTTACCCTGAAACAAAGGGCAAAATGATCCTCAGTTTAAAAATAATTGTAAATTGTCACTATGATGTATTGGAAAAAACACTCAAAATACTGGTGTTAAACTATAAGGTAAATAAAAAACTTTCTAAAAAACCCACATAAGATGTAACAGGTACATGTTATGTGTGTTTTTTACGAAGTTTTTTATTTACCTTACTATGATGTATTCTTTTTTTGCATGTTCTCCCGTAAAACAACTAGGCTCACCGTTTTGAATTGGGAACATTATTTTATAAGCCTCAATAACGCATGTTAATTTTGTCTAGTTTGAAACAGACTAACGTCTATGAAACGCCCTAACGATGACTGTTCATAAATCGTAATTAATTGAATTTACTTTTAGTATTAATGTAATAGAACTATTTACACTTTATAAACAATTTCTTACAGGATATCTAATTCCGAAAATTTCATTTTTCCCCAAGGGACTTGGCGATCTGACATTCGGGGCACGGATGGACAGACATGCAAAAAAGAATATTTACACTCTCAACATTTACCAACAAAGTTTGAAAAACTAAATATCACGCTATGAAAACTAATGGTTCAATCTGAACCAGAATAAACATTATATGCTATACTTCATGGCACAACATTTAAATAATTCAACACAACTCCTGAAAATGCGCCAACACTTGCACTAGATCTATTCTCATTTCGTCAAACATTCTTATCCCAGTCAGAACTCATACGTAAAAAAAAAAAAAAAAAAAAAAAAAAAATTCTCCCCAGAAAGCATAAATCACGACAACATCCCTTATACACAACGCTCACATAACAAAGCAAAACAATTTTCTCCTCCCAGAACTTCCCTCAACGAATAGACAAACAGGGCCAATAATTAAAACATTTGCCTCAAACTCTCACACATCCGAAAGCACGAACATGATAAACGAGATCCAGCGCGAAAGTTAGGGCATAATTTGCCGCCTGCATTAATCTCGGCCACTCGCACCCCTTTTCAGTGAACTTTACTCTTGTCAAAAACAGATAAATCATACAGTCCCTCATATTTACTCTTGTGATTTCAAAGGCATCATTCATTATGCGCAAGATGTTTCACTGTGTCTGGTGGAAGATAAACAGTGCGCTGCCTGGAATGGCCACGTTTGCTTATAAAACGAATTATCTTCCCCGAGTCTATAGACATAAATGGAAACGGAAAGTTTATTGAAAACCATTTGTTTCGTTGACTAATATGGAATCCTCGAAGTGATTTCCTTTTTTTTTTTCTTTCCTTCTCTCAGTTTCGTAGGATGGGCCGTAAAATTGTTATTCTTGCGGAGTCGTAAGTCTGCCTGTGAAAGAGTTATTCCTGTCTCACAAAATCAGTAAGCGAAATTCTAGATTGTGTATGTGTGATAGTTTTGAATTTCTATTATTCACTTCTGTTACTATTGTTATTAATGTTGCTGTGTTACTTCCTCGTTAGATGGGAAGGAAGCATTGTGATAACAGCATTGTTGATGCTGTATTTTTTTGTTTATTTTGTAACTTTTATATAGGATTTGTATGCTTGTCCAGGAAAACCGGCTTATCAAAGTGAAATGGATTACACTAGGGGGAGAGGGGGTCTTTCATAGAGGTCCTAACCGTTGATTAGGCAAAGTTTCCGAGAAAACCACAGAAAACTCAGAACGGCTAGGTCGGCGGACGCGACTGGTTTTTAACCAGGCACCTTCCGTCTTCTAGCTATGTTGCATTTGGAACAGGTGTTTTTGGATTTGTGTGCTTAGTTTAAAGAATACGCTAATAAATTCTTGTCGAATAAAGTGGAGAACACAGAGTCTGGTTTTACTCATAGGGATATGAATACAAGGAAATGGCATTAGCTATCTACAGCATTGGACGAAATGAAGTAACTGTCCTAATGTTGGTAAGTATGGCGGAACATTTAGTTGGTTTCTTTTTAAATAACAGTCAAAGATGTACGATTTTATGGATTAAAAGTAAAGATGCACAATTATATGTTATAATATTAAATAAGCGAGGAGGTAAAAGAGGTATCACTTACCTCCTTCAAAGGAGTTATTAGTTCCTGAATTTTGTTAGTTTGATCAAGTGTCATTGTGTTTTTATTTGGTCGATTTATGTTTATGCCTAAGTAGTATTTGGCTTCGCCTAAATCAGTTACAGGGTATTCGCTCTTTAATTTATTTATGAGTTTGTCAATGTTTTGATCTTCTCCTGCGATTAGTAGATCATCTACATAAACAATAACATATGTCGTTTTGTTATTTACTGTTTGTTTATACATGCATTTGTCAACCGAGCTCTGTTGAAAGCCGAATTTGGTTAGAGATTGGTGGATTTTTAAGTTCCAAGCTCTAGCAGCTTGTTTCAGCCCATATATTGCCTTTTTAAGTTTACAAACTTTGTGTTCCTCTCCGGGGATTACATGCCCTTCGGGCTGATGCATATACACTTCTTCCTCTAATTCTCCGTGTAAAAATTCAGTTTTTATATTGATATGTCTAAGACTTAAATTTTTATATACAGCCATTGCCAAAAAACTCCTTATCGTTGTATGAGACGCAACAGGTGCAAAGGTCTCGTCATAGTCTACTCCGTATTTTTGGGAGAAACCTTTGGCAACAAGCCTTGCTTTGTATTTTTCTACTGAGCCTTGACTATTATATTTTAATTTAAAAGCCCATTTGCATCCAATAACTTTTGTTCCAGGGGGGGCTACAACTAAATCCCATGTGTTATTATCATGAAGTGAATTTATTTCGTCTAGTGTTGCGTTTACCCATTTTTCCTTCTCCACGGGGTTTTCCATTTTTTGAATTTCATCCCAACTTTTAGGTTCTACTATCCTGGTATTATTTATTACATATGCAAATCTATCAGGAGGAACGCCTTTATTACTCCTCTCTGATCTGCGAGGATAATTTTGTGTACCATTTGAGTTAGCGGGAATATTATTTGGATTTTGTACATTGTCGCCGGCGCTATCTAATTCAACACCGATCAATTGCTGTATAGGTTGAGGATTACCGCTGTTTGATTTTCCTTCCCCGTTATGTGATTCATCATTTTTAATTATTTCCTGATTTCTGTCTTCTAGGAATTTGACTGTTCTACTTATAATTACATTTCTACCGTTGGTACAAATTCTATATCCCTTACTCCTATTATCATAACCTACGAATATCCCTTCTGTAGCGGTGTTGTCAAGTTTTCCTCTATGTAATTTTTGAATATATGCAAATGCGCGACAACCGAACGTTTTAATATTTGATAGATCTGGTTTACGACCAGTCCATTTCTCATAGGGAGTGGAATCACAGGATTGTGTAGGGAGCCTATTTTGCAAATACGTCGCAGTGTTAATGGCTTCCCCCCAAAAGGAGTTAGGTAAATCACCCTCCTTAAGGAGACACTGACACATCTCCATCAAGGTGCGATTTTTGCGTTCCGCAACCCCGTTCTGAGGTGCAGAGTACGGAACTGTCAGTTGGTGATCTATTCCCTCTCTCTTCATATATTCATCAAATTCTTTCCCTATGTACTCCCCTCCGTTATCGGAACGGATTGCCTGCACTTTTCTTCCAAACTTATTTGCGGTCATTGCCACATACTCCTTAAATTTAGAGAAAACTTCATGTTTATTTTTTAATAGATATATTACAGTAAACCGGCTAAAGTCATCTATGAAGGTCAAAAAATAGTATTTCCCACCAATTGTTGGGGTTTGCATTGGTCCACAGAGGTCAGTGTGTACCAATTCTATCGCCTTTGTGGCTCTGAAACTCGCAATTTTTGGATATGGACTATCAGAAAGTTTCGACATAATACAGGTTTCACATACATTATCATGTTTACATTCATCTATTTCAATCCCTATAGCCAAATCTTTATTCACTAATTCTTTTATATGATTGACATTTCTATGACCCAATCTTTTATGCCATTTATATATACAATTTTTATTTTCACATACGTTAACTAAGTTTGCGGTGTGGTATGCGGCATTGTTTATATTACACTCATACAAATTATTATTTACATAACCTTCAATATAAGTTTTATCCCAATGTATAATTTCACACTTGTTTTTGTCAAATACCACCGTACAACCGTTCTCAGTTGCCCTTTTTACAGACAGTAAATTTGCTTCGATTTCGGATACAAATAGAACATTACGCAGTGTAATTTTATTAATCTCTCCTCCCGATGTTTTTGCCTTGAATTCTATGTCTCCTGACCCGTAGGAGGTCAACGATTTTCCGTTAGCAATTACAACATCGCTTATATTGGTGTCATTTATTCTAGTGAATAAATTTTTATTATTTGAAATGTGTGATGAACTGCCAGAGTCTATTTTCCACCTTTTACCTGGACTTCCAGCTAATAGTGCTAAATTTTTAAATTTAGATGCGGTGTCACTAGCTCTATCTGTATAATTTCGGTTCGACTCTTCCTCAAATCTGTGTCTATCGTTTGATTCAAAGCATAGTAATGAATTAGCTTGTTTGGATGTGAAATTTTGATTTTTGTATCTTGTGTTATTGTTCTGTAATTTCTTAAGGTGCCAGCATTCTAATTTTGTGTGATTTTTCATTTTACAGTGTGAACAATATTTAGTTTCTCGTCTATAATTGTTGTTGTGTTTTTTGTTTGTTTGAAATGCTTTAGTAAAATTTTCAGACGGTCGGCTATTCTCAATACGTCTGTTGTATTCATCTATTAGCTTGCTTCTAATAAACTCCGGATTTAATTCCTCTTCAGGTCTCGCTTCTAGTGCCGTTATCAGCGTGTCATAGCTCTCCGGCAGGGAACATAAAAACAACGCCGATATGTGAGAGTCACTGATCTTTTCCCCTATGGCCTTTAACCTCTCAACCAGTTCGAGTATTTTAGTCGTATGCTCTAGCATATTTCCTCTCTCGTCAAGTTTTGTGCTATATAATTTTCTCAATAGATACAGCTTGCTAGAGAGGTTACACCTTTCGTGTATGGTCCTCAGAGCTTCCCATGTAGCCTTTGCGGTTGTGAGATTTTTCACATGTACTATTTGGGAATCTTCAATGAATAAATTGATTAAGGCTCTAGCCTTGTTATCTTTCTTTCGCCATGTATCGGTTATTGGCGTTGGCGGATCATCTGTTAAGAGATCATTAAGATCTTCTTTTATCAACAGCATCTCCAATTTGAATTTCCAGTTTGAATAATTATGTTGGTTTAATTTCTCAACCACTTGGCTTTCTTTAAATGAAGCCATATTAATTTTTTTTTTGTTTCACAATGTCCTCAGAAATTTTAATATTCTTTCAAGGCACTGAGACTATTCAGTCTCATAATCTATTAAATAAGCGAGGAGGTAAAAGAGGTATCACTTACCTCCTTCAAAGGCGTAAGTCCGTTTAACTCCTCCGTCATCCCGCTACCGCTTAGCAGCAGCACATGGAAGAGAGTGACTTGAAAGTACAGCATGCATGCGTTCTTGCCCCCACGGTTGCCAGGGGCCCCATAGCACGTGTTAAGTAAGGGGCCCTCGTTTGGGTAATTATCACATGCAGATCCATACATCTACATGTGCGGACATCGACGCGTGCAGGAGAAACTGGGTCAGGGAAAGAGTTCGAAAGTTTCATAGTTTTATATTTCCCAACATATAATAGTTCTAAATACAAAATCTCAGAATTCTGCAGTTAAAAGTTTTAAAGTTATGTCAAATACGTAATTACCCTTGGCGCCAATTTTGGCGACATTACTTCTTTAAAATTGGAACTGTTACCATAGAATAACACAGTCATATTGCAATGGGCTCTAAGCAATGCAGCGAATCGGTTACAGTTTCAGCTTCACTATCAGATAGCTAATACCGTCTCCTTGCATTCATCATATCTCTGTGGTTTTACTGGCACAAAGAAAGGAAACTTGAACAGACAGGGAATTGAGTGGAATCTTTTACGCGATTGATGTGGACTAGGACAGGTCCTTAACCTCTAAGCTGTCGGCTCCCCTGTGACAGCAATAAGAAAATGGGTATTGTTCAACCATCACGAGTTGGCGGTTGTGATGTATGGGTAACGTGGTGTTTTGTGAGCTTATTTCTGCGTTTAACTTTATGGAAGCAGAAAAGATTAGGATTAATCATCTATAGGTAATCGTAATTTATTTCTTACTTTCAAATTTCTTTCTTTAAAAACACAGCAATAAACCCTCTCAACATCAAATGATATACGACACGCCTGCCAACTCGTAATGGTGGAAATATACATAGTATATATACAGGGTGTCCAGCCTTAATGTGACCCAATAGCTAATTTCCGAACCGATCGGTTTAGATATGCACTTCCAGTTTGAAAAATGCTTTTAAAATGGTAAAGAATGTTTTTACGTGCTTTTCGAACCAAAAAACCCATTTAGAAAAAAATTACAAAAAATTAAATTTTTATACGTCCCCAGGTCCTATCACTTATATTTAGGAAAAGATGCAGTACACAAAAACAAAGAAAACACAAAAAAATTCATTTTATTACGATAAAAACTGACCAAGTTATGGAACTTTGAAAATCATACATTTCATCCATTTTCTCGGCCAATTTCAAGAAGCTAGTAAGGGACCTTCTCCAAAGTGAAATTAATTGGAACTCTGCCAGGAAACTTTCGCTCTTGCACGTCACTCTTATGTAAATCGTTTTTAAATTTAAAAGTACACATTACGTTAATATTACAATAATTGAGTACTTAAGAAATAAAATTTATTCTGTGTACGTGTAAAACATAGATAAAGTAAAATATTTTGGACGAAGAAAACTTTTCAAAAGCAGTTCCGAAAAAAATAGACTTATTTGCCTGCGGCTTCAGACTGATTTGCTGCGGTACTGATGATGGCGAACGTTAAAAATATGTTGTGTAGTCGCTTGCAATTGCATACAGTCGTATTCTAATATTAAGAATTCTAGTACGGGAGAACGAGATGAATACAAGTGAAGAGTACTGCGAAATGGTACTGTTGTATGAACAGTGTAATCGAAATAAGAGAGAGGCGGCAAGACTTTATGCCATTAAATTTCCCAGTCGAAGACATCTATCTTATTGTACAATTGCCCGTGCTGTTCAACGCTTGTATAGAACTGGGAGTTGTCATGGACGTATTCCCTTGTAGTAGTGTCTCGTGCCCCACCTTCAAGCTTGCGGATACCCGCTGAGGATGTTCTAGGATATGCCCTGGCTCATCCTGAAAGTAGTGTCCAGGATATTAGCAAGGCTTGTTCCTACTCAAAATCGACGGTGTGGAACATATTACATACGTGCGGTGCATATCCTTTGAAACAATTGTTATACCGTATTTCTTTCGATGTTTTAATTGTGATATAGATAAAGAAATACAGTTCAAAAAAGATCTAGCCTACCTGCCCTGGTAGCTTTTCTTTTGATTTCCTGTTTCCTGCTACTATCTCAGTGAATGAAGTGAGTGTCTAAAGGACGAATACAATTTATTTCTGGATTAAATAAACACATCTTACACTACACAACATTTACAAAAGACATGGGAAAACCCCTTTTTCACGTCAGTTTTCATCGAAGCCTTCGCTGCATCTGAAAGGCAAAAAAAAAAAAAAAAAAAAAAGGGATTAGAGTTCAAAAGCGCCCTCTTCTGGCGCAGGGGAAAGTCATTCTGCTTCATCCTTATCGTCCAGTCCTGGCGCAGGAACTAATGCCTGGAGACCAGAAGCGCCGTTTTGATTTTTGCAATTTCGTGTTAAACACACTGGATGAAAATCCAGATTTTTTGAATGAAGTTTTGTGGTCGGATGAATGCCAGTTCTCGAGGCAAGGCACTATTAATACACAGAATACGCATTAGTGGTCCCTCGAAAATCCACATCTAATGCGACCGAATCGCCACCAAGTGCGTTGGTCGGTGAATGTGCGGTGCGGAATATGGAAGAGCACCTTAATTGGCCCAATTTTTTTCGATGGACCTTTAACATCAGAATCGTACACGGAAATTTTATCTGAACTGTTAGCCGATTTTTTAGAAGATGCAGTTTCCTTACGGAATTTGTCACGCATGTGGTAATAGCATGATGGTGCACCCGCACACAAATCTGCGCAACCATGTACCTTTTTGGCGCAGACATTTGACACTCGAATAATCGGCAACGGAGGTCAACAGGAGTGGCCCCCGCGATCACTCGACCTAAGTCCTCTGGATTTCTTTCTCTGGGGCTTCCTGAAAAGCAACGTGTACGAACGTGAATCCAGGAGTAAATCCGATTTACTCAATCGAATCAGCATGGAATGCAGGTCTGTGCCACCAACTATGTTGCAGAAGCTACAGGAGGAGTTTCTGACGCGGGCTCGGTACTGCATTTCTGCGGAAGGCAGTCATTTTGAACATTATTTAAGTTAATTTCGTCATTCTGATATAATAAAGCCCCTGATTCATGATTGGCGCATCATTCCACATTATGCTATAATTTGAACGACAAATACTGTATTCCTTTGCTGCTATTTGTTAAAACAAGCTGTTTTAAACTCTTCGGTAGAAGTTGTATTTTCTTAATTTAACTTTTATTGTTTGCCATACAGCAATACAAATTGTCAATCTATGATGTTTATGTTTTAATATTAATGTTTTTTGCTCTTTCTGTAGATAGCGAATTACTGTTCTCTGAATTCAATTTATATACGACCCCCTTTTCTGAGCAATTCAGGTGCTTCAACTTTATGTAGGCATAACTCGGTCAGTTTTTATCGTAATAAAGTGAAACTTTTTGTGTTGAGTTTGTTTTTGTGTACAGCATCTTTTCCTAAATATAAGTGATAGGACCTGGGGGCCGTATAAAAATTTAATTTTTGTAATTTTTTCTAATTGGGTTTTTTGGTTTGAAAAGCACGTAAAAACATTCTTTAGCTTTTTAAAAACATTTTTCAAATTGGAAGTGCATATCTAAACCGAACGGTTCGGGATTTTGCTATTGGGTCACATTAAGGCTGGACACCTTGTATATTTTTTGTAACATGTATTTCGAATTTGTGTGCCTGGTTTCGAAGAATCCACTTATAAATCCACGTCAAGTGGACAACAATATAATGGGCCCTCCCTTGTGGTCTTTCTATAGGGTCGCAACCCGTAACTACGCAAAGTTTCCGAGAAAACCACGAAAACTCCAAACGGTTAGGTCGGCAGGTTCGACCTGGTATTGAGCCAGGCACCTTCTGTTTTCCAGATCAGAACGCTATGCACTAGGCCAATGGTGGGGTCGTACATGGTCTGTTCCTGTTATAGAGTACTTTCACGTGACATGACTGAAATTTTTTTTCAGTCAACTCGGATATTAAGGGATACAAAACCACGTTTTCCGCCAATGACTATTATCAAATGAACGCATTTTTTACCAAAAAAAGTTGGTTGCTAAGGTGTGACGTAGTGATAATGACGTAGGTGAAACCGCTCTTTATTTGGGACATTTATTTTCGAACTTGTGTGCTTGGTTTTCAAGAATCCGCTTATAAACCCTCATCGAGCAAAGCGGACAACCATAGATTTAGAAATACCTAGATTGCTCATCCAATGCTCCTAATCGTGTGCTGTTTGTTGCCAATAACGCACCCCATTTCTGCGACTATCATGGCTGCCGTCGATGTAAAATAGAACATTCGTTGCAGTACTTCAGAAAAATAAATAAGTTCGAGGGAAAATATTTCGATACGAGTACTTTTTAAAATACAGATCGTTCTAAAATGATTGAAAATACCATTATAATTTAAGTTATTGTCATTCTACGCATGTGCATTGCACTATCATGGCTACCATTTGGAGGCAACAAGTTTTCTCATTATGCTCAAACTAGAGATTCCTATATCTATGCGGACAACACACAGAAATTTTTTACTGCTCAAAGAAAGGAAATTTCAACAACGAGGGTATGACCCAGACAGCACAGCAAATTTGCATCAAACTTGCAGCAAGCTTGATTTATCAAGTCAATAAACTTCAATTAAGCTTGAAAATTTCAAGCGTGTAAGCTTAATGCAAGCTTGAATCAAGTGTTCTAGTTTACACTTGCCCAGCTTATATTAAGCTTGATATAGCAAGCTTGAATCAAGCTTGACATAGCAAGCTTAAAAAATTTTCAAAAAAAAAAAAAAATTCTAAATGCACGGGGCGCCCGTCGGCGAACTCGCCCCTCATACTTTATTTTTCCACGCATTTTCCCCTTTATGCTGAAATTTTAAATTATTTTAATCTGTTTCCATCAAACGTCCGTGGCTGGGTTCGATCCCGAGAACTATGGGCTGGGAGGCCCGCGAGCTAACCGTTCTGCCAGTAAGCCTCTGGCAGCGATGACTAAAGTTTGAAGTGACTGTTGTCACGCCGTTTTCTAGCCAGATCGATCAGTAATATAGGCGATGCTGATAAGTTTCTTTTATTTTTCCATGGGATGAATCAAAATTTAAATAATGTTGTGTGTGATTTATAGACTCTACTAATAGGGAAATAAGCATAACATAAACTTAAAAGCAGGACATGTTTTAAAACTTTCAATATCGCAACACTCATGTTGAGCAATACTGCTGGCCAAAATCGAGACAAAGGACTGATTTTGAAATCAATTTCGTAGTACAACTGTATTTTATTTTGAAGAATTTCCATATTTGAAAATATAGAATACTTTTTTTTTAATTCTATGGTCAAGTACATTTATGACTGAGTATTATTTTGTGGAGGCCGGATTGCGCTTCATTCTACCACCCATAAAGTGAAGTATATTAACTAAGTAAATTGTGTTAATTATATTAAAATTTATTTTTAGGGCTAATTAATTAGTTAATGGAATTAACTAATGTTAATTAGATATAAATAAAACTAAAACTCCCCTCGTGTTACACTTCAGAGGGGCTTATCCCATTCATTCCTTCCCCTTGCGTGTTCTAATGTCCAGGTTTTGTGCGATAATAAAATAAAACACAACTTTTACGAACTTTTCTTTATTGAGCAAATTTGAGAAACGCTAGACAATTAATGTCCATTCTCTTTCACAGATGGCGCCATCAACGCACGCTTTCGAAATGAAAATTCAAGCTGGATTCCAGCTTGAATTTTCAGCTTGACAATTCAACTTGACTCCTGAAAGCTTGCTGCAAGCTTAATTTGAGTTGAACTGTCAAGCTTGTATTAATACATCAAATTCAAAGAAATGTCAAGCTTGATTTAAGCTTATGTGCTGTCTGGGGAGTGGGAACCTAAACTACAGCCGTATGCTTACGCGATTAGAATGGAAAGAGACATGCCCTGCACCTTCAAGACGTCGGTCCCCGGATACTTATGTACGTATTTATACATGTAAGGCCGACCTATTTTAACCGACTGTGAATCCGTTTCAACTAGTTTTGTGGCGACATCTGTACGTACATATGTGGGTAGCTTGCATAACTCAAAAATGATAAGCCTTAGAATGTCGAAATCCTGTTTTTGAAACTGTTGTAGTATCTGGCTGGGCACTTTGTTTTTGCAATTGACTCGATAGTTTGTTTATAAAGCCACCCAAAAACTTTCAATGCATTGACAGTCTACGTCAATACAATCATTGTTTGAGCCATAATCAAAAACACGCCCAATGTCGTTAAGCCTGGCGAGTTTTAACAAAATGCTGCCAAATTTAGAAACAAAAAAGTTGCAAACCTAAATATGATTGAAGTATTGTATCTCAGTTTCAAATGAAATAAGTTTAAATAAAGCGCATTAAAAATATGTATAATTTAATAAAATAAAACACCGACGATTTTCTGGAAAGTATTCCGTTTCCAGAGAACAAAGTTGCTGAGCAAGCAAGTTGCTGAACAGGAGCATTTGCAGCATATCAGTAAGAAAGGGCGATACTGCGTAACAATCCATCTTTTGTTTGGTTATGTAGTTACTGTTTCCCACCTTCTAACTTTGATGTGGGTTAATCACAATCATTTGCAAATTTGTTTTCTTCTTCTTTTTTGTACTATATTATCTTATGCTTACACAGAATTTGATTAAAATCTATCTAGTAGTTCTGAAGTTAACCGACAAATCTAATAATTTCGAACATCAATATAACTATAATTTCTTTTTGCGAAGTAACACAAAAAGGAATTTGGAACAGCATGCATTTTTATAAATTCAAATTAACTCACTAGTTTAATAGTTTAAGTGATTCTATATTTCCTTATTAATAGTTTTAAAAGCCAGTTATTATAAATCAACGTTTATCAAACATTGAAATATAAACTTAATTTTTTCTGGCAAGCATAATTATTTAAATTGTCATTTCACAATCCTTTCATTTATGTGAGTTGACATTTTCATAAAAAAAAACTTCAATTAAAAAAAATCATAAAAATTATTTGAGTATAATCAATATACCGTATTTGGTGTTCAAAATGTAATTATGGTACTCAGAATCAACATAAGTTAGCCTCATTTAAAGCACAACCTGTTGAATATCTCCTTACACAATGAAAAAAAAAAAAAAAAAAAAAAACCCGAAAAACTGAAAATCATGACACAATCCATAGTATAAATAAATAAAATAAGAAATATAGGGCATGACTTTAAAATATAACCTCTGTGAAAATATCAACCTGATATAATTTTCTTTAAAGTATATTTAAAAGACCTGGATAAACTTTCTTGAATACTTAATAAAGAAAATTACTTTAACGTTACATAATATAGCAGAGACTTTATACAATGTTTCATAAAAAAGACAAAAATGAAATGCATAACGTTTACTTTGTTTTTGTTGTTTGAAATAAAAGTCGTTCAAAATTACTAAAACTTTTTTTTTGTTAAAGTTTCATATATTTTGGGAAATGAAAAAATTGTTTTCACGACGTTTACTCAAATTCTCGGTAAAAGCTTTCTTTTGTTTTTCTTTCGTATTCATTTTATAAAAATACATAAATTTGAGATTATGTTATTTTTAATACTATTTGTGGCTCTAATTAGACGTACTGAAAAGTTTTAGGAAGAAAAATTATATTAGATTTTGCACGGTATTTTTTTATGATGTATAAAAGTAAACGATACTTTTAAAATGAGGAAATTTTTAACTTTTATATTATTCTGCACTTTTAAAAGCGAAAAACATCGTATTTAATATTTTCCTAGAACCTCTAGGCATATTCTTTATTTTTTTTAATTAACTATAAATATTTTAGAATTTTTCAATTAGGTATATTAGAATTTTTCCAGCAGTCGACAGTTCTAAAATTTTTTATTTAATGGTTATTTGAAATGTTGTAAAACTTCAAGGAAAACTCAATTTATTTTCAGTATTACTATTGCTGTTTTTTTTTACTTCAGCAATAAAAATATTCATTTTTATTTTAAATATTTTGAAAATATTTTCAATAAACTGTGTCTTACAGTCTGCTTTTCAATTTCATATTTTAAGATTATAACTTTTTCATATAGCTTGTAAATATTAAAGATTAACTGAACTTTGTCGATTTAACCGAACTAATTTTGAACCCAAAAGAAAAGTCTGTTTTTAAACGTTATAGCAATTGTGAAAAACTGTTTTTAAATAAAATATGTTGCAGCATTTATTACACGCATGTTCATAACTAATCAACTATAGAATGCATTATTACTTTTTTTATAACTACTTAAATGTTAAACGTAGTTTTTAATTTTTCTAAAAGCTGCAATTTAAGATTATTCTATTTAAAGTTTATGCAATGTTTTAAAATTTAGCTTAGTTTAAATTTGTTTCATATATTAATATTTTTATTCATTTAATTTAAAAAATATAAAACTAGGACTTTTACATTTAAGTTTTTTATTTCCTAACTTATCGTGAAATTTGGAGGGTTTTTAATTTTGTACATTGAAAAATTGTCATATATTTTCAGACAGTCTAAAAATTTCACGTAACAGATCATACCAGGTAAATGTAATTAATGTATAGAAAATATCTTTTATATATATTAAATATTCAAAACTGTTATTTTATTACTCTTATTTTTAAAAATTACCAAAACTTATCTTTTAAAATACTATCATAAAATTACTCAATTAATTATTTATCAATTGCTTGACACATTAAGAAATGTAGCAACATATTAATGTTTAACAATTTTAATTCAGCAATTACACAGTTTTACGAATTAATGGTCTTGCCTGATGTGCAAGCTATTAATGTAATGACAATAAGCGGATTAAATTATTATGGCATGCATAAGCATAGTAATGCCATTAAGTATTTAGTTTCATCAACTATAATATTTTTATTCAGTTACCAGCGGCATAAATGTTTTCTGAATTATTTCATTAAGTCAGACGACTACTTTTTAAAGTAGTTTACTATGCATATCAACAAATGTACTTACTGAATTTGTTTAAAAAAATGTTCGATTTTTTTTTTTAGTTTCGTTGTTAAAAGTTTTCAAATTACAAAAAATTTCTACAATTACTAACAGGTAAACAATATTTAAAATCGTACTTTTAATGAATTTCCATTGTAACATGACAAGCATTTTTTCTTGTGCAAAAACCATCTTTTATTATATCAAACTCAAAGTTTCAATATGTATCTGTTTTTGTCATGATGAATCTTAATATTGATTTTTTTTCTTCTACGTACCATGCTAAATTTCTAGAAAAAAATGCGGTATTATATTTAGACTTGATATTTACACAATTCAATTAACTTCAAAATTTTTAGACTTTATGCCGCTCGATTTTTTTCTCCTGTATGTAAATTATTCAGTGTGCCATCAAAAACCGTCCATCAGGGACACTTTTTGAGATGAGATTCAAGAGGTGTAGATATTTTGGTGCGAAGTACGATATCAGTCGTGACTCGTACTTAGAAATATTTTTTTTGCCTCTAAGGGCGGCACTTGACTGCCAGTCATTCGCCACTACTGACGCCCGAAGTATTGGCTAATTCATCATGGTGGTATTCAGCAGGCGGTCAAAATTAACTCCTACAAATTGTTGGATAAGATTGTACCGAAGCCCAAGTCAGGAATCGAAGCCGACCCATGGTGTGACAGAATGGTCCTTTATCCATTACACCCACTGGGCTGCGAAAAATATCAGTTTTGAAGGATACCATTGGAATGATTAAGTTTAACCATGACGTAATTTTTCAAGTCGGAAAAAAAACTTACTTTTCCAAGGAACTTAACCATGTGGGCTGGAAAATAATTTTTGTTCACAGTTCAAAGTGTGTATTCATTTTTATCTTTCTGACGCACCCTGTACTGTTTCCGCTTTCTATTTAAATCATCTAAATTTTAAACACTTCCACTATTTTTTGTCTAAACATTTGTTACTTTGCATTTTACTATATTAATTTTTCAAACTGAATATATAGGGTAAACCTAGCAATGAATAAACATTTTGTATCTGTATTTTAAAAATGAGGTTTGAAGAGTTTTTTAGTTTAAGGATTGGCAACAATAATTCCCTTCCATCCAATCAGAAGCTATTTTGAGGGGAGCACACGACCGTGGTCGGTTCATTAGTTAATTTTGTAGTAAGATGGTATGGTTCTTGAAATGGATGAATGGCTCTAAACTGCCGTAGATCATAACTTATTAGAACTTTTCCCCGTGCTTCTGTTGAACTTAAATGACGCCGCCACTATTTTTAAAGCTGTGTTTTATCGTGTAATCTTTAACAATAGATATTAATTTTATTTCTTTGTAAATAGGCGGATATCTCTAAAATACGCTTTAAAGAATGACTGTTCAGTGCTCATAGAGCGTAATGTAGTGGAATTCTTTTGGGTATTCTTGTAGAAGAACTATAAATGATGCAGGCATTACTTTCGATGAAGATCTTTATTTTATAATCTTTAATAACATATATAGATTTTTTTCATTTGAAATAACTGAATCTACTTATATAATACGCTAATATATGCGGTACCAAATCGACGACATTTACACGCTGCGAACGGCAACGGCTAGATGTAAACATTGGTGAAATAACAATAAGGCATGTGCAAAAATCCATATTAAAAGTTCAGTGGCATCCAATGGAGAAAGCATATGTCACGCAGCTAGATTACAAAATAACAATAATGAATACACAAAAATGCAAGATCTTTCGGACTTTTTCACAGCTTTAAAATATCCAATTTACAATACTAAGCGCATTAATCGCCCATCTAAAAAAAATGTTACCATGCATTGGGCTAAAGCACATTTTAGCCATTTGCTATTTGAACATCGGCTTTTATGATGACACCCAAACTGTGTAGCAACCCTAACCTAAATAAATCTAATGACAGATACTGTTAAAACCAACGAGAAATAATAAGATAAGAAGTCGTTGGTTAAAACAAAGAAACATGATTTTCTTTGAAATGTGTCCAGAAATTTAGTCAACACTGCATAGAGTATAAAGAACAGTAAGGTATATGGGGTGGCGAAGCTGTAGCCTTGGCGGCTAGTAAGTCTAAATTACCCTTTGAGTGACTATTCATAGAGCGCAATGTATTAAAATTATTTTGAGTAATCCTTTAAAAGAACTATAAATGCTACAGACACTATTTTCAATTGGGTGCATAGTAGTGTATATAGGAATAGCACATGTAAATTTTGTAGCAATCAATGCATGTTTACGGCAGTTAGAGCACGGACGAACAGACAGACAAACCGAAATCATAAACACTTTTCGACCATGTTGGAAAGTGTTAAAAGAAAACTATCTTCATAAAGCGCTTCATTATAGAATTGGTATAAAACTAGCGCTTCATTATAAGAATTGATATAAAACTAGTATTACCGTGCATGGGAAAATTAGTTGGTATCCGAGTTACTGACTTTGCGTGAAATATTTCTATCTTTCCTAACAGAAAAATGTGTTTTAAGACATCTCGTTCAGTTACAAAGAGCGTTAATTTTAAGTTAATAATTAAGTAGGTCCGAGAATAGCTTTTGACATCAAGGCTCCAGAATGATTTATTGCATCTCGTCGCATTAAACATAATTCCCTTTTCTTTCAGCAGTAACTGTATTCCAGGTCAGCGCGACAAAACTGCACCTCATACATCATTCAAGTGGAAGGAGCTTCAAATGGATATCAGCTGACCCAATAGAACTTGGAGTTAGAGTTACTTGGAAGAAAAATTTTCCGATATAACTTTTGAAGTTTTGAGGCTGAAAAAGAGTTCAAAACCAGAGGAAAAAGGAAAAAGATATATACTGATAGAATGTATAAAAGTATATTTCACAATGCGAGGAAATAGCTTCCTTTTTGTCCATAAACTGGACACTGCTTTCTCAATGTCTTGTTTTTTGGAAATGGAACGGTGAATTTTTTATTTCCTGAAATTTTAATACAGTTTCTCAAGTGGTAAAAGAAGACTGAAAAACTTTTGGAACTGATGTAAATATATAATTCTTTGTTCAGAGATTCTCGAGAAAATGTGAAAATCTTTTTTTTTTTTTTTTTTTTTTTTCCCTATAATGATCTGCGGAGTGAAATGTTATTTCGAACTATTTATTTTATTTATTTATTTATTAAATAATATATATATATATACATATATTTTGATTCTATTTGAAAATGAACAAACTTTATATTTGTTATTTAAAAAATCTGATGTGGACGCCATATGACTTGCTTTTATGTCTATTAAATTATATAAATTTTTGATAGACTTCATTTAAACTTATTTAATTTGAAATTGAGATGCGATACATTAATAATGTAAGGATTTGCCAATTTCTCACCAATCATAAGGGATATCACCAAGCTTGGTACAGTTTTAGAAACTTGTGGAGTGAAATTTAATTTATTCTTTAAGTTGCGTTGTGGGATTAAGGCCAATTATCTGCACGAGGGATCTAGGCCTATGGGTGGAGTGCCCTCCGTGGGGATCTAATTTATTGTTTAATTGTCTAGTTGCTAAAATGTTTGCCTTGATTATGTGTTACAGCAGATGAAGTTGAATGCGATCACGGCTATTGTTGTCTGTCACTTATTGTTATGAAAAGCTGCTGGCACCGACGACGTGTATTCCATTCCGTACAAAAATGAATGCTTTGTGTGATCAACTTGTCTGCTGGTAGATTTTTCGCTGACTAATTCCTGAAAAGCGGACTCACGGTAAAAAAAATTCGGAAACGTTACCCCAAAAAATGGGGCAGCTCTTGTAGTTTAAAATTGCGGAAACGTTTCCGAACCATGCGGGTAAAGTATTTAGAAACGTTTCTGCATATGTCGGAAACATATTTACCTATTTTCCTGTTTTTTAGGTAAGGTTTCTGGAAAAGATGGGTAACGTTTCTGTATATTTTGGTAAAATATTGAGTAACCTTTCCGTGTATTTCGGAAAGGTTTCCGAATTAACGAGTTACCTTTCTGAGTTTTTCAGAAAAAGTAACATGCACTAGATGAAGCGTTTGAAGTAACATCAACTAGATGGCAGCACCAAACTCTAACGGATGGAGCGCGCAGGACCAGCGATCAGAATCGAACCCAAGATAGACGAGTCCATAGGACAGCACGTTACCGCGGCGCTGTGATTCTCTTGCTGGAATTTACTTTAAAAGTAAACTGACTGCTGTTGTGGTACGGCTTGTTTTGGAAACTTAAAAATTTTTTGAAGTATTTTGTAAATGGAGGGAAAATAGCATATTAATAAATATAAATTAAAAATCTTAAATCTTTTTCTTCCACATAAATTATTTTCAGGAGATAATGCGCTGTTTTATTTAAGTATTCATCCGTTTTATTTAAGTATTCATCCGGCGACGTCACCTGGTGACTGGTCACAAATAAACTTCACAGTGGAGTTACATCACTCACAAGTTACCAGACCCTTATTATCGCATGGGCAAATCGGGACTTTGCCCAGGGCCCCTAGTTTCAAATGTTGTTCTGAAATATTCTTTTATATGTCAAAATATTATGAAAAAGAAAACAAATTTTATAGATGGGGACCCCCAAATTCATCAATGCCCGGGCCCCTGTTGGTCATAATCGGGCCCTGCAAGTTACAATGTGACAGTCCTGTGACAACTGTGACGTCACAGCGAGTCTTTTGTGACCATCTGTGCTATTAGGGAAAGACGCGTTCACTCATCCCTGTCTCTTGGCACTTGGCGCATGCGCGCGAAGTCAAATAAAGATTTCCTTTCCCCGTAAATATTTTACCCCGAAATATGGGTTATGTTTCCGAAATCGGGAGTTCGAGTAGAGCATCGGTAGGTTACGCTATACTTTCGGAAACCTTTCCGCTATAAGTATGTAACGTTTCTGATTTTTTTTACTCTGTAGGAAACGGGGTTTTGTTAAGAAGCCGATGCAAAGCACACTTTCGAAGAATGATTAAGTATTGATTGTCCATTGTTATTCAGAACGAGTGATAGGGGGCTAACAGGGAAAACTATTAAGACGATATTTGATAATTTTAGTACGAGGCACACACCATTTTTAGGGCAGTAAAAAACACCCAGTAAGATTATGATCAGTCTATTGATGAACTGTTAAGGAACAATTGTACACAGGAAGCAATTACAGAATGATTTCAGTAAATGTTTTCTGCCTCAATATTGCATTTTGTCGTAGGTAAGTTTATGAGAAGTAATTATCTATTTGAAAAATACTAGGCGCTATTACAAAGTTTTTCTTATATCTTTTATTGGTATAAATCGTAAATTGCTGTCATACATCCGCTGTCATACATAGCATTTTTATACATTTGAAATTCTTTGTAAAAATAATAATGTTTTTTTAAGGCTGTAAGGGTATCGCACATTTTTTTTATGATATTCTCACAATTTCACATGTTTTTGTTCGTTTGTACACAATTACGTTTAACGCAATTTTTTTGATTTTTTAATTTAATTACATTTCGAATTTATCGCTCAATGTGTGTGCACATTTAAAATTTAAAGAAAGAGGGGATGCGTGCTCTTGCCGCAACGTGACACAGCTGATATATGTGTACGGTATACATCAGCGATACACATTTTTCTCCACGTTTCGGACTTTGGTCTCAAAATAAACCACGTAGTAATATCAATGCTATTTTTAAAAAGTTAATTTGAATACGTTTGCATCAACTACATATATAGAGAGAAATGACAGTACCATTGGTTTAATTAAGAGTAAAATATTTGTATCAAAAGATTTTACTTTTTGTACTTTTAAGTTAGATCTAAAATGATTTTCGCGAGAATTAAGAAACCTAGATTAAATACTCATTTAATCTGATTCATAAAGCATAAACTAAAATAAATGTATCTTTTAACTAAAAAGTACACCAGTTGCTCTCGAAAAACTCGATTTTAAATATTAATTTTGAATACGAAATATTGGCTACCCCAGAAGAATTTGTTTGATTACGTGAGATAGAATTGAAAAAAAAAATCAGCATATTTTGCGGTGCATTTACCTTTATGTAACTTATTTACATAATTTTGTTCCTCATGATTCATAGAAACAGATTTACGAAGAGCATATCCATATCTGAACTAAAATTCTTTCAATAAGATGATTTAAGTTCACTAACGTACCAGGAAAAAATATTTTAAAAAATAAAATAAAAGCGCAGTGATTAGGTTTAAAAATTCTAGTTTGAAGTTAGACAACTAACATCGAACCTTTCCAAAAGTTTACACCTTTAGTTGAAAAATTGATAACTGATTTGTGTGTATAATGTATTTTATTTAAAGTTGCATATAATTTTAGTGATGTTTGAGTACACAGTTTAGAGTAATGATAAAAAAAAAAAGATTCATATACCATGTGCAATATTTCTAAAAAAGCTATGTATTTTTTTATTTAAAGTGCTGATGACTTCAAACTCAATAATAGTAAATAAAATTTGTTTTATGCCAAATGTAAATGTTATTGCTTTGTATTTTATGCTATAATTTTAATAGTGCATCAAATTTTGATTCTGGGTACTTCTCCTGTTATCATTTAATTAATTTCCGATGAACATTTTAGAAAAATCCCATGTAGGTCAAGTTGAAGTTCAGGCTACGAAAATTAATTACTGTAAAACTATGCCTTCCAATCATTAATTAAGTGCTGGTTAAATGCATTATGACGTGACATTGTATATGCATACACACACACACCATGTTACATTTAGGAAATCGAACACATCTCTTTAGAGCCAAAATATCCGGAGTGCTATTTTAAAGCATTCCCACGATCCTGCAGGTTAAAAGAATTAATTCTTACAACTAGAATCTATGTTTTTTCCTAAAGTTTTTTTTTTCAGAGACGTTTCTGTTAAAGAATCCAAACAACGAAGCGTTTTTTGAACGTTACGTAACATAAATAGACAATTTTTTCATTTTCTAATGAATTCTTTTTATTTTCATTGACTTTTTATACTTTCAACATTAAAATGCTCCGTGCATTTAAGTTAATGAATTTAGCCGTTTCCGTATATATATATATATATATATATATATATATATATACTTACATTTACGGCGAACGGTCATTTGGACTACACACAAAAGGACTATTGTATATGCATATAACAAGATATAACATATACAAAAGGATATATGTATATAAAATTAAGGATAAAATTAGGGAATGCAATCCCGATCCTGTGGGATCCCGCACAAATGTTTGCGGGACTAGTCCCGCGGGATTGACACTGAGAATTTTTTTTTTATTACAGTTTCACGCTGCTTTCCCAATCAACAAACCGAAAATTTTGTATATATATATATGTCTCTGATCTAACAAAAAACGAATCAATAATTACAAATTTTAATTTAAAGTTTTATTTTTTAAATCATCTTCCAATGGGAGTCTGAATCGAACATCTAAATCTAAACATCGTAATCTAAATTTTTCGTAAAGTTCCCATTCTGCAAATGAACTGAAATATTTCATACTATTGATCTCTTAGCAAACAGTCACGAATTAATTATAAAAAGTTTTTATTTTAGTTTTTAATTTTTTTTATAATTCACACTTTTAATTATTTTACTAAAATTAAATCTAGACTAGGAAATGGTTCATTGGATTTGTTCGATTTTGTACGTTATATTTTCAGCAACTAAGAAAATAACCGGTCCGGGACATTTCACCGACACCCTTTACACCGACAAGACATTTCACCGACACCGTTTCACCGACTGGATATTTCACCGACATGGACTTTTCACCGACTGGACAGTTCACCGACGTGGATATTTCACCGACTGGACATTTCACCGACAAGGATTTTTCACCGACTGGACATTTCACCGACCGAACATTGCACCGACACGGGTTTTTCACCGACATGGATTTTTCACCGACTGGATATTTTACCGACACGGATTTTTCACCGAGTGGACATTTCACCGACAGGACATTTTACCGACGTGGATTGTTACAGACATGGGTATTGCCTCCTGAAATTGTTGATATCATATCGGTGGCGAATCCATTGGGGAGGATTCAAGGGTTCGAGCCCCCTTCCCTAGAGTGAGACGGTGTCGGCAAAATGTCCTGTCACCAATTAGTGTTTTCTCGGAGTTTCAAAACTTTATTAAATTTTTCCCGCATAAGGAACTTTTTTGTTTCATGCAACTAAAATCCCCAATTAATGTTTTTCCGAAAGTTTAAAAGCTATATAATCAACTTCCAATTTTTCCATGTTTGCCTGAACTTAGTTACCGATAGCTGTATAAAACGACATATTTGTTTATTTATGGTATACTATGCAGTGTTTTCGTATATATTGAGATAAACAGTGCTGTGGAATGGATGTACTATTCTATTAAAAAACGGACTTCCCCCCCCCCCTCCCAGAGACTTTTTCTGGGTCCTCCCCTGTATTATATACACTAATATATGAAAATGACTCTTAATTTTATTTATTTATTAGCCGAAAAGGCTGTATATGTATATTCCATACTTAGCCGACAGATAGTCGTTACCAGGGCACACCACGAGGAGTGTATGGAAAAGTACCCCACTGTTGTCTTTATTGAAAATTACAGTACAAAATTATTACAAAATATAAGGTACAAAAGGCAAAATACAAAATACAAAAGTCACTAAAAAGAAATGTTGTGGGCTATTCCACGTAAAAAATCCATCTCAGATCTGTCTTGTCGATCTAAAATGATTGTTTGGATTCGTTTTTCTCTGTCTACATCTTCTTTTTTTTTTCTTTTGGGGTGGCTCTCCTCTAATAACTCTCTCTATTGCATTTTCTACTTCATTTTGTTCTTTTCTGATTTCTCCTATAATGTGAAATATTCCAACGTGTGGCCGTCCAACTAAGGTTTCCCGCCGTCGATGCCAAGCCTCGATATTATTTTGGGTTCTAGGGAAAGCAAATTGATTATTTTCAAAAACTGACCAGATTTCGGGGGGGGGGGGAATAATGGCGGCCATCTTTGTTCTTGACCAGTTCTTTGATTTCGTTTCCGTAATTTGCCATTTACAAAATACTCATCAAACCATTTTAAAATGGGTTCGGCTTCGGGTGACATAAAAGCTTTCAGACGCTCAAATGCATCCGGGATTTCTAATGCACTTAGAAACGACAGGGCTGGAATATGTCTAATTAAAATGCTAAAATTAGGATCAGTTCCATATTTCGATGCAAGCCCATTTTTTTGTATTCTTCTGTACACAGCCTGAGACAAATGTAAATTACAGCCTTTGCTTTGAGCGTTTGGTATTACTGTGTTGATAGCATTCATTGCTCCCTTTTCAAAATCAGATAATATAAAATCTGGCTTAAGGTCCGTAGCCGATGTTACCTGCCCAGTCGATCAATTCTTCAAAAAGCTTTCTATAACATTCTTCCGTTTTGGAGCTCATTAAAGTATACACCAGCGGAACTATTACAAAATCGGTTTCAGTCCCAACATTGGCATGGATCGTGTACAGTTGCTTGAAAAGATGAGGAACTGTTTTAAAAGTTCCATCCATTATCCAGAATTTAGACAAGTGTAAATATTTCAGATTTTCGTCTGTTGAAAAAATTAAAATTCTGTCATTATCTTCTGCTATATCTTTAAAAAATTGTCGACCAGTTAAAGTTAAAGAATATTCGTCTGGTATATTTAAATCTTGCAATGTTTCTGGTTCGACAGGAGTGTCAACACGCTGCGCTCGTTTAATTAGTTTTCTTATTGCTTCCTTTTTAGGCAAGCATGCCTGTACTTCTGGTTGTACGGACGATAACACATTACTTATTATCTGCACTGGTCTATCATTAGTTGTTTTTGCTGTTTCCTTAATTTTGACTTGTACTTGCCTGACGTATGGCTGACTTGCATCGGCAGCATGATTATGTGCCGAGGAAACAAGTTTCTTGATGGCATGGCTGCCATTTGAAAAAATAGTCACAGCTCTTGCACTGCATTTCAAATTTTTATGATATCTTCTTTCGCATACCCAATAATATAAATTGTCACGATTCTTGTCTTTATCATAGAGAAATCCGTCAATTACAATTTTCGGCTTTCCTCTCGTGGAATTTATAACTTCTGCCACTCTCAAACAAGACATCATGGAAGGAAACTAGAGTCCAACTTCTACGTCAAAAGATTTTTCTGAGGTTGATATACTCCAATATTACTAAGTTGCACACGTGCAGTTCTTATATTTCCATAAGCTGTACTGGACATTGAGACTCAAGAGTAAAAGTTTAGCACTATTGTCACGTGGGGTACTAAGCTCCGCCTGGCTGCAAAGATGAAAGGGTTACCAGGGAGCATCGTTTTTCCATTAATAGAAAGTTGCACTACAGGAGAAAATACCGGGTTGAGAGAGGTACATAAATTCTTGGAAAAGCCCTACCACACATTCTTTCTTATCAGTGTTTGGATGGCTATTCAAATGCGATTTTAGTTTACAATGGTTTAAGTTATGATAGACTCATGGCTTTTAGACTGGAAAGTAATCCTATCCCACATCCCCCGATAAAAAAGAATCAACTTTCACCAGGTTGAGAATGGCCTTATCAGTAATTTGTTCCGTGGGGTAAAGAATTTGATTATTTCCCGTTACGAGTAATTAAAAAAATAGAATAATATTTTGAAAAAATAAACATTGTACAACATAAATTAGAACCTTTTACAAAGGGGGGAATGCATAGGTTTCACCCGCCCTTCGAAAATTTGACGTATATTGTTATCAAAAAATACACTTTCAGTACGATTGTTTTTCTCAAATCTTCTTTTACTTTAATGCACAGATTAATTATAAATGAGTTTTAATTAAGTAATTAATTTAATTACACAAAGTTAATAAATATGTACTTAAATTAATTATGATTTACATATGATATATTAATTTAATTAATGTTAATTAATTACGTATGCATAATTAATACATGTGATTTTTAATAACGCACGCGTATGATTAATTATGGTTCATATGAATGTTTTTTGCAATCCCCCACCTCCCAACCCAACAAAAATAAATAAATAAACTATAGTCACGGCCCTGCTTTAAACGCCTAAACTTTCTAGTTTTGTACAAAAGAAATCTTTTTTAGATATATTGATAAATGTTTGAGAAAAAAAAAATCTTAATTAGTTGCTCTCTTTATGGGAGATTTTTCGTTAAATGTATTATTAAAACTGTGTGGGAATTGGCTTGTCGTCGTAAAATTGAAAATTTAGTCAATTTTAAAGTGGCTGAAATGTTCATGAAAATGTCCTGTCGGTGAAAAATCCGTGTCGTTGAAATGCCCAGTCGGTAAAAAATTCATGTCGGAGAAATGTCCAGTCGCTGAAAAATCCGTGTCGGTGAAGTGTCCAGTCGGTGAAAAATCCGTGTCGGTGAAGTGTCCAGTCGGTGAAAAATCCGTGTCGTTGAAATGTCCAGTCGGTGAAAAATCCGTGTCGGTGAAATGTCCAGTCAGTGAAAAATCCGTGTCGGTGAAATGTCCAGTCGGTGAAATATCCACGTCGGTGAACTGTCCAGTCGGTGAAAAGTCCATGTCGGTGAAATATCCAGTCGGTGAAACGGTGTCGGTGAAATGTCCCAAACCCGAAAATGACCTATGTTAACATATATATAAATTGTATATTCCTCATCTTTAGCAACTAACATAAGACATAACTTAGTATATTATTCTGAATATCATAATTATAATTTTCATATTTCTAAGTTATTGTACTAATTATCTCACAAGATTAATTATTATTATTAAGATAAACTTCCTAGTGCTTAAAATCTTACATTTTTCTACTTTTCTCTGTTGAAATGAAGTCCTAACTAAATAAAATGTCAATCCCGCGGGATTGCGGGATCCCGCGGGATCAATGAATCTCAATCCCGAAATCCCGCAGGACGAAAAACAGTGCGGGATTGCTTTTCCTAGATAAAATTAAAATAAAAAAGGATAAAATTAAATATCCTCTCAAAATTCAAAATTTCTATTAGCTATTCCTTCTAAATTCTATAGGAGCGGAGCAACTTTCGTTTTCAAACAAAGGATTTGTATCGGGATCTGAATTTATTAAATACACAATTGATATACGTATTTCGCCTGGTTCTAACACCTCACAATCGCCAAACCTCGCAAGAATTTTCTGGGGCTGAGACCCAGGCATTTTAATAGCCAATAAATGCACCTTTTTTGGAACATGTGATTACTACATAAGCCACGTGATTTGCGCTTATATAATTCGAAACACGGTTCACGGAGCCCCTTTTTAGTGTCTGCTATCGACATTTAAATTTGTGTGAGATTTAATAAAAATATGTCTAAAGCAGAAGTGTGGAGATTAACGACGGTAGCCACTGCCCCAACAGTACTGGAGCTTGCCCAACAACGAAATACCAACGATTGCGGGCGGTCATCTTCCTGCAAATGCAAGTGTCACGATTGAGCCACTTGCTCTGTCCAGCACCGATATATTTCATATATATTTATAATATTTGTGTTTCATTTCTATTTTTCTTAATTATGTATTTCTACTTTTGCTGTTTTATGACATTGATTTAGAGGGTTGTTTTTCATGGGTATACAACAATTAAACTTGTATATATACAGGGGTTGGACAAAAATATGGAAACAGCTTGTGAAATGCATGCTTGAAAAAAAAGATTGATTCTAGTGAAATATGTAGGTGGCGCTGGCGTTTTCGTCAACTGACGTCACCTGTACAACGTCGTAAATGCGCTGCGCTGTTCAGTCGTTGTCGGGGCACTGTTATGTGAAGTTGTCATTGCATCAATCCAGAGCTAACAGACTTTGAACATGGAAAAAATTGTTGGAGCTCGTATGGTGTGCTTCCGTAAGTCGAGGTGTTTAGTGTTGCAAGAAGTACTGCATCGAGGATTTATTCCGTATTTAAAATACAGAAAAACATCATCCGCTAAATCACAGACCGGACGAAAGTGTGTGCTGAGTGATCAGACGTTCATTAAGGAGGATTGTGACGAAAAATAAGAAGACCACAGCTGCAAAAGTTTCTACTGAAATGAATGTTTTGCTCACAAACCCTGTGAGTACCAAAACAATAGAAGGGAGCTCCATAAACAGGGCAGGTACTGCCCGAGCTGCTATTCAAAAACCATTCATCAGTGATGATAACGCCCGTAACAGGAAAAAGTGGTGTTTAAGCCATAAAGCCTGGAATATAGAACAGTAGAAGAAAGTAATATGGTCGGATGAGTCTGCTTTCACGCTGTTTCCCACTTCTGGCCGAGTTTACGTCTGGAGAACGCCATCCAAAGCCTATATACAGACTGCTTGTTCCCAAGAGTGAAACATTGCAGGGGTTCTGTGATGGTTTGGGCAGCCATATCGTAGTTCTCTGTGGGCCCCATGATAGCTGTGTCAGGCCACATTACTGCCAAGCTTGAAGTGAACATTTTGGCCGATCAAGACCATCCCGTGGTACAAACATTGTTCCTCAATGGTGATGGTGTCTTCCAAGACGACAAAGCCCCTGTTCACATAGATCACATTGTCCAGGACTGGTTTTCTAAGCACGAGGATGAGTTGTCTCATCTCCCCTGGCCACCACAATCACCAGACCTCAATATTATTGAGTATTGCAGTCTACAATGGAGAGGAAAGTGCGTGATCGCTATCCACCGCCAAAATCGCTATCTGAACTTGCCACCGTTTTGCAGGAAGAATGGCACCAGATTCCCTTGACAAGTATACAGGAACTGTATTTATCCATTCGGAGAAGACTGCAAGCTGTTTTGAAAGCCAACGGATTTCCTACACCATATTAGGCAAAGAAGCATATTTTTTTTTTAGGTGTTTCCATATTTTTGTCCAAACCCTGTATATATATATATATATATACATGGAAAAAATCTCTTCTCAAAAAACAGCAAAAACAGAAATTTGCAATAAAAAAAAGAAATATATAAACCACAAATAAAAATAAAATTAAAATATATAATGCCAGCTTCATCTGAGAGAGATTGGCGAAAATATACTGTAGGTTTCTAGCTTGGTGTCAGAAGATTCTGATAAAATTCTAACGCATTGCTATAGATCAGTAATAAATTTAATATAGTAAAAGTAGCGTTTTTAGTCCAGAAAAATGTTTGAATACAACGGGCACCAATTTTCTCTGACCTGCAGAAGCAAAATATACAATTAAGCCTTTCGTCACTCCTGCCGCCCGTTGGCGGCTGCCACGAAACGTTCTCTGGGTACTCCTGCCGTCTATTGGCGGCAACCACGAAACACTCACTGGGAGCTACCGCTACCCATTGGCGGCGTCCACGTAGCGTTGTCTGGGTGCTACCGCCGCCAAATGGCGGCAGCATGGAACATTCTCTGGATACTACTGCCGCTCCACCTACAAGTTATGAAGGTATGATTTCCATAGCTGCCAACGATTCCGGAATATAATTAACCACTTTTTGTAAAAAGTCATTTTTTGTTAGAATATTGAAACATTTTTGATTTTTCAATGGATGCAGTGAAACACGTTTCGCGGCTTACGCTTCCGTACAGTGCACCAGTCTTTTGAAAACTTCCTCGTACCAGAGCTATATAACCGCTATCAGCTCCTCCGTACCGAAAGAGTTTAAATGAATAATACAATTAAGAAACGGAAAATACTTAGCGTGTAAATCCAACACAGCCAAGCGTGACACAAACGAACTAAAAAAACCCAATCCTTATATCCAGAAATCTAAGCCATGGAGCTATCATGGTACTAGATATCGCACGAAGTCTAACATTACACGGTGCTGTCATTAAATGAAGGCATGAGGAATTACGCCGTAATTCTAGTGTTAAAGCATACGAACCCAAATTATAGTACGCGTGGAATGGGCCTCGCTTAACAAAACAAAGTTTAATACAATTGCATTTTATGTGATATATAAAAGATATTAATATGTATTTTTTTGTTTTTAAACATACAATTTCTCTTTAATAAATAAAATTGTATAAAATACACTGCTTGTAATAATAATCACAGCATTGTAATTCACATTAGTGGTCAAGAATGATTATAGAGCTAATCATATTTCAATTGGCATACACAGTATGTTTAGAAAGGTTTTGAATAAAATTTTTGTGAAGGGTAAGTCTGACAACTGCTAATGTTATCCTTCAACACATGTTTACAATCATTATCAAAAGATGAAATGACATTTAAAAATTCAATAATGGCTAACTACCACTAAAAGCGGTATTTTAAAAACTATTTTTTAAATTTTATTTTCTAAATAATGCAGTTATTAAATTATAGCAAAATTGTGTATCAAATTCAGTTAAAAAATGGATTACCACTTCAACACGTTTCTTAAAACGTGATTATAAGTTAGAAGTTAGTTGTCTGAGGCCTAAAATTGCTTTATTATTCTGATATACTGTATAAAAGTTGAAGTATTGATAGTTTGATATCAGAAATTCAATAGAGATTAAAATTTTGTAAATTTTGTATTCTATATCTTTTAATTTGAGACTATTACATGCAAAGTTTTGGTAGAAATTCGAAGGTAGTTTTTAAATAAATAAATATGACATATCTTATAATTGATCTAATAAATCAATATTTAATAAAATATATCAATATTTAATAATGAAAAGAATCTTCTATTTAAGTCCAACTAACCATCAACTCACTTTAATCATTTTGTACATCTTTTATAATCCTAGATCTTAAGCTGTAGATTAAACTATAACAATCGATATATAAAATCAATAAATTACTTTTTATATATTGGAGTTTCATTATTTGAAAATTTAATTATATAATTGTAAATAAATCTTTTAGGAAAATTGAATATAAACATTCATTGTCGTTTAAAAGATGAAGGATTTCTAATCAAATGAATAGAAGTTTGGTTCAATATCACTATATATTAATAGGTCAGTTTATTCATCGCAATCAATTAGTAATACAAACCTCAAAATGCATTTGCCCTGCCATCGGAACCTATTGGGATATCTATCTGAATTTGCAGCAACCTGGGCACAAAGCATTCTAATGTGGTTTAATAATTACTTGGAGTTCCACGTGGCTATTTCGAATATCAGAGACATTTCTCCTCCCCGCTAGTGGAAAATTTGAAGACAAATTAGCTTTGTCTCTAATCCAGTCAATCGAGTTTAGAGAGCAGCTCGCGGTGTTCATTAAGGAAATTTGCAAGTTAAACACTTGTTTGCTCTGAATAAATCGGAAAATTTCACTGGTGGAAGGAATTTAATTCGTGATGAAGATTTTCAAGAGTTGTATATTTCAGTATGGATGGAGGAGGATAAACGTTATAACTGATAATTTCCAATGGTGATAAGCGAAGTGAATTAAATCAGCGGAATTCTAAATCTGCCATTTAATGTTTATGTACTATACATTGTGTTATGTTTTCTAATAAAAATTTACTATCCATAACAAATAGAAATAATCTGGAATGGCAGATAGCAGGGGCGTAGCCAAGGGGGGGGTTAGGGGGGTGATAACCTCCCCCCATGAGGAATTTTTTGCCATACAAAATGTATATTCTTCACTCCCTTATCACACACATATATGCATATATGTGAGTTGCAGAAGTCGAAACACCCCATTTAAAATTTCTGGCTACGCCCCTGGCAGATAGTAAACTAACAATAAGCAGTAATAAATATTAAAAATTCAGTTTTTTTTTTAAATTTGCATAACCTTTAAAAATGAACCAAATGAAAATGTGAACCACGTAATCTCTTCTTCTGTTATGTTGGAAAGTGCGTCATGATATATGTGTTAACCCTATTCGTCTTCCTTGTTCTATTATATTAGAAGGTGCATCATAAACCATGAGTTTGCCGTATTTGTCTTTTTTGCTCCATAAAATACTTCTTTGGAATAAAAATCTCTATTAAAATCGCCTGCTAAAACTGTTTTAGTATCTGCCTGGCATATTCTTGCTATACATCACTTTAATAATAAACAGTAGGGTTGGGAAATTTCTCGCCAAATATAGAACACATCGCGAAGCTTGGCTCAGTTTTGGGGACTCATTTTTTGGCACCAAACTTTGCAACTTTTGACTGCCTCTTTGTTATCTGACAACCCTTGAAAAGTGATACGTCGCTCCATCGAAAAGACAAAAATAGTTGTCTGAAATTAATAGCACTCAAGAGTTAAAAGTACTGAATTTTCATACAGGCTTTATCCTTGTCTGAAGAACGGGTTCATTCATTTGTGAAATTTATGACATCACATATATCACAGGTTTCCAGTAATATCACTGGGTAAAGCAAACAGACAATTTATGGACTAAAAGAAATATTTTGAAAATTCATACTGCCTTCAAGACAAGTGAGATTTTCTTCGTAATAAAATTTAACTGAATATTTTGATGCTTACTTATAATTTTAATGTTAAATAAAAGTATAAGTAACCAGAATATTTTTTCTGGATTTTAAGATGATTTATTTCAAAAACATAAAACCCACATAAAACATAAAAATTAGTTGTAATGAGATTTTATTGGAGTTTAAAGACGCTGTTTGGGATGATAGATGCAGTTGATGTTGAAAACTCTTTCGCAAAGTTTCGTAATGGAGATTTGTCATTGGCAATCGTAATGGAGATTTGTCATTAGCACCCGTACCCCATTAACCCTTTGAGGCGCAACCCTTTCTCAATGCTGAAAAAAGGGCAGCCGTTGCCATCGCTCGACTTAACTCCCAGCAGCTGGCTGTTGTTCTCACATTCTTCCATTTTTCAGCTGTCAGTGTCAGTGCTGTTCAGATGTCAGATGTCAGTGCTCTTAAAAGTAATCGTGACAATTTTTTTACGGGAAATGACGTGCTGAAAAGTAGAGGATTCTCGTCGAGCTATGTCACCCGCAACTATTTTTATAGAAATCCAATCTATTCTTCGTGACTGGCAACAGTCATAACTTCAGAGTTTGGTGTTCCCAGAGCGGGAACACTGCGCGTTAAAGGTTTAATCCAATTGAAGCAAGCTGAAAGTGGCAAGTTCAAAACTATAATCGAAAGCATTAACGTTACACGGGATATACCCATGATACTCAGCAATAGTAATCCAATTAAATAAGATCATTTACACTGAATATTTTAAAAAGTGAACAATTTTGAAAAATGCAATATTATAGACACATGTTTAATAAAGCTGCAAAATCAATATGAAGTCCTAAACATCTTTATGACTACAAATGCGCACAGACTGCAATAACACATTTTTACGTAAATCGTTTCAAGCACGCTGATATTGTCAGTTTTTGGTAGGGGTTACATTACCGTTATGAAACTAGGAAATGAACCGTTCACTGTTCGGCACTGCCAAAACGCTGTGTATTGATTTTGACTTTTATTTAGCAGCTCAGTCGGCGTAATGCAATTTGCAATTTAGATGTCAAAATACATGGTTTATATCATCCAGGCGAATAATTATTTCAGAAACAATTTACTTAATGAGTGCGATGATAACCAGTTTATTTCTCCTGACTGCACCCTGATATTACTAAGATTTTCGGCTCCAGCGAACCCTGGAGTGAGTACGCATTATGAAAGGATAAATTGCTAAATTACCAATATGGAAAGGGGGGGAGAGGAGGGGTATTAATTTTCGGACACGAGTTCCTTTACCTGCAGGGTTGTTGATAACAGGAAAAGGTCAATCTAATTGTTTGTGAAAAGGCCTTCAGATGAAAAGTAATTATTTAAGTGTAATTAGCTCTGCGAAAAAGTAATTAAAATTCCTATTTCGTCTTTAGTATTCGCAAATGAGAAAAACTCAGTTGATTTTCAGAATGTTGTGAAAACATTCGGATTTTACGTAGCCGAAGTATGTTCCGTTAATTGTTTAAATAGATGTTTAAACATCATAACATTTACGGAATAACAAAGAATTGAAACAACTTTCCGTTTAAGGCGACTTTCCGCTAAAATGAGAAGTTATTCAACGCTCCAAAGAGCACGAGACTAGAAAATATTCCCACTCAAGATAATCTTCTACTTAATAAAGATTCTTAAAAAATGTTACGCTGTTCAGTTGCTTTTAGTTAAATTATAAATGAAGTAGGTTAGGGAGTTATCAGTTGACAACAGTGAGTAAGTCAGCTTTGGCCCCTGAAGAATGCACTTGAATTAAATTTACATTTTTGAAGTAAAACTTCTTTAGGTGCAACCGGGGCCATCGTTAAGCAACGGGCCCGCTTATGAGTTGCCATCGCTAAAAATGAGTTTATCATTGAGGCCTGTTTTCCCTAGTCACAGTATTCTATTTTATTATTCTAAGTATTATAAATGTTATATTATTTTATTATTTTAAAACAATTTTTTTATACTTTTGTCGTACTAAAGAACTTTAGATGTAGGTAATCGTTTTGTAAATCTTGCGCCATTTTCTTTCATGAAAATTTATCCTAAAATTCGAACATTTTGCTCTGAATGTAAAGGTAAGTGAACGCTTACAATGTATTTAGAAATTCTAAAAATATGTATGTAAATCATGTTTAGTGAATAATTATTCGTGTGTTATTTATAAATAAATTATTTTAATCAGAAATCGTATTACTTGAGTAGTTTTTATTCTTGTAAATAAGCATGACGTTGTGATACTATTTAGACAATTTAATTTTGCCAGTTGAAAATGTTATTTATCAGTTATATATGCCTTGATTATGTGATTAAGACTTACATCTGGTACAGTGCAGAAATACAGTAAATTATAAATTATTGATTTTTGCCCGTTTATACAGAAACTTCAAATGTAGTTAATATTTTGTACAAGCGTTCATAATGCTTGCTCAATTCCCAAGTTCGATTGAGAAAGCGACAAAAGAATAATATATACTACATGAAATGTCTTCATTAAAGAATAATTAATTCAGGGATCGCGCTATAGAGCGTATTTTATCAATTTTCTCCAATATACAGGATATCCCGAAAACACTGAATTTAATGCATCATTTGTTAAAGATTAATGTTGAATTGTTTAGAATAACGTAGGAAATACGACTACGTTCATGAAATATTCATTATAAAAATGTCTTTCTCATTTGTGTATTTAGTTATTTTAAAGTATATTAAATATCCACTTGTGAAACTAAAATAAGCAATCGTGAATCATGAGAGTAAGCGCTACTTTGTTTTTCCTTCAAATTATGTGCATCTATTTTCTTTATGTCAATATGTATCATAGCAAACAAATTAATCATGAGTTCGTACTTGAATTAGTAACACAATTACTACTTAAAACTACATTAAATAACGTTTGAAAGCACTGGGAAGCGTAAGAAATGCCTGATGTATATGTGAAGACTCGAGCATCCGTAGGCCTCTTTGGATGGCTCTTCAAAATACACGCGCAGGCCCGTTACTAATTGCGAAGGCCCCGGCGCAACTAGGGGGTAACTCAGATTTTTTTTCTGACGGAAGTAACGCTCAGTAAAGGAAATGACGTATCTTTTTCCCCGTTGCTTCTTCATTCCGCCATGACTACAAAAACATTGCAATGTCAAGGACAAGCCTGATAATTTCTACACCGTTTGTACGATCCCCATGAAAATTTCCATAATCATGTATAAAAATATAGAAAACAATCTGCGCTACTTTAAAAATCTGAAAATCCACCCGTTCCCTCATTTTTAAGCGATTTTTCGCTATTTTCAGCAACATTTCATATCCGAGAGTCAAAAAAGTTAATCATTTGCGTGACAAAATTAGCTATTGCAAGTGATTTTTACTTCATATTGACGTCACAATTAACAAGCTTTTTCCAGATTTATAAGTTTAATTATTTGCGGAAGAGCTCTCGGGCGTTCGTTCCTGAGAACGTCGACTGTGCTCCCTGCGCGTCGGCATTACTCCCTACCTGTTTTGAAGCAAGATCTTATCTTATGACCCTGTTCAGTGGATAAGTGGATCGGCTCTTGTCAGAGCCACTGTGTGAAGTCTTTCGCTGAACAGGCGGCGATCCTGCTGACTGTCTCTCACTATTGTTACAGGCGGCGACCCAACCCGTCACCTCCGATAAACAAGGCCTACGCACCGAATACAGAAAGTGGCACTATGGTGATTCCGTTGCTTTACTCACATGTTTTCAATGGCATTAATACAATATTTAATGGAATTATGAGTAAAAACTTGACATGATTGGTTGCCATGATACATAAATATTGTTTGTCTGTACTTAAATAATATGTAATCTTTCAATATTGCTCATGTGTTTTTGAGTTATTTATAATAATGAGCCAAATGTAAATTTTTAAACAGAATAATACTTCGAGCAAAAACAGCAGAGGAAAACAAAGGTTTAAGAACACTGCCAAAGAAAAACTATGAATACTTCTCGACTTCAATCAACAACGCGTTTCGGTACAACGATAGATGCTGTATTTTCAAGAAAGTTAGCAAATTTAGGGAGTAAAATTTATGTTTCAGAGTATAGTTAACACAAACCTGTAATTTCATACATAAAATATCATGATGACATTCAAGTTCCTATTTTCAATGAATAATATGAATATAACATTTATATAATCTTTGTAAAGTACATGAATAATAAATATAATTAAATTATAATATGATATTTATTTTAAGTTAAAGTTTAATAATTTCAGTGATATTTATCGTAAACGTCAAAGAAGTTTTACTTCAATCGCGCGTAAAGATTACACGCACACACTTTTTTTATTTGGAAACATATGTACAGTAACCGCCTGGGTTTTCTAGGGGTAGAGAACCATTCTACCATACTACGAGTCCGGGTTCTATTCCCGGGTCGGATTTGCGGGTAACTTTCGTTCCGTACCTTCACAGGAGGCAACGTTGGACCACCTATTCTAGGTGCCTCTATAATAAAGGCGCCCGCAATTAAGAAAAAATTTGCCCGCAACGGCAAGAGCCCGCAATTAAGAAGAAAAAACCATTTGTACAGTGTACTTGTTTTTAGTAGAACTTTAGCAGTACATGAATGAACTTTTGCTTAAGATTTGATTTTTAGCATTTCCTTATGCAAGTCTGGTGGTCGGAGATTAGTACCTGCGTATAAGGCTGAGCATGTTGATGGATCAAATAAAACTGTGCTTGAACTAAATAAGAGTAACATTTACGTTTTGTTGATTTTAAAAAAAATGTTGATTTAACGATGCCATTATTTTAAGAAAATTATTTGGTTAAAATAGTGGCTACAAATGTGGTAAGTAAATGTGGTTTTTTTCATAGTAAAAATATATTTGTTTATATACAGTAGGATTAACACTTTTTAATAAATGATTATAATTTTGAATTTCTCTAATTACTATTTTATGTTAAGTAACAGTGTATTTGCATGCATTAGTATTACTGTATTACATGAATTTAAGCACATCGCTGTAAAAGTAAATTCTTTCACTGAGTCAAGAACGGTTTAAAATATTTAATATATGCACTACAATGTAAAGCCAACTTAATATAGAGATATAAACGTTTAAATTTAATTACGTGTTAACCAATTTAACATTCAGTTATTTTAAGTAAGCTCATACTATCAGTTTTCAGGATGAGTTACATCGACGGTTTATCATATTAAGAAGCGAACCGTACGCTATTTAGTCCTGACAAACGTTATTGATTTTGACTTTTATTTAACAGCCCAGTCAGCGTAATGAAATTTGCAAATTTAGCTGTCAAAATACTTGCTTTATATTATTCAAGAGAATAGTTATTTCAAATACAATTTACCTAATGAGCGCAATGATCTCCAGCTTAGTTCTCCTGACTGAACCTTGATATTACTAAGATTTTCGGCTTCAGCACACTCTCGAGTGAGTATACGCACCATGAAGGGATAAATTATTAAATTAGTAAGTATGGGAATAAGGGTGATATTAATTTTCGTAGGCGAATCTCCTTTACCTGCAGGGTTGATAATAATAGAGGAAGGGCCGATGAAATAACCTGTGATAAATCCTTCTGCGAAGTAGGACTGTTCAGAAAAAGTAATTGCTTATGTGTAATTAAGGAGTAATACCCATGAGCAAAAGCAAATAGGTTTTATGTTACGTATGGAGTACTCATGAATACTTAAAAATGAAAATAATTCAACTAATTTACCAAGAACCCTTTAAAGATTTCCATGCTTTTTTGCTATTAAGTTAATCAGCAGTCTTAAATAATAACTGTTTATCAACAATTTTAAATAATAACAGAGTGTCCCGCGGAGGCTTAGCAGCTAAGCTCCTATAAGAACAAAGAAAGTGAAGCAGCATTGGCTTGGCCAGCGCTTCGGAGGGTAAAAACCTCTAGAAGTTTTAAATAAAAACTGTTTATTACAGTTTTAAATAATAACAGAGTGTCCCGCAGAGGCCTAGCAGCTAAGTTTCCATAAGAAAACAGAAAGTTCCCCTGCTTATGTGAAAGAGCTCCTTTCCTATAAGAACACAGAAAGTATAGCAGCACTGGCTTGGATAGTGCTTTGGAGGGTGAAAACCTCTCTCGGCTGGCCTGCTGTAGAACCGTGTGCTCTAACGGGAGCTGGTGCTCGTAAAATCTGTTCGAGGCTACAATGTCCTCCATATTAAAAAGTTATTTCTGGTCGTTCCGATTTCAGGTACTAAAGAATGAGTTCAAAATTATAGGAGACCGCAAGCTAAGGCGGTCTTTCTCCCACTGCGGCTCAATAAAATAGAAGCCGCTTAATTTCGCCCTTCGTCGTTCTACATGGAGGATTTGGCCCGGCTCCGTGGTTGCAAGAGGGCATTAGTAACTAGAACAACAAATAATAATAACAGTTTCTTGGCGGCATTAACTCTTATTTATTACTTGCATAAATGCTACAAGTATAAATTTACACGAATGTGTTACATTCGTTTGTATTTTTATTCGATACTAAAACTTAATTAGTGAATAATTAAGTTTTACCATTAATGTAAATTTTACAAATTTATAAAATATTGAAATATTGAAACTTATTTTCCCTTTAATGATACACATATTCAAATGATCTCCATGAAAGTTTATCGCGCTGCAAGCTAGAAAATGTTCGAGATTTACCAAACACAGAACACGGAATTCTGAATCTAAGAAATTCACAAAATCTTCCCACGCTGCATTAATTCTAACATTATAAATAAATGCGATAAACTGAAAAATTTAAGTCTCTTAATGTTTATTTTATATCAATGTCTATTTATCGTCAAAACTAAAGCCATGAATGGTAAAATTCACATTGCAGCTGGTAACTGCAGAACCATTTCTTGCAAAAATTATGTATTGCTTGACTAAAAGCTCTACTCGTTATTTAAGTTACTTGTAATTAAATGCAAAAGAAAACTTCCATCTTAACCGCTCTCACTAATTAATGTAGTTTATGCGTGGAATAATTAAAAACGAACAGATTTAATTTCATTACAATTTCCGACCGCGTAGTATGAAGGAAAATAAATATTAATTTGAATCGCATTTTAGTATCAGTAAACTGTTCTTCAAAATTCAGTTGCGTCGCCAGTTTCAAAGTTTCGAGCGCCGTAGCGAAGTAATTTGAATTGTAAATAAAACGGGATTATGATAAAAGTTTTTCTCCATCTGCCGCACAAATGTATATTCGCATTAATGCACATTTTGATGATTAAACGTTTATTTAAATGATTTTTAATACCATTCGCGTAAAGTGAAACCAAAATTATCCCAAGTTTATTCTAACGATTGTTTTCAACAGGCTTTGTTTGATGCAGCCTCAACAATTAAGCAGACAAATTATTTTTTTTTTTCTTAATAAAATCGCAGCCATAAACGAAATGTCTTTTCTCTGGGATACTCTTTGTCAGACACGAAGCCAGAAAAATAACTTCGAAAGAGATTGGTAGACGATAGCTTTGAGTGGCTGAAGCTGGTTTTGATCCCGCAAATTCCACGTGGTGGATTGAGGTGCTATCAAACTGCGCAAAATGTACTCCTAAGCCCGGCCTTTAATTGCCGAGGTGTAGCGTGTGCGGAGGCCTGACGAACGATGTTCCAAGTTTTATGGATGCCGCGCCTTCTGAATTATGTCAGATTGCTGCCACGTGTTGTGGACTTCGAGAGGTTGCTGAGACGTGTTGCGGACTTATAAGGAGTGAAAGATGGATGGGGCGATGCTGGTGCCATCTTCTGCTGAAGGCGAGGAGGAAAATACTTGTTCATTATCCAGGTTATCAATGAAGGAAAAGTGGATGAGGAAGGCTGGTTTTGATCTCGCGAATTCTGCGCTGTAGATTAAAGCGTTGTCTGACGGGGCAAAAGGTAGCCACTTGCGCGGCTTTCTCTTGTCGTGGTGTAACGTGAGTGGTGCCGATCTCGTGCCGCAGGTTTAAATAATGCAACAGTTTATGACAGGTAAGTAGGAAGGGGTTAACGACACTGTTTTGTCTCACTCGTGCTACAATGAATGTTCAAATTTTCGCACCACTTAGTGCAACTTACGCAATGATCGAAATATTTCCCATGTTCTTCCCAGTTTACACGCAAAAGACCTAAATCCAAAACTACAGAATAATTCTATCAGCTGCGGCATCCTAATTAGCACAGGAAATTAACGAGCTAATCAAAAGACAGAATATCGACTATTTTTGATAATCTTCAACATTGCCGGAGCTATACAGTGCTGGCCTTTGTATACTAATTTCAATATAAATGTATATTGTGAGTTAAAATTGAAGAAGGCAATCATAAAAATTATAATGAAGGCATTTACGTTACGATGATAGTGAGGGGGAAATCAGGTCTTGTGACAAAGTGTGATATTTGGGGAGGGAGGCGAAAAATGTTTAAAGAAAAAAGTGTTATATATTTTGGAAAAGCCCCTAAGGAAATTACTGTAAATCCAATGAAAATGTAACAGCTATAAAAAATTCAACTACCACACAATGTCGAAAAAAAAGCAGCTCAATACAATCCTCTAATATTCTACCTCTATTCTTTTTCTTTACACTGAGGAAGAGATTAATTAATCCTTTAAAAAGTAACCTAAAAGCGAGCCTACGGCTTAAGAAGCCAGGCTTTCTGAAATCTTTGGAGAGCGTGCGAAGCGCTCGATGTTTTCAAGCACACGCCATGCGGACTTCGTGCGCATGCGCTTCACCTATTAATAAATCTCCCAGTGGTAAACATATCAATTGATATTCTTTGGAAACCTATAGCCGTAATGAAGATTAACGTTGACGGGAGATTACAGAAACTTTTAACTTTAAGCAATTAATCATACACACTCTACCGTAGTATTAAACCATTAATATATCTACTTCAAGAATACATATCCTCTTTGTTAAACAGCGAACACGTTTCTCTTTTCTAATCGCATATGAAAGATTAACTGTGCAGTTATGTATGGCCCCTGTGGTTTAATTGGATACATTGTATGTTATTTGCATGGCTTAGCGGCAGCGTTTAGAAATGTAAAAACAAGCATTGCGGAGTTCGTTTATATGAAATGAACGAAAACATGCTGGTAATTTTTTAAAATAATCTCCAATGTTACACGTCCTTTCCGCTACATATTTAGTTGAATTATGAGCTTTGTATATTTCTTTTAACTTTTAATTGCTAAAGCAAGGATCTTCTTTGATTAAATGCATTGTATCCTTTGAGTAAAAAGTGTATGTTCTATATTTGAAATAGTTCAACAATGCTGATTTCCAATTTAATGAATTCAAATGATTACGACTACTTTTCAGTTAGTTAAATTATAAGAACTTACGACCTTTTTTAACCACAATATCTCTTACTTAAGAATGAGATTAGACAATAAAACATGAATACATTAAAATAAAAAATATAAAATGCATTCGGCAATAAATGAGATTTATTGCCGCAAGCATTTTTCCGCGTCTTTATTAACAATGTGGCGGCTCGTTGTGATTCTTGTATAGCGGTGCAATGTGGCCACACTCCATATAAAATCGACCATTCCCGAGATATGATGGATCACGATTAGGCCGTGTTTCTTTTTTAAATAAAATCTGCGTATTAACTAACAACTCACCTATTTTTAATATTGTTATGCCGCTACATGCTTTCTACTATGAAAATACATCTCGGTGCCAAATTGTTCAACAATGAACCTAAATTTCTTCAGCTACTACCTATTTTGCGTTTGTAATCTTAATTTTATACACCGGTATGTAATATATATCGTCTAAAGTTAATAATGCTATTGTTATTAATAACAAGTTTCACATTTTTAACTTTTGTATTCAATCGAATGTCGGAGAGGCATCCTGGAAATGAAATTGAGGGATGTTTGAGGGATGTAACTTAAGAATCATAGAACGGGTAGATTTTCAGAATTTCAGGTCAACTACGGTTTCTATGTAGTTCTATACTATATCTGTATACACAGTTTTGAGCTAATCAATCAGAAGATGTGGTTCTGCGAGCGTAATTATGTAAAAACGTTTTGTTTTGAATTGTAATTTGAAACCGTTATTGTTGGTAACCACTGTTACTTTACTATATTGATAGTTACCAATTAACTTTGTAAATGCTATAAATTAAGCATGTATACTAAGTGCAATGCAATGATTTTGGGTTGTATTTGATAATTAACTGTCAGTGGCTCTTTACTAAACTTAAAAAGCATCAGTGAGACCAGTTACCTCTGTGGGGAGCCCGCTTGAATATCCGGATCATGTGGTTATAGTCTTTACTTCAAGAAGCTACATAAGTAATAAATTAACCCGATAAATTTCGACCTACTGTTGAAAACTTTCACGCTAAGAAAGCTCCTCAATCACTATTAATAACTGGTTTATGTTAGTAATCGCGCCGGTTATTATTAATAGCAACCTATTTTTAACATTAACTGAAACATACTATGTAAAAGAAAATTACAAAACGGCTCCCTGCTCCAAATCAATTTTAAAACTTAACTGTATAAACACCGCTAAACGCTTAATTTTCTCCTCTCTTGCTCACAAACGCGTGATCCTTCCCAGAACGCGGGGCGTTTATCAAGCAACGCTAAATATACCTAGAAATAAATCCCTTACAACTTCATTTATATTCTTCTCGGGAACTTTTCGAAAATTAAGATTGATGCCAGAACTTTAACCAAATCTCGTTTATCAGCTTCAGAGTTTGAGTGATTTGAATTCTTCCCCTGTTTGCCTTTCGGTTTTCTGTGTAGAATGAAGGCCGGATGAGTTTGAATTTCAGGGGTTGCGTGGGGAGGCAGAGATAAACGTCGCTCCTAATATCCCATGCTTTTGTTTCAGTGACTGTGGCTAGTAATTTTCGTAGATTTTGTTTTGAATTTACAGTATCATTTGAAGTGTGGACTGAGAAGGGTTATTCAGTGTTTGTCCGTTTGATTGCTATGTTTATTTTCCCAAATTAATCAGCTGCTGCACAAGTTGCTACATTATGTTATGGTCTGTATTATGATAGCAATACAGACTGTATTAATGTTTTATGAAATGTAGTAATTTTTGTTATCCCCATTTTCTGAATTTTGGTTATAATTGAATCGGTGAATGCAGAAACCACCCCAGTCACAAAAAGGAAATTTTTCAGGAGAGAGAAAAAAATTCATAACTCCACCAAATTTTCAAATACTTAAACTTATTTTTTTCCTCTGTCATAGCATGCATTTATGTTTCTGTCATGCAAATATTAACTAATTTATGAATTTTTATGAAGCTTTATGAAGTTTTTTCTCTCTCCTGAAAAATTTCCTTTTTGTGACTGAGGTGGTTTCTGCACTCGCCAATTCAATTTGGTTATACATTTTAGCATCACCCCTGTGAAATACTAGCACTTCTTTCTCTCACGAAGAAAAACAAATACCCCTCTCATTTAGAACAGATAGATGGCTGTTTTCTTTGTCACAAAACTAGAATAGATCGTAGAATTATGCGTGTAGGTGATATAAAAAACTGGTATAGACGAAATCGTCAACAATTTCTTGTCCGTAGTATTCTGGTTAATCATAATGGAATGACTAGAATGTGTAACGAGAAATTATCGTTTAATTTTTATAGCACTAGAATGATGGTTTGTCAGTCTACCAGCACTCAACGATTTACATATATTTTCATCTGGGTACAGGCACGCGATTATAGAGGATATATATCTAAAAATTGTATAAGCGGGTTCAGAAGTGTCACGCTCTATGATATAGTATTCATACGGAGTGCATAGACTCATAAATTCAAGTTCCGCCAATTATTTTCTGAATGTCAGTGTCACATTTTTTCCGTGCTGTGTCGACTTTAAAGAAGATGGAAAATTTCAACAAATGAAATAAAATTCCGTTAAGATATGATATAATCATTTATACAGTTTACTAACTGTAATGCAAATTTTTTCTTTCTAAAAATATCATTACCTACATAATTTAAAATTATCAAAAGTAATAATATTAAGAACTATTATTTTGGAAAAAAAAAGGTGTGTGTGTGGGGGTAAGTTTGAGATTTTGGAACACATAATTTGATTTATTTAATTAAATTATTAAGAACTAAAGAAGTGTTCAAGAGTTGATCTCGAGAGAGATTCAGAGAATCACAAAGAATAATTTCTGTACATTTTTTTTTAAATGGCCAATTCTGAAATATTTTTCGGATACTTGGGTAAGGGATGATATGAATGGGTTAAAATTAATGAAATTCTATAAGACGTAACTTTATTACACGGCATAGAAAGTGATTTAGATTTTTTTTTCACTTTATAAATTTTCATAAATTCATTAAGTATATTTCGTGCTCTTGGATCACCAGTAGATATGAATAGATTTTAATATAGAAAAGTGTTTAAACTAAAATGGCCAAGTCACAACTTTTCCACTGTGCGCTAAAATGAATTCTGAAAAAAATGCCCTAATAAACATACATATTTTCTTTATAAAAGTATGAGGCACACCTTATATGTTATCAGATATTCAAGAATTGAACTTTTCTATCAACCGTGTTTACTCGCGTAATAGTCTCCCTCGTATAATAGTCGCACCTCCGTTTTGAAGAAGAAAAAATAGCTTTAGAGTTATAATATTATGTAGAAAAATTTTCTCCGCCTAATAGTCGCACCTAGATTTTCACCATGAAAAATTGGCAAAAAAGCGCGACTATCACGCCAGTAAACACGGTAATAGATCTTTTAAAAATCTGAACAGATTTTATTCTTAAAGTAGTTTTAAACTATACTATATTTAATAGGAAGAAAGCGTTATTAATAACAGAAAATGTGAACATTTTTATATTAATTTCATAAATGGAAAATTATCAATTGTAAATTCGACAATAACTGCTCGCTGTTTTTTTCTACTATGTAATTTTAAATTATTCTTCAAAACAAAGTGCTTTTAAAAAAAGCTTAGAAAAGTAAAAAATAAGTAAAAATTACTTAATTTAGAAACACATTCGAATGCAAAAGGTAAACGCCGAGTAAATAGTTAACATCCATTACTGAAAATAAAAGATTTAAATAGAAGGGCAAAACAATTTGAGAGCATTAAATCTGTTTCTTCTCGAACATCTCGTTTAAAAAAAGAAATATGCCCATTTGCTGTGCTTCAGTCTTTTCTTTGCTGTGCGACACATTAGTTTTATAAGAATGGAAACGTTGCATGATGTGTAATTTTCCAATTTTAATCAATGACGTTGAAGATTTTTAAAAGAAAGAGCTGTTGTTATGCAGAATTGATTGAAGAGATAATGGGGTTTCTGTCTTAGCTTTTGATATTCCTCGGAGGTTTTCTTGTAATTTTGAAGTTGCAATTGGCTTTTTGTTTTGTATTAACATTTTTCATGCATTTTTAAAAGTATTGTCCGTATTTTTTTTAGCACGATAAATAAATACATAAGTGAATATTTTTTTGACATTTAAAATTTTTCCGCTGGATTAATCAAATAAGTTGTGCAATATAATTTGTTCGATCTCTAAAATAATTATTAATTAATAAACATGATTTGTTCCCAAAGAGTTTTAAAAATCTTTTTAAAAATAAGTACTTTAATGTAGTACTTTTTAAGTACAGTTGTATCATGAACGAGTACACTGAAAAAAGATTCATTATTTTACCCGTACGTTGTGGTATAGTTCTTAGTCATTGCAGATCAATGTGTGGGTACAAAATAGAACAGTGTACTGCAATTGCAAATTACTTCAACACAATATGCGGATAAACGTAATGCGAGTTTTTTCAGTGTACATGACATGATTAAATATGAATTGAAATTCAAAAACTAAGTACATCTGATGCTTAATTTTTAAGAGTAAAGTACTCGGAGTGATGGAAAGATGACAAAGTACTCAAAAATGAGAAGATTATCCTTATTTGAAAGTACCTTTTTTGAAAGTAGTAAAATTCAGTTAATGAAAATACCTTCATTTCAACCTTGCATTTATAGAGAAACATGTAAATATATAGCAAAATCCTGCTTCTGAAAACATAAAACTGTTAAATTACGCATTAATATAAGCCTAAAAATTTGAGTTATAATTGAATTTTTGTTAATTTAGCCCACAAAAAAACCCATACTGAATTTAAGTGTTAACAATAACACATAAATTCGGCTTTTCTGTTCAGACAATTTTTTAACTTTGTCTTACACTTTCCTGAACCACAGAAGCATTTGCTGTAGAATAATGTTACTTTCACAAAGGTGTTATACATCATTCAAAATTTGCAACGGATCATTGAGCTACGGTTATCAGGCAAATACAATGTTTTTGGTTTTATTCCACGCGTTCGAGACAAAAAACTTGAACTTTAAAGCAAGACTTTAAAAATTGCTTATCGGATGCATTTTGCATACGACTATATCTATGTGTATCACAGCTTATATTTCTGGTGAATAAATTTCCGGGCTTACACGTTTTCTTCTTGGTTTTTTTTTTTTTTTTACAAATAATTTTAAAAGCTCATGGTAAACATTCTTTTATATGTAATGCATATTACTTTGACTATCGCATTTAGTATACCTTTTTAAAGAAAATTCTGAATAAATGTAACTGAATTCTCTACTGGAAATTTGGTAACATTTCAACTTGAATGTTATCCGCCATTAATTTAAAAATTCGTAATGATTCAATATTTCTTTATTATTTTGGTAAAATAGCTTATCGTGAAACATAGAATTAAATATATTCCACGTATGTCTCGGAAGATTAAAAAAATTCTTCTAAGGGTGAGGAAGAAGAAAAACTTGTGTCTTCCGAGACGTACACAAAGCTTTTTTTTTTACGTGAGCGTTCCGTGTAAAGATTTTTTACTCAATAAAAATTTCAGTTTTTTTATTATTTGTTTTCGTACTTTTACATACAACATTGCTTATTTATACGTTTATATAATTAATGGTATGAAAAATTTAACTTCTTTATTATACAACGAAAACAGAATGATCACGAATTTAAAATTTAATAAGTATTTGAACGCGAAATCGAACCTAAATAAAGTCTAAACTTGTATTTGGGCATTTTAAAAATTGTTTAAGAAAAATAAAATACAACTGACTCTTTAAAATCCTCATTTAAAAGTACAAACCGTTCATTCAAATACAGTTTAAACTTGTATTTGGGTATTTAAAATATTGTTTAGGGAAGATAAAGTGCAACTAACGGTTTAAAATCTGTCTAAATTGAGTCTATTAAATCTATTAAATTGAGAGTGAAAATCGTTCTTTCAAATATTGTTTTGATTTTTTTTTTTTTTGGTTGTATTAAGATTTTATTAAAAATTTTTTAAAAAATTGCATTTGTACTCTATTCGAGATTCGCTAATCACATATCGAGTTAAATTCTTTTCTTCTATACGGTGTTTTAAATTGTTTAGTTAATTTTATTGGGTATACATTAATGTTTGAAAATGTAAATTTCCATTTACGTAACAATAGAAAACATCAATAAAATTGAAACTATTCCGTTGAAACAATCATAACCAAAAATATAGCATTCGTTGGTTTTGGGTTACTGCATTAATATATAAAATAAATCATGCTATAAAGCTGTGCAAATGCCTTTCGAAATCTGCTTCTAAAGAAAAATAATGAATGTTATTGTTCTGAAGAAAACATAAATAATTTATGAAAAGCATCTTAATGTTAAATAACACTGGGGAACAGCAATTTTGTTGTCTTCGAACTGTGACTTGTTTTTGAATCACTTTTGGCCCCTGAATCCAAAAGTAACTGTAGTTTATGTCTGCCACGTCAACTTTTTAAGATACAGGGTACCTCCAAAATGTGCATAAAAAGAAAAATAAAGGGAAAAGTTACCAAATATTTAGTTACTACAAGTTAAATTGTATTAATACACATAGAAAAACTTATATACCAAGTGGTAAACATACATATTAAGGCAAAAACTTTCGTTTGTAGCTTTTTCTGGAATGTTCAATCTGTGGACATTCTTGCTTTATGTTCCAACAATAGTCAGCCATCATATGTAGATCCCATCTTACTTGATAACGTGATTCCATGATCTTCAAATCTCAGTGAAATCGCTCACCCTGCTCATCACTGACTTCAACAAGATTTTTTCGGGAAACCAGCGAGATGGCTACGTAAAAAGTGCAATGATGCTCCTGTTGCAACCAAGCATTTTGAAGCTCTCCAAGAGCTGTTGGACAATTTCGGTGTAATTCTGTGCTCATGAATTTCCAAGAATGTTTTTGAATGCCAACCAAGCATTCTGTCATTGTTCCGATGAAATGCTCCTCTTTAAGAAGCTGGCGAATCGGTGGACCATCAAACACACCAGCTTTTATCTTTCAAATGACAGGTTAGGAAATGCCGAAACAGTTTCCTTCAATTGACAAAGCTTTAACAAATTTCTTCATGAGCCCCAGTTATGTATGCAGAGGTGGAAATATTATGTTCTTTCTGTTGACAAGTGGCTGATGAAGAATGTTTGGATCATCAGGTTTCAGGTCATATGTTGGTTGCCATTTCGACTGCACCCAATGCTTCTCACGAGCTCTACGGTCCCACATGCACAAAAAACAGGGATACTTGGTATATCCATGTTGCTGGCCAAGGAGGAAACAGACGATTTTAAGATCAACACAGATGATCCATTGGTGCATGTGATATTGCAACAAATCAACGACTCTATGTCTTCATATTCCTCACGCAAACATACTGAATGACCTATTGGGACTGCACCAAATAAATTTCCATTGTGGAGGAGTACATACTCTAAGCTCCGCTTTGACCTATCGATGAGCTGAAATTCCCAACTCTTCCATTAAACCATGTATGTTATGACAATATACAAACCCATCATCACTTCGAAAGTATTGCAGAAATGCACTTTCTTGTATCGGAAGTATGATACTTTAGCTCCCTTTTCAAGCAATTTTTTTTCGTGCAGTCTTCATGCTAACAGTTCTCAAGCTTTTTTGGATAGCCCCAAATCATTTAACTCATGCTTCTCAAATCCCTTACGAACGGGATCATCTTCAATTTCAAAATATTCGTCATTGGGGTCACAGGAACAGTGTTTCCGGTAAACGAAGTTCGCTCTTGCGGATAGTGAAGAGAAGTTGAGTGTAAAGAAAAAACTTGACGTGATCGAAGAAAACTAACAACAGTTTTGTAATCAGTGTGCCCATTGGACTCTAAAACAGCTTAAAAATCGAACTCAACAGAAATTATGTTAAAAATTGTTCCTCAGTGTAATATCTAATTTTCATATGGATGAACATACATTAATATAATAACAATGTGTTTATATTGGTGCTCCGAGAGGAGCAGTCAAGTCTTACCTCGTAGCGGTCGGACTAAACCTTAACGGCTAGACACATTTATGTAAACAAAGCCCTTCATTTTTTTTTCTATTTTCTGGAGTTACCAGCAGATGACAGTACAAATCATAGGTGGGAAAATAGTTCCCCAACGATATATAAAAGTGAATGAAGTTACACCTTATAAGAGTGTGGGAAGTATACTTCCCACAGCCTTATAAAGTGTTAAAATGCTGAAGAGCAATTTCTTATCTTCATTACACTGTACAGTTATGTATATGACGGGGGATTCAAAGGAGGTTGCCAATAATATCATTGACTAAATATATAAAACCGCAAAGTTACTGACTGGAACACTAAAAATTTTTTGAAAAACCAGTCATATTAATAAATCAAAACTTATATGTGCATTTTATACTGCATGAATAATCCTTGATTAGTAATGGGCAACAGTTTTTGACACCATCCCTTGAATTATTCAGCAGGAGTTCTTTTTTTTTCACAACAGCACAGTACCTTGACGGCATCTTGGACAGTGTGAAAGTTTGATTAGTGCGTTTTTGGAAAGTGCGGTATTTTTGAAGGGTCCATTTGCCACACTAATCAAAGTATTCTTGTAAAAAAATTAACTCAGTTTTTATAAGCTGATTTAAAACTTTTAATTTGAAATAAAAGTTTTCTTATGATATTAATACTATTATATGTACTGCTCTTAATTCTGAAATTTGCACTTACCAATTAATTTCTTTTGATTTCTTTTGATGTACTCTGTAAAATATTCTATTATTCATCGATTTTTCTAATATTACATTTCAAAAGAAGCTGGGTGATTGTTTGCGCTTATGAAAGGAAAAGTCGATAGAGAGAAACCGTTTGATTTCGTTTATTTTATGAGGCTGAGTTGCACATACATTATGCGTGAAAATAAGTGCACGGAAAAAAATGTTTTGTTGAATTGAAAAAAAACAAACTTGATTCAACAAAAATTTTGTTGGTCTTAACAAAATTTTTCTTAACTTAACAAAAAATTTTATTGAATTAAGAAAAACTTTTTTGAAACAACAAAATTATTTGGTTGAAATAGCGTCAAACAAATTTTTGTTGAATCAACAAAACATTTTTTTCAGTGTGGGAGAATTTTATCTATGTGGATCCCTACTAGCAATTTTGCTCGGGCCATCATCGGCTGGCTACGTGGCCGGTGGTTGCCCGAGCAAAATTGCTAGTAGGGATAATAGGAGTAAAGCCTTTAAGATACACATATAATAATTTCAGAGTATTTTAATTTACACAATAAATATTATAAAAATTATAAAACAATATTGCACTAAAAATTAAATTCCATTAATAAAAAATCGTCAGACGTGCCTTGTTAAATGTGATCAAATGCTGAATTTTCACGAGTAAACACATGCCATTCTTATGAAAATTTAAACAGAAATTATTCAGTTCTCTCTTTACATCAAAAATAATTCTTGAATTTTTTCAATAATAAGATTCTTTTAAAAGGCATGCACATACGAAATAGGGAAAGGCATGTTTATTCGCAAGAAAAATAGTCTTCATATTATTGCCGTAAAACAATTATTATTTGAACGACTATAAAATTCATTGTAAATTGTAGGACCTATAATTTGCCGTTTTTATAATGAATGAAAAACATTAAAAATAATAAATTCTATGTAATTAAAATTATTGGACGTAATTCTAAGGGAGCATTCTTTACACACAAAAAATGAAGTTCCAGAAAATATTTTTTATTAGTGAAAAAAATTGTTAGAAAAGAATGTAACAGTTTATGACATTGGTATTCCTTAAGAATTATCAAACAGAAAGGAAATTATGTTGAAAAATTTGTACAGATTTTACATCTTCAGAAATGAGAATTTAAAAGTAATGTACAAGACAATCTATTTAAAGCATATTTTTCCATAGAAATAATTCAGCATTAATAAATGTAAAGCAGTTAACTTGCTTCCATTTACAAGAAACTTAATTAACGGCATTTATTGAAAAAGTGTTTCAAAACAAAAGCGAAAAAGAAGACATTTCAAACTCAGTCAGTTATTCAAATTAAAATCTTTATTAAATCCACACTTTTATTTTGTTTTCTTGTTTGATTTTTCTTTTTCCGAGTTTCGCAAGCGCATATGAAAATGTGAAGAATCAATAAGTTGCATTCTGAATTCTTTTTCCACATTCTTTGATGTTCGAAATTGAAAAGCCATTTCAAAACATTCAATTAAAATTTTTACTGAGAAATAAGTCATGGAATTTCTTTGAAAAGATTAGAAAATTACTCCCGAAATAAGACGATAGGAAGCGCCTTAGCCGAGGCGATAGGAGTTATTGATAAATTCAGCTCTCTCAAATTAAAACAGAAAAGATCCGTTCAAGTGTCACTAAGTGTTAAGTTATTGAAATGCCTCTTGGCAATGCTTTGAATTCGTGATTAGCCTTTTCGTGTTATGCGATGAACTAAAATGTATTTTCCATGGAATTTTCAATTCTGCAGAAACAAGGCTTTTAAACAAAACGCATGGTATGATGTGACATAAAAAAAATATTTCTGTAGTTTGATAGTTTCCAAATTAACTTTCGCCGTAAGAAAGAGGTAATAGCATATTAAATTTCGGAAATGACATGTATTAAATTATCTAGAAAAATAAATCAATTTAAATTAGAAAATCATTTATACAACGGCAAACGTTTGTACACATCAGGAAAATGTATTGTTACTTTCAATTCACATCAGCTGACGACAATTTCAATTAGTATAAAATAAAAATACCAATGTGTAGAAAATCTGAGAGTTTAATGTGTTGTGTTTCTTAAGGCAAACCTGCACGTGGGTATCTGCCTAGGGTGGGGGTGCCTTGGTAGGAGGACTTTCTAAGGGGTTCTAACGCGCATTCACGTTACATCTGGAGAAAACCTACCAAAACTCCAGACCGTTAGACCGACAGCCGCGCGATGGGACCCGAACCCGGGAATTTCACACATCGGCCGTCTACCATTTTCAGTGGCATAACCACTGTGCCATGAAGAGGCCAGTTTAATGTTGAATTATCCAGAACTACATTGTAAACTTCTACTTTAAAGTACATTTCGAAAGTTTACTGTCATAATTTTCTTTCTCCAAGGAAGGGCCCTTACCAAACTAGTAATCGGTCCGAAATGTTGGTCATTTAATCACTGGGTTATCCAGTATGTGGCCAATTCACATCCATATAATAGGACGGACAAGCCCAAGCTGGGAATAAAACCCTGACCGAAGGTGTGATAGAATAGTTTGTCAGCCACTGCACCACCTGGGGTGCACTACTATAAAATTGTTTCTTTGTAATGTTTAATGGCAAAGCTACGCAAGGGCTCTCCACCAAGGATGGGGATAGTCTTGGACGGATGACTTTTTAAGGGGTTCCAACGCGTATTCGCACCTATAATATTTTAAACTTCTGCCTTAAATTACTTTCAAAGCATTTTAAACCAGGTAATTTTCTCATTCTTCTTGTAATGACTATTTCTTTAAAAATATTGAACTAGAATTCTCAAACTCTGTGGTCTTCAGATTCCGAATTCATAGACTGTAAGAGTCCAAAACTATCAGTTTCTGTCAGCATCAGATTCCAGTCTCTCTTGTTTCGCATTCTCTCTCCTTGTATTCAGCGATGAGTGAAGTTTATTAGATCTCTGCCTTTTCCTAAACAGTACTATTGGTCTTCTTCTTTACTGCATATATTTGCGCGCTTTTTAAAACTCTTGTACCGTTTCGTAACTGATGCATTTGTAATCATGTTTCTTTATAGGTATTTTGACATCATGATATTTGCGTCTTCGTTCCTCTGACGTTTTGGTTATTATAGGGCTTGGTTCTCCAATGCATTACCAATTTGCCACAAAGCGGAGCCGCCGAAACTTTGGGAACTTTTCTAATCTACTTCTATTTAGATTTTTTTTTAATGCAGTAAAACAATGGTAAATCTAGCAAAAATAATTCTGCAGAACTATTATGGCAAGTGTTTGGAGAAACATCGAGAAATTGTATAAGCAATAGGAATGCCTGATCTCACTACTTTGCGCTTGGGTGTAAAGAAAAGTATTGAAATAATAAAATTCTATAAAAAACTGCCACAGCAAAATTTAAGATATATTTCTAATGTTTTTACTATTGTTTTTGATTCATTTATTTTCCGACGGAACTGGAAGCAAAGAATTTATTAACTTACTGATATGCCCTCAACTCAATGTCTGCATAAAATTTTGATAACACACCTACGTTTGCTTTACATAGATAGATAACTCATGGAATGAATCTCCACTAGCCAAAAGAAAGTCACCCTCGCATTTTCTGCACTCATATAAAAAAAAAACAGTTTATTCTGTGAATCCGCGACTTCTGTGAATTTTTAAAATAGTCCTTTGCACAAAAAGTTGGGATAACACTGTAGCGAACCAGAATCGGTTTGTGGAGCACTAATGGTTTCCTGTTTTAAAGCATGAAAATGCCTTTGAGCTCTGGTGCCCCGATATTTATTCTACTTGATGCCTGGAGAATACTTTTTCTTGCATGCTCAATTAGAAATTACATTTACTTTAATAATTTTTTATTTTTTGCTACAGCAGAGGAAACACGCACTCTATCACGTGAACTTCCCACTCGCGACAAACTTCCAAACTTGAATTGAAGCAAAGGAGGCTTGAGCCATATATCAGGATATTTGAAACTAAAAAGTAAACTGAATAAGCATGAAACCTAGTGCTTATTTTCTCGTAGCCTGAAAATGAAGTTTAATAATTCAATATTTAAAAGCACACTCTTCAGTTATTAACATAGTTCTGATAATCCGACGCGTGAGAAAATGAATATGTTACAATTGATGTACATTGTTTCTAAATTTTTCGCACCGAAGAAAATATCTTTTATATTAAAAACTATATTCCGTTCCTGTGACTTTAACGTAAGGAATAGATCTTAATGAACGGTCATTAGCAACTTGTAGAGAAACATCTCAAACTTTTTTTTCTCTTTTTCCGTTCACAGTCTTCGTTAAAGAGAACTTCGCGTGATTTTATAAAACTATCTTAAAACTTATCTTGGAAAATAAAAACACTTCGGAAATATATTTTTTTTTCTTCCTTCGGTGCAGAAAGAATCAAAAATACCATTAACAACATCGATACATCATTTTGCAGATCATTACACAAGTTTAGGAAAAGAGTTCTTGCTATTTTTACTCTATTCATTAAGCTTGCATTAGTGGTGTATGGCAAGAAAGGAATGATATGCTTTTTGCAATTTTTTTTATTTATTTTTTATTTTTTTATTTTTAGTTTACAACCAGAAATATCTAAAATAATTTTTTATGTATACAAATGTGCGAGTTTTTGAAAAGTCAGAAGTGTTCAGTGTGTCTTTATGATTTATTAGTTCAGCTGTAGCTTTTAAATGTTTTGATAATAGTTGTAGAGAGTGTTCTGTAAGATGCATTGCGAATGATTGGTTTTGTCTTTGTAAGTATTCAAGGAATAAAACTTTTATGATTCTTTTAGGCCACGATTTTTTTTTAAATTTTTAAGGGGTGGAAATTGTTCTCGATTCCTACGTACAAGTAGTGTGTACCTGAAATTACAAAGTTCAGGTATCATATGGTTTTTGAAAGTAAAATCTTTATGGAAACACAATCAGCCGAGTTTTATACTATCCTTAAAATATCTCTTTTGCCAAGATGTTGATCATAACCAAAAAGTATTGTAATTTACCTTCTACAGTATGGAAAGTAATGGAACAAAATCGATATCATTCACAAAAGAAAAGTATGGCTTTTATTTCAGTTTCAAAACGTAATTTAACATTTGAATTTACAATATCAAAAGATCAAATGATTTCTCTAAATGTATTTATCGCAGAGCTGTATTTGAATATGATATTCCTTTGAAGATTTCCTACACCATTTGTTAAGTTGTTTTTGTTTGTAAAATTAGTCCACAGATTAAAACTACAATTCTGGAATTTGAGTATTTTTCTCCAGTTGAAGCACAAGAAAATAAGAACTGACCAGATCTTCCGAAAGATGCCCACAAAAAGGAGGTTTTGCACTACATTTCTTCCTCTGCTACCGGTAAAGTTAGCCGCTAAACTGGTTTTCGACCATATTGCGCTTGCTCACGTTTACAGTAGGTTAGCATAGCACGCTGTTCCTCCAAGCTTAGCGGATGCTGATTACAGTAAACGTTGTCGTAAACAAGGTTGCTGGCAGGCTAGTGTGATTTTACATTCCTAATATAATGTGAATAAATATAGCCAACAAAGAAACGAGATTCACTATAAAAGTTAACTTTTTAATGCTACAGGAATTTTTAGCCCGAAATCTCGACAAAATACTGTTAGACGCCTTTATTTAATGAATTTTGTACGCAGATCTCAGGTTCTGCATCGAATCAATTATATTCTTGTTATCTCTTGGCATCGCCATCTTGTGCAAACAAAATAATTTTTTACACTTTTTTTTTTCATTGAAATATTCTTTCCCGTATTTGCCTTGCATTGCTTTTAGAATATCGTGTACAATTTTAAAGAAAAATAATTTAAAGAATAATGAAATCCCCAGAAAATAGTTATAAAACATTGAAGAATATTTTTTAATTTTAAGCAAATTAATAATTAAAACACAAATTTTTTATTATTATTATTAGTTTATTTTTGCATGCATTTTTTCCTTTTGATTTTTTATGTATTTGGAAAGCTTTAGGAAAAAGGGTATCTTTCTAACGAAATTAGTTTTTAAAATAATTAAAATCCGCATAAGCCAGTTATTTTTTTAAATTTCAAATGCAATAAGAATCACTAGGCTCAAATTCTTGGGCATACATACAGTAGATAAAAACTTAAATAAGTATAGACAAATTAAAAATCCAAGTTTTTATAATTATTTTATTAAAAATCCAGGTTTGTAAACAAACCTTGACTTTTAATAAAATAATTATAGGTAAATTAAAAAATCAGGCTTGAGGATAAAAATTTTCTCCATGTTTTATTGTAAGTTTGAAATCTCTGCAAGATTTTGAGCTTGCCAAACACTGTACATCTGTACGTAACACATACAAACAAATAAACATACATACATACATAAATTCAGAAAATCGTGGCCAACTTTCTTTCTGCTGAAAAATTAAAAATATAAATCTTGCCACGGAAAAAGTTCACAGTTGATGAATTTTAGCGTTTTTCACCTGCTTTCCTCACCCTACCCCTTTTCTTTCATAAGGCATTTATCGAATATATATTTTTTTTTTTCTTATTTCGTGATTTATAACGGCCGGAAAAAACTCAATGATCGCCTTATCAGAGCTCTACTCTAGAAGATATATTTTTCGCCACCAATCTTTTTCATGAATAAATCTTGAGAAAGAAGTGTTCTCTTGCTTATCATTTCATCCCACACATTTTAAAACAGTCCAGATTCATGATATGAAACAATAACTTTGACGTACATTTTTAAAAAAAATAATTTACTCCGTTGCTTTTTTTCCTGACTTGGAGTATTCAATCAACCGTTTTTGAAGAATCGGATGAAGTCAACTTTTATTTTTGAACAAGGCGAAGTTTTTATATGACAGCCATGAATATTTTTTTTTTTTTTTTTTTTTGAATGTATGAAATTAACGAAAACCCCAAATATTCGTTATTCAGTTCGCTTTCTATGTTTTCACTGGTTTTTTATATGCACTCTCTCAAAAAATATTCAAGTAAAAGCAAAACATTGCCGCTTTTTACGCGGTGGGGGGGATAATGGGATAATTACCCAGCCCATGATTTCGAAAACAAAATTGAAAAATAATTCGGGCATGGGAAATTCACTGGGGTGAGATAAACAAATAACACTATCTACTAGCGAAAAAAAGGAACTCTTCTGGGGAAAAGAGATCTTTTCATGGCAAAAGGGTAGGGCGTCCAGTTCTATTGAGGTTATCTCCGGCTCATTCGCACTAACGTACGTACGGATAGTTTACTCCAAGTGCCAGTGGGTAAATAATGGCCGTGGACTGTTAAAAAGTAATAAACGCTACACGTCAACAATAAAAGTGAATCACTTTGAGTCCGAACATTTTTTTTTAAAGGTGTATGAAAACCGAAGACATAATACAATGTAGCTGGTGCTGCATAAAATCTTCCCATACAAAATAAAGCCTTTGGATTGGAGTGGAGATTTCGCGTTGTTGATGAAAATCGGGAATTCTGGAATTTCGTTTGTCCTTTCTGTGGTTTCTAAGCTTGTGGGGAAAATACACCCAAGGGAAAGGCGTCTTTGTGAGTAAGGTTCTTTCAAACGATTTTGCCGTATTTTTCCTGAAGTCTCAAGGATTCTAACACCGTCATTGTACATTTCGACGCTCCCTTGGTTGTTTCAAATTTTTAGTGCTGACCAGTGCGGACATCTAAAAACAAAATGAGTAAACGCCAAAAATGAACGTTCTATGTCTTTTCTTTAAAAGTTTAAACCCAAATGTAATGAATTATTTAATGAATCTAAATCTATTTTTGATAAAATTCCAATGTTTTCATTTAATGTGGAAAAGGAGCAAGAATCATGCGACGCAGTGACAAATACGGATGTGTCTCTGTCAGAAAATGTGTTCGCGGAACAACTTTCAGCAGATTTCTTACGAGCTCGAGACCGAACACAATCGTGAATTACAGAGCCCGGGCCTGTCTCATCTGTAGTAGGACCGGGGAGGAGGGAGAAACAATACTTTTGATCAATAGGGGAGAGAAGCAAGGTTATTATTTTCGGTACTTCCATACTTCCTTAATTAAATACTTTTTTTAACATTTGATGATTACTTACTCATTTTATTCACATATATGAAGTGTATATCAGATCATCATCGTCATTGAGTTCATGGTGAGCTCGCAAGGCTAGTGGTTATGTACATCCGAAGCTGGTTCGTCCAAAGGGATCTTGTCAGAGCCACGGTCCGTTGGCGACCAGACTACGATCGATTTGCTTATCGCTGAAGATGCAGCAAAGATGGAAAGATGGAAAGAAGAAACACGAAGAACTTCATCGTCGATGCCAAATATTATTACGTATGCCAATTATAACCAATAATAATTTAAACCAGCACTGGAGCAAGCGAACTCAAGTCCTGGTAATATGAATTTAACTACTCCGACAGAAATCCCTCCACCTTCCCCAGAGGTAGGATTTAAATTAGTCAAGCGTGCTAGGCGAACTAGTAACTGCACCCCCCCCTTCTACCGCCGAGTTCTGCAATTCCCATTGAAAACCCTTTTAATGCTCTCAATAACTTAAACTCATCCCGAAATGGAGATAACACCAGAACCCCTACAGGAAACCCCTTCCCCCACTACTAAGATTAAAGGCATTGTCATTACCGATCCTGTAAATATATTCCAAATTATTGAACTCTTAAATACCAAATCCACTAATGAATTTCACGCATCTGCAAAAGGCAAATTTCGGACCCTGCTCCCTCTGTTTGATGATGCAGTCAAACACATATTTGACACCCTTACACTTAACAAAATTGATTTTTTCACTACACATGACTAGTCTAGAACACTTAAAGTAATAATCAGAGGCCTACCAATTAATACACGCACTCACGATATAAAAGAAGCCCTTAATTGTAACAAGTTTTACACCCTTAACCCTTTATAAGGCCGTGGTAAAAATACTTACCACCTATGGTCTATTAAGTACAGAAATCAATTATCATTAGTGAATTTTCTGATTTTTGTTCAGTTATATTGGCTGTATATTTTTTCCATACATCTAGATTCTAAATTATATTTGGCTTATGAACTTTTCTTTCCAGTGCCGGATTAACAATATAGCAGATTTAGCAAATGCTACGGGCCCCGCGCTTTTGGGGGCCCCGCGCCTTTACCTTGAAAGTTTTCGTCTTTCCCTCTCAAGATCTAGCTTTTTTGACACTTTCCAAAAAGGTAGAAAAGTGTTTAAGATTTCGGTTTCTCTGTCTGTCCGTCCTTGACTCGCGTGTATAGGCATTGATTTCTACGAAATTTATATATGTTATTCTTATCTGCAGTACCATGTACCCTATTGTAAAGGATCTATGTAGCATTTATTGATTTTTTTCTACAGGAGCACTCAAAATAGTCCCAATACATTGCGCTCTATGGGACGTTATTCTTTAAAGCGTATCATCCTGCTAACTACAAGGGGTGATCAAATGAAAAGGTAAGAACGGTGGGTACAAATGTAGACTTTATTCAAAATATACACCATAGGCCTGAGCACGACGATCCCACTGACGAACAAGCCGCAGGATTCCTTGTTCCCAGAATTCCTGTGGCCGTGACGAGACCCAGTCCGTCACAGCGTCCTTGAGTACGTCGTCCGAGTTGAAGCGCTTCCCTTTCAGGTGGTTTCTTCAGTGGAACCAACATATGGAAATCGCAGGGTGAGATGTCCGGACTGTAGGGCGGATGGATGGTCCAACGTCTCCCACTTGAACGTGACCAGTTCCTTGGCGAAAACGGACATTCCATTTTCTCATTGACTTGTGGGACACCCAGCCTTCCCAGTATACGATCATCATCCTGCGATGAATAGTGGCCGGTTTAACGAACACCTTCCGCTGTCAGAAATCGGATAACGCCTCGCTGCCCTTAAATCGTCGAATTTTGCAATGTGAACACCATCCTGTCCTCACACGCACTGCCGCGTCAATTGGACGTCTATTTTACAAGTGCTTTTTACAAGAGTTCCTGCTCTCTCCTGCGGGCCCCCGCATGTTCCTATCCACACAAAAGGCTCCAATCGCATTCCTAGATGTCTCGATACGTGCTCTTATAGCTGCATGGACAAATATGATAACGGTTAGGTTGTTGCGACGTTTGGTACCTATTCATTTGATCACCCCTTGTAGTTGCGCTGAACCCCGACTTCAAGATAAAACTTTTTCCTCTATGAATGCAAAAAGATTACAAAGTCAAGGACAAAAAGCCTAACAACTTCTACATCGTTTGTACGATCCGCTTGAAATTTTTCACAAGTTTGTAAAAAAATATAGAAAACAATCTGTCAATTTTAAAATCTAAAAATCCACCCGTTCCTTCATTTTTAAGCGATTTTTCGCTATTTTCAGCACCATTTCGTTTTCAAGAGTCAAAAAATTGAATCATTTGCGTGACAAAATGACCTATTTTAAGTGAAAATGACGTCATACAATTGGGGGGATTCCAATACGTTTAAAATAATTTCTCCCGATTACACAGTTTATTATTGTTTTTCCCCTCACAAATAAATCATCTATTGGATATTCGAATGTTTATGTATACAAAACGAAAGCTTTCGACTGCGAAAAGATTCCGCGCGTTTCCAGATGAGCATGAAATTCAATTTGGGTCTGTAATAAAAATTCAATATGAACTTATTTATTTTAGGTGGATGAAAATTAAATATATTGAATGAAAGACAAATTTCCTTAAAATGTTTTTTCTCTCGCCCGTTGTAATTGCCTTCACAAAAGGCTTTGACTTCTAGTTTTAGAGATATTCTGCTCTTTGAAATGAAACAAAATTGGATGTTATGAAGGATTCCAAAATGAAGCTTTGCATCGAAAATAGTGTCTGTATAGTTAAAAGTTTTTCTATACGGGAGCACTCAAAATAATTTCTATACAATACGGTCAATGGCAGTTTAGAGACAGGCATCTATTTTAAGCATATAATACTATCCTACAATATGATTAGCTAATAATCCGACGACGATCGTGTGCCTCCTTCAAAATTTGAGCCAAAAGCCGGCAATGTTGGCGGCTTTTGCGATAAATTGCCAAATAGGGTGCAAAACAAATGCTTTGAAAAATGAACCAAACTTGGCGATATTTTTATTTTATTTTACGATAAATCGAAAAAGGTATTTACGTATTATCCCGGCGGTCATTAACGCCAAACTATTTTTCCCTCAAATTTCCTGGCAAACTGTTGGCAATCGTATTCCGAACCATCAATAATTTCATGTGTCCGGCATTTATCTTGGCGAAAAAGTTGCTCGTCTTGGCGGATCGCCTGGATAATAATGTAGTACCTCGAAAAATGTCTAATGTAATTATATTAAGCTATGTCGATTTCTTTGGAAATTTTGAAAATTCGTTACTCGCACTTTAATTAGCTGATTTATTGTATTGTTTTTTGTTAAGGGCTATCTACCTAGGAGTAGGAGGGGGTCTCCGACCGACGAAAATTTGTTAATGCATTAGAACCCAAAACGGGTTAACGTCCTTATGATTTCGGTCATTTGTCTGTTCTGATGTCCACCCATCCAGTGTTCTAACTGCTGTGGATATACATCGATTTGTGCGAAATTTATGTTTTTCTATGTACAGTACCACGTACCATATTGAAAATGGTGTATGTAGCATTTATAGTTCTTTTACAGGAGAAAAAAATCCAATGTATAGCACAGTCTAAAAAACAGAACTAAAAGGGGGGTTCGGGGGGGGGTCTCCCCCTGTATCTGTTGATACAGGAATGACTGAATCAGCAGTCATTCTTGAAAACATATTTTAGAGATATTCGATTTTTGAAAGAAAACAAAGTTGGCATATATATTACTAAGGCTCTCAAAATGATGCTCTCCATTGAGAATAACGTCCGTATTATTAATAGTTCTACAGGAGCACTCAAAAGAATTCCCATTGCAGTCTGTGGCATTTGAGAGACACTAATACATTTCTATCACAAGACAATGAGTATAATTTTATATTCTTCAGTTAAACGCTAAAAAAAACTAATGGTCTTTTACAGGGTCTCATAAAATTGCATTTACAGTGATAATACAACATTTTTTTATCTACGAAATCTCGCCAGTTTTAACTATAATACATAGCAGATTTGGCGCAAAAATATTTTGTATTGGAAGTGTTTTATAATCTATAAGCTTGGCATGACTTATCTTTCTTGATTTGTTTAAGGCAACAGATAAATCTTGTAAATCTTTTTTTCTTTCGTTATTTCTTTCTTTTCATTTTTATTTATTTATTTTTTGGATAAGACAATTTCTGAAGATCTATATAGTGGAACTGTAAATCAGTTGTAGACAACTCATTGAAAGAATATATGTATAACTCGGCTGTTCGAGCCTCATCAATGGGAGACCCCCCTGAACCCCCTAATTTTTTAGTTTCATGATTGCCATATTAAAACGATATTAATGGACTATGTCATTTTATCTCTCATCTATCGTGTATTTCACCTGGTAACCCCATGTTGAAATTTTTAGGATTGTAACCTATTTATAGAAAAATACATGTGATGCACATTCTACAGCTCAGTAAATATTGTAACAATAGATTAAAGCTGTTGTGAACTAATAGTATTTAAATAAACGGATGAAATTTTTAAACAATCACTAGCTGACCCGGCAAACGTTGTTTTGCCATATAAATTATTCCTGGATTATTTTAGTAGAAAGAAATGGCTAACTTATTTTAAGTTTGTGAGGATGTGGTATATGAGTGGAAGAGGCATGGAGCGCTGTGAACGATGCTGGAATATAAAAATAACACAATACCAAACATTTATATTTTTAATTCATTGTAATTTAGTCTTTAAATTTATATATATCGCTAATTACATTAATTTTACTAAAAAATATCAATCCCTTAACGCAATAGAATATACAATATTTTTTGTTATCCCATCTTTAGATAACACAAACAAACTGGATGCCCACAGTATGGTTTGCCCACTCGAGAGCATGCCACGTATGTGGCGTCCGTGTGAAAAACATGGTGTGCTCAAATCTAATCCACAAACAGACATAGTTTGGCCTTGAGACTTATTGATAGACTTTCCATAAAAAATTTTGCCCCCCCCCCCAAAAAAAAAGAATGAAAATCTGAAACACTTTCAGATTTTAAATACGCACTATAGTGCTATATATTAAAATCGTATCATAACTTATGCGTCGTCCCTATTTTTGTCCTTATTCCATTAAGTTGGAAAGTGTTATCATTATTCATGACTGTGCTGTATTTTTCTTTCTTATTTCGTAAAACCCATCTTTGGAATCAAAATCTAATATAAAATTGCCTACTAAAACTATTTTACAATCTTCGCCAAGTATATCACAACTATACTTCACCGTTTTATATATTGTTTCCTACTTTAACGCCTCGACTCTCGCCAAGGAGGCGATGATTAAACATATGCAGTTACCATGACGATTTTTCGCATTTATGTAGAAATCGTAATTTAGAATTAAAATGGCGATTTGGAACAACATGTAAGTACAGCATGTCGTTACATTTTTATTTATTTTGGATTACCAATTAATGTAATTTTAATAATTAACTGTCTTCAAATTCCTTAACTGGCGCGTTTATTGCTAGTTTGTTTACTTTAGTTATCACCTAGTTCTTTTGGGTGCGTTGAAACGATACTTACGTATTATCCCGGCGGTCACTTCCGCCAAACTACTTTTTCGTAGATTTTAAATACGTTGCCAATCGTATTCCAAACCATCAACAATTTCATTAGGGATGGACGCGAGACGAAAAATAGGAGTCTCGCGTCTCGCAAAATAGCCTAAAAACTTTGTCTCGTCTCGCAAAAATCCCTATATCGTAATGTTAAAAATGTGTGTCTCGTCTCGCAAAAAAGCTGTAAATCCCTGTCTCGTCTCGCGTCCATCCCTAAATTTCATGTGCCCGGCATTTATCTTGGTGAAAAATTGCTTGTCTTGGCGGACCGCCGGGATAATACGTAAGGACCGTTGAAACTTGTGCATAACTCCCAGAGACCCATGACTGCAAAGCTCGCCAAAGTACGGAGATTTTTTAAGTTGGCGAGAGTGAGGGTGTTAAAATAGGAATCAACTCTTTCTTGTACCATAAAACACATCTTTGGAATCGAAATCTATCTTAAAATCGTCTACTGAAACTGTTTTACAATCTTCGCCAGGCATATTCTTCCTTTAGGCATACTCCAACTATACCGCAAAGACATTTTAAATGCTGTTTGGAATGGGCATCATAATCCATGAGTGTACCGTGTTTTCCTTTCTTGTTCCACAGAGCACTTCTTCGGAATAGAAATATATATTAAAATCGCCTAATAAAACTCTTTTACAATATACGCCAGGCTTTTTCTAACTATACGCGAAATATATTTATAATAAATTGTCACGTTTTGGCACCACATTTAGCGATCAATTATCAGAAATTGCAAACCTTGTGCGACTTTCAACATTTTATTAACGCCCCACCCCTTCTCCACATTATCTGGCAAACACATTTGAAAAGTGACTCGACACGCTAATGTCTACACAGAAATCCTGATTGAAATGAATAGCACTCGGGGGCTAAACGTTTTGGGGTGGGCCGCCCTTATGAATTATTGGTATGAGACATAGTTAAAAACCTATTCTCAGACGTAACGAATATACATAGAAAATTTCATTAAAATTGGTCGAGTGGTTTCGGAGGAGTTAGGTGACTAACACTGTGACAGGAGAATTTTATATATTAGATTTTATCAAATAAATGCAACCTTACGGAACTTATAGAAATCGGTGGTTTACGTAACACATACTAACATTTTCAGCGGACATTTATTCTTTAGTGTCTCATTTTTATGTCACATTTTCAAAAGGGGGTGAGAGATAAAATGACATAGTCATTAATATATTTAATGTGGCTGTTGCATGCCTGCATTATTTAGTCAACTCATTACCTAGACGAAACTGAATAAGTATTCTAAAGTCAGCAATAAGGACACACACAAGAGTATATCCAACAATACTGTGGAACAAAAACACGGTTCTCAGAAAAAAATTTCAGGGAGCATCCAAAAGGGGGGAAATAAAAGAAAGACAGAAAGAATGCTGTATCATTATCTTTTCGTTGACTAAAAGCGAAACTCGGACAAACGGAGGAGGGGTATCCAGATCCTTGCACCACCCACCTATGGCCTTCAGAAAATGGATTCGTTACCAATAATGTTACATTTTTGTCTTTATTTGAAGACTGAATCCAGAAATAAACAAAATATAGAAAGAAAACTAAGTGCCGAAACAAAAAAACAGACTCAGGGTCTGATCAAGTGCGGATTAAAGGGAGGGGGGCAGAGGAGGTGACCGCCCCTCCCGAGAAAAATGAAATTAATGTAAACAATCCCAACTTACTTCCATAAAATTTATATATATATGTGAATCTTCCATCCAAGCCTCCACCCACAAAATTGTATTAATCCGTCAGTGGGCCGTATTATTCATTAGTCTGTAGTCTATCTGCCCCGATCACTTCAGGGACTTTTCAGTAACAAGTCGAAAGAATTTTTTAATGAAGTTGTAATCAAACTTTTCAAAATGACTCAATAGAACGGAAACATTTTTGGCTATTTCTGAAGATGTTCTCTGGAACGCGAGTTGATCTTCTGCATTTCCCCGAGAGCTGAGATCCATAGGATTAAGATTGAGGAAAAACGCGCCCCATAATCAATAATAATCCCCCACGAAACAATACTTTTTATTTAAATATTGGACATAAAGTTATTTTGTTTTGCAGTAAATATGGGGATGGTATTTTAAACGGATATTGGGCAGCCCCAAAGTTCTTTTATTTTGCAGTAAAGGCGGGTGGCTTTGGCGAAATTCGAAGGTGTACTAGGATGTAAACCATCTTAGAAGGCTTTTGGTAATTGGCTTGCTTTGTTTTTACTTAATTATTTATTTTACATTTTACAGTATTTAAACAAAGGCGAATTATTTTTTGAAACAATAATAATATATAGAATGTAAGTCATTTTTTTATAGTTGGGGAATCCACTATTACGATAAATTATCTTATTAATCTCAGAAATCAACCACGTTAAATATGAAAGAATTCATTTTTGGCCGGTCGAAACCACAGGTCAAGAGCGCGAATGCCAGTACGTTCGTTCAAATAAAATAATTAGAACCGAGAGGAACTTCGCCCGGTCGGGGCATCCGAGAAGCCATAACCTCAGGCAAACTGAAAACAAAAAGAATTTTCGGATACTCTTGACCCACAAAGAAACTCACAAATTCCTTGTCACATTTAAGATTATTATGTCTTGCAAAAACATTTGAACGTAATACGATAATGAATGTTTTATCCGAATTTTTTATTGTTTATTATATAGATTATTCTATTCCTCTTATAAATATTTTTTGAGCAAAATATTTTATATCATTTTAACGAGGATAAGTTGAAAAGTAATGTACATATGCTTGTAGAACACTAACGAAATGACCTTTAGAAGTGTCCCAAACGGTATGTGGAAGTAACAGTCCCCCCGTACAAGCATGTACAGTTTAAATGCCTTCCGTGTATGCAGTATATTTTGAATGGTGGAGGTATTATTGTGCTAGATCTATCTATCCTCAGTTCGATTTCTTATGAATTAACCCATTAAATAAATTAAGAGAAGTTAAAAATATGTAACCTATAATTAGTAAAGACCGTCCAGATATATAATGAAATAATTTTACAAGCATGTATTTTTATAGGGGAAAAAATAGTGTTTAAAGGCACAGTTTAAAATACATATTGATTTCGAAGGTTCTAAAAACTTTACAGAAACAATTATTATTTTATGTGTGTAAACTTGTCTAGTTATATGTTTGCATATGGGAAAGGTGGGAAGTGTTAGAAATTCAAAATATATATCCATGAAAAATTAACATTCATTAAAAAAAACCTGAGTTGTACGAATAAATAACTTTAAACATCGGCAGTCTCACTATCTATTTACTCACTGTCTATGTCTTGCGGCATTTTTTCCGCACACTATTTTAACTCAAATTTTTTCATTTTGAATCAAGAAAATTCGTAAAAGTTGTGTTTTATTTTATTATCGCACAAACCTACAGATTAGCTCACCCAAGGTGGAGGAAGGGCTGGGATAAACCTCTCGCAAATATAACACGTGGGACCTTTTAGTTTTGTTTACATCTAATTAGCATTAGTAATACCATTAATTAGCACTAAACATAAATTGTAATATAATTAGCACTATTTATTTTCTCATATAATTTAGCTCTATTACTTTAATGTGAGGGTGAACTCCTCCCCCTAAATATATATATATACATATATAGGTGCGTCACTGACCAGGGGGCCCCATGGTAACATTTGCTACGGGCCCCGCGCTGTCTTAATCCGGCACTGTTTCTTTCATTTTAAAGAACGCTCGAATAGTTACTCGAAAATTGAGCATATGAATCATCGCTTTTAGTTATATATTTTTGCGTTTAATTCCGTGTACAAGCAGCAGGTACTTTTCCGACTTTGATTTTGTGTATAATTAATGTATTCTCTTGCAAAATTTCTATGTTTGTTTAATACTTGTTACTCCAATTTTCACGTGTGATATTACAGTAGAGGGAAAATATATGAATTCATTCTATAAAATGGGCCAGAAAAATCCCAAGTACTTACGAGTCTGCACATGAACTCGCCTTATAAAGGGTTAAAGTAAATTAACTTACTTCACGTAAAGATAAAAGACCACTGCCTTTCTTTCAAATACATCTTCCACTTAATGAAAAGAGCAATGAAGTATACACTCTCAATTCACTCCTTTCATTTTAAAATTACTGTTGAAAAATATTGACCAGTAAAGAAAATCATTCATTGCTATAAATGTAATGGCTTTTTTTCACACAGCAAAATTTTGTTTTTCACAAGTTTGCTGCGCCATCGGTGATGACAATCACAAAACTAAGTCCTGCCCAGGTAAAAACTTAAAAATTACAGCCACTTGTGTTGTAGCTACGAAGGTTCCCACACCGCGAGCTACCAGGTATGCTCCAAATTTCGAAAAATACGAAAACCCTCCTCCTATGATGATGCTTTTAAAAGCAAAATATATAACAACAGCCCTATTCAAAATTCTACGCCTAACCCAAGCAATAAGAAACCTATTCCAAATATATTCCCTGAAATTTCAGCAACAATTCAAGCTATTGAAGAGAAACTTGGCGTTAACTTCATTGAAGAACTGTTAAATAACTTAAAAGATCTCGTATCTCAACTGAAAAAGCTGAACTCCAGAGAAGAAAAAAATTTCGGTTTCATCAATTTTATCTCAAATAGTAAGGCGAAATTTTCTAAGTCCGAACCTCTCAGCTCTGCTGAGAGCATTAGGACAGACTAGGCAACCCCTCTTTTTTTACCAATGGGAAAACATTTCTCCGTGAGAGGTGGACCCTATGGCTCCTCTCCCCTTTCTCTTTTCTATTTAAGCCTTCGGACAGTTAGCAGTGCTCATTCTTGTCCCTGGATTCCAAATCGTTACGCCCAAAGAAGTACGAAATCAAAGGTATCCCTTCCTCCACACCTACTTTAGAAATTGATGCTTTCCTACTGGAAAAGGAATTCGATCCCTTTAGGATTAATTTCCTCTACTCCAAAAAACTGCGAAACTGGTCGATCGCATTAGTGACCCTTCGTCCGACTTCTAATATGGAAGAAATCCACAGAATAACTAAATACGGAAGACTTAATATGACTACTGAGAACTACAAGGACCAGAAAAATATGAAGCAGTGCCATAACTGTTTAAGCTATGATGACCACTCTGCCACTAGTGCGTTAACTCCTAAATGTTTAAAATGTGCTGGACCTCACACATTTATCTCCTACCCAGCCAAGGACAGGAAGCAAGTCGTCAAATGCGTCAAATGCCAAGGCACTCACGTTGCCGCATACAGGGATTGCCCCAGAAACCCCAATAGCGAGAATAAAAACAAAAGTACGAAGACTGCTCCGGTCAAACCTGGAAATGCAAAATTGGCGAACCAAGTTAAGAAGAATTTGTGCCAAAATGATCCCGCCTTCCCATGAGAAGAAGACTGATCCTATCGAAGAAATTATCGTCGACGAAGTATTTCAACAAAACGAGAAGGTTGCTAACACCTCTCGAGAAAAATCTGCTAGTCCGAATCAACAGACAAGAAAAAACAAAATGAAAAAGCTCAACACTGAGAAAACCACACCTTCTGGACTGAATCCCATACCAAAACCCAAGAATGATGTCAAACCAATCGCTAAAAAAAGTAAACCTAAGCTAAGGAGAACCAGCAAGTTGATAAGTAAGAATCTGTGTTTCCAATATTTTGGGAACTATTCTCTGCTATAAAAGAGCTCTCCAATTTTACTGATATTTCCAACATGATCAACTTCTTTAATGAAGTCTCTGAAAAAATGAAACAGCACGACAAACCTATTGACCAGGTATTCCACATGTTACAAACTTATAACAATTTCTTTAACACCGATAATAACTGTGAAGAATAATTAAATTTTTTTTTTATGGAATGCGAATGGGCTCCATGGTAAGATTCCTGAATTTCAGGACTTCTTATCCCATGGGGACTTCGACATTGCATGTATCCAAGAAACCATGTTCCGCTCGAACAAGAACTACTATGTATCTAACTATCGGCTATACAGACGGGACCGATTATACCCTGGTGTGAGGCCGGCCAGTGGCGTTGCTATTTATGTCAAAAACACAATACCACATTCCTTGGTGAATGTGGTGATTCCGTGGTGAACCTTACTCTGGACGCACTTGAAGCCGTGTCGATTTCAATTGGTGCCAGCTGTAAACTAATGATTTCATCTGTTTACGCGCGCCATGGTACAGGCTTCCCTGTGGAGGACATACGGAAAATTTTTCACTACTGCCCTATCAGTTTCATTATAGCTGATTTCAATGCAACTCATTTTGCATCGAACTGTAGACGTAACTAGCACTACGGCAAGCAATTAGTGAAGCTCCTTATAACTGGCTGCATACGACTTGCCTACCCGCCTACACACACGCACTTCGTAGGGAAAGATACAACTAAACATTCAACTATTGACTTCGCATTCCACATATTGGAGTGTTCACCCGAAGTCACTACTTTGACCAAATTTACGTCGGATCACCTGCCTATATACACGAAAATTGCTGCCGTTCACTCAATTATGACTAGAACTCCTAAACTTAAGACTAACTGGCCAGAGTTTGTCGGTTACCTTCTCGATGCCCCGCAGGTCCTCCAGACCTGCAGTATCAATGATGACATCAACGCCGCGGCGATCAGCATCACTGAGAAAATCAAGACGACACGTCTAGATTCATCGAAGCCTGACAGCTCTCCGCATAACCTCACTCTTCCATCGGAGATTAGAACTCTCCTTCTAAGACGTAATAGAGCAAGACGAGCCTTTCAAGATTTAAGCCAGTCCTGCTGATGCAGCAATTTACAACTGACTGAAGTATCAAGCCGGACGTGAAATTAGACACTTCCTAACTACCCAATGGGCTGAGTATTTTGAGTCCCTTGGACCTGAAAACAATTCTTTATGGCGTGTGATTAAACGCCTCAAGAATAAGAAAATGACGGTTCCTCTCATTAATCTGGGTAACAGGATCATGTTGCACGAGGCTGACAAAGCCAAAGCCATTGCTCAGGTATACGAGCAGCAATTCAAGAATAATGAGCAATCACCACTCAACCTCAACCACAGACTACAGGATTTCTTCTTAAGGGTGCCCACTGAGCTGATTCCTCAGACTCTCTCATCGGAGGTAATTGACATTATACTGGCTTTACCAAAGAAGAAATACCCTGGACGAGATGGCATTAGCAACCAAATGCTTAGGAACATCCCGGCCATCACGGTATTTAAAATTACTGCTTCGTTTAACAGTATACTGAATCTCCATCATTTCCCTCATTGTTGGAAGGATGCTGTCGTCTGTCTTATTCCAAAACCAAGATCTTACTCTTCCCGCTTTCTACAGGCACACCAGTCTGCTTAGCAGTCTGGGCGAAGTGGCGGAGAGAGTGATTCTGAACAAACTTAATATCATCCACACTGACAAGAACATAATCATTCCGGAGCAGTTTGGCTCCAGGCAGCAGCATAGCACTATGCATCAGCTCTACCGTATAGCGGAACAGCTTGTTGAAGGTCTCCAAAACAAAGACCACACAGCCATTATGCTATTGGACATCTCCAAAGCATTTGATAAAGTGTGGCATGATTGACTTCTACACAAATTAATAAGCCTTGATGTTCCTGACGGACTCATACACCTCCTTAAAAGCTACCACAACGATCGTTCGTACACTGTACGCCTGGGAAGTGTACACTCAATGAGACACGAAATAGAGACTGGGGTTCCATCGTCGGACCCACCTTGTATAATCTATATGTTAATGACGTCCCCATACATACACATATCAGTATCGCTCTCTACGCAGACGATACTGCGATCATAGCCAGGCATCCTAATGGCATATTCCTAGAGAATGCACTGCAATCCCATATGGACGCTCTTGAACTGTGAATGCGTAACTGGAAGATTAAACTTAATACCCAAAAATGCACAGCAATCTCTATGGCAGAGAAAACTACACCATCCAGAATTGTCATTGGAAGCAATGCTATCAACTGGGCCGATTCTGCTGCTTACCTCGGAGTTACGTTTGATCACAATCTCACGTGGAAGAAGCACATCGACAGAGCAAGAGGAAAGATAACAGCAGCGTTCCATGGCGTCCAAAGCCTCATCTTCACACGGAATAACAAAATTCAGAACAAAATCCTCATCTACAAGGCCCTCGTTCGTCCGATCGCCCTCTATGCTGCTCCCATCTGGGCTTATGCCGCGAAGAATAACATCAACAAAATCTTCCCATTAGAGTCTCATCTACTATCAGATTTGCACCTCCTACGCTAAAGAATAAAATCCTTTGAAGGGATATACGAATCAACACACCGACATCCCAAATCATAAAGCTTACAAAACGCTTTCAAGGTAAACTCGGTTGTCTATATAATGAGGTCAATCGAGTTAATTTTAAGCCAATTAAACCCCAGACGAACAGAATGACGACTCAAAATTCCTAAAAATGCCTCAAAATTCTTTAAATTGTGATGCAGTGGCTTTGTACTACAGTGGCGTCTTTACTTACGGCAGGGATGCGTTCCAAGATTCCTCGCAAGTGAAGTTTTCGTGTTGTGAAATAGGGTAAACATACGACTTTTTTAAACAAACACACAATTACTTTAGAAAAAAAAATATACGACTTTTTGGAACAAGCACAGTTACTTTGATCATACAGATCTTCGAGACAAAAAGCACCCTAAGGCGGTTCTCTGTCTTGCTGAGCCTTAACTCTTTCTTGACCGGATCTCAGTCTAGCAACCCAGTCGAAGGTCGCCGCTTGATGGCGAGCCGAGTACTTTGTAGACCATCGAGATCTAGTCCCCCCCCCCCTCCTTCACCATCACCCAACTTTCACGACTTCTGACTTGTCTGAAATTCACCACGGGTAAATTTTATTTTACCCTTTGTAACTAGGTGGATTTATTCCACATCTTTCGCCACACAAATCACTAAGTGTTGCACAAAAACTACTTTAGTCTAACTGGAGGTTACGCGATTAAGCTAGGTACTCCTCTAACGATACTTTCAGTCAGTCAGTGCTCATTATAGTGCTCATGTTAATACAGATTCTCTGAGCAGAGTTGAGGCAGCTGCGCTACTATGCACTTTGGGTACATATTCGTATCGAAGTGCATTGTGCAGTCAAAGGAGTCCACTTTCCTCTGTGCACCCCCTGGTAGTGACTCCTTCTCTGAGGCGCTGAGTTCATATAAAATTATGAAATATCACTACCCTTCCTAGACTGCAACTCTAGAACCGTCCTTGAAGCGAAATTTTATATTTTAGCTCTGATTCAGTTAATTAATTAATGTTTGAAAAACGTACAAGTCGACAGAAATATGAAACATTAAAATTATACATATACTAATTCATATTTTACGAAACTAATACAGGAAGTTTGAATTTTACTTTTTTGAGAGGGTATATGCTCCTTTTATTTCAATCAGAGACCAGATATAAGATTTATGACAAACAGCTTAGCTAATTTTGTATTACGAATTTATTTGATTTTGCAGTTTTCATACTGTTGTATATGTAGTTGTTATTCATATTTATATTAAACCTGCGTAAGTAAAGATTATGCGATTTTCCGCTTAACTTTCACTAATTAAGAAATGCTTACACAATCAAATATTATTTTCAAAATATATGTTTTGTATGTAGCCAATGGAACACACACGGGTAAATTTTATTTTACCCATTGTAACTAGGTGGATTTATTCCACATCTTTCGCCACACAAATCACTAAGTGTTGCACAAAAACTACTTTAGTCTAACTGGAGGTTACGCGATTAAGCTAGGTACTCCTCTAACGATACTTTCAGTCAGTCAGTGCTCATTATAGTGCTCATGTTAATACAGATTCTCTGAGCAGAGTTGAGGCAGCTGCGCTACTATGCACTTTGGGTACATATTCGTATCGAAGTGCATTGTGCAGTCAAAGGAGTCCACTTTCCTCTGTGCACCCCCTGGTAGTGACTCCTTCTCTGAGGCGCTGAGTTCATATAAAATTATGAAATATCACTACCCTTCCCAGACTGCAACTCTAGAACCGTCCTTGAAGCGAAATTTTATATTTTAGCTCTGATTCAGTTAATTAATTAATGTTTGAAAAACGTACAAGTCGACAGAAATATGAAATATTAAAATTATACATATACTAATTCATATTTTACGAAACTAATACAGGAAGTTTGAATTTTACTTTTTTGAGAGGGTATATGCTCCTTTTATTTCAATCAGAGACCAGATATAAGATTTATGACAAACAGCTTAGCTAATTTTGTATTACGAATTTATTTGATTTTGCAGTTTTCATACTGTTGTATATGTAGTTGTTATTCATATTTATATTAAACCTGCGTAAGTAAAGATTATGCGATTTTCCGCTTAACTTTCACTAATTAAGAAATGCTTACACAATCAAATATTATTTTCAAAATATATGTTTTGTATGTAGCCAATGGAACACACAGATTTAGTTATCTCCTTTTAAATGAAATTTTGTAAAGTTTTTTTTTTAAGGGATCGTTCATTTATATACATGACATGATCATTCTAGATCTCTAATCACTGATTAGTTGGTATGTGAAAATTTATAAGAGTTTCATTTCTAAAAGAGAAACACTTGTGTCTGATGAATCACGTGAATTCTTCAGCTGAAAGTTCTAAAAAAATTATTTCTGAACCCATTTGAAGTCTTAAAAAACAATAGATCAAACAATTTGTGCAGGTACAGCGATTTTATTCTAATATAACAATTTCATTTCTGTGATACATTATTAGAAATGCTGATTTTTTTTCCAACTGTAACATTTTTTTAATTTATTACTTTCAAGATCAGTGCTTTTTTAAGCAGTTTTGGTCTTGTATTTTTGCGAGCGGCTTGAAAGCGTTAATCGCTCCCTATAAAATCAATTCGCTTAATTGGAGCATTAAATGAAAAGTATTTCAGTGAAATGTAAATTATATATTCCAATAAAAACAAAAGAAAATTGTACTCTTTTAAAAAATTCATTTATCTCTGTATATAAAGCACAGGTTTTTAAGTTACTTATGAGAAAAATGAACTGCCAATCACAGATTGATTTTTACTGAGAAAATTTAAACTGTACGAATATGTTTTTATCTATCGCAGAATGTTATTCCACAAAAACAGTAATTTTAGTTTAGAGTATCGAATGATGACTAAAAACTGTATCTCTACATTAAAAGAAATCAAGAAATCATCAACTCACGAAATGCCATGAATTATAATTAATTTTTAAATTGTTTAATGAAGCCATTGCTTAATTGACAAATTTTGACACTTTACTGCTCTCTTTAAGTTATACCACAGTCTGGCTTGTGCTCGCAAAGCAATCTGCTAAAGAGCCAGTTACATATTTCATATCTCAATTAAAAACCAGGCAGACCAATCATTCATCAAAATTGAAATTCTCGTTTTTCCCTACGGTTTTCATTGCCGATTGTTTTTTTAAAAAGAGAGAAATTGGCAATTTAAAAAAGAAACACACAAGGAAAAAAAACTTTTACTTAAGATTTATTCACAGTGATTGTGGCTAGAATCCATCTTCGAGAGTGGAGTCAGATAGGGCGTTAGAATTTTTTTACCCCGTCAGTTATAAATCACGAAAAAAAAGTTTAGATAAACTCCTTGTGAGGGGGAATGAAAAAAAGGCGAAAATTCATTGTGAATTCTTTTTAAGGTGTCATTGTTTCTTTGAAAATATGGGCGTAGAAGCGTGGCATCGATCTATAGTGAATTATTACATTTAAGGCTTTGGCGATAGCTTCCGTCATGAGAAATGGGATTAAAAAAATGGCTTTGTACCAGGCAATATTTTTTGTGTTCGTTGTAATGGTAAATGCTATTTGTAGCAAAATATTCTACTGTGGTATATGAACTGATTTTATGAATAAAAAAAAGTGATTATAAGTAAAAGTGAATTAAAAAAGCAAAATAGAAGTGTAGATTATTATTTTTTAGCACTTAAGGGCTTTTATTTTAGATAAGGATTTCTGTCTACTTGGCGAAACGGCGTATCACATTTCGAGGGATTCCTTATTGCTAATGGGTAATACTATGTCCAAATTCTCCGAGGTCGGTCCTTTTGGCGATATATCGTCAAGTGTAGCGCTTAAATGTAACTACCAAAACTGAACTCAGCTTGATAGCTTGGCGATATCTTCTATATTTGGCCAGAAATTGCTAAACTTTAATGTTATATATAAGGTCTATAAAAGTGTCAATTTGGTTTAAAAAAAAAGTGAAATATAGTAGGAAGATGTATGGGGAAGTTTAATTGAACAGTTTAATCACGATTTTAATGTACATTTTAATTCTAAAAAAGTGTTTTATGGAACAAGAAAGACAAATGTTGACTACAAATGGATCATGATACGATTTTAATATATAGAACTTTATTGAGTATTTAAAATATGAAAGTAATTTCTATTTTTTTTCTTCTTTTAGTTTTTATTCATAAAATGTAGTAATATGATATATGTTCAACGTTTGAATTAAAATACTGAATGATTTAGCGAAAGTGTGATAAAAGAAAACAAAGGAACAAAAGTGTTTAGTTCGATTCAGCAATAACTTTGTTGGTGAACAAAGTATTTTATACAATCAAGAAAATACTTCCTTGACTCAGAAAAATTATTTGCATAAAACAGCATCAACCAGATTGTCAAACTTAGCAAAACTTTCTCAATCAGAAAATGTTAAACTTTTAGAATATAAAAATTAAAAGTCCTGAACCCTAAATAAAACGTTTTGTTGAATATGTACTTATATATTATAAATACTCGAAACTGTTTTCGAATCATTCAACCATATTTTTGGTTTAATGAAATATTTTTCCCATCTAGCAAAATTATTCACTTAAATTGTGCAAAACCATGATTTGTTGAATATACTATATTTTTATTGAATATACTATATTATTATGAAATTTTATTTAAATATTCCCAAAGTAACGCAAAATTAATTGACTAGTTCTCGGATAATCAAACGTGTCTTTATAAAACTGTACCACTTTTTATTTCCACTACTTTGTATCCGAATACCCGAACTTTAAATTCATGAGCTTATTACGCCAAAAGGAATTGGGAGCAAAATTTTAAACTAGGTAAAGTGTAACATAATTAACAATATACATGTCTCTGCATTTTCTATCACAGAAAAATAAAAGTTTTTTTTTTGTTTTGTTTAGCTATTATATTTATTATATAGTTTTATTGATAAATATATGCTTGTGATCAATATTTATAATGAAAGAAAAAAAAAAGTGCAAAGCACACAAAAAATTTCCCAACATTCCAAATTTTTTACTCCCTCAGCTCATAAATACAGTTGATTTTGATTTCATTCCTTTTCATGTTTTGTTTATTGCTGATTATTATTTTATTTCTGCAAACATTTCATACCGGAAAGAAATGCAAATAAAATTTTCAAAATGAACACAATTTAAAAAAGGACTTTTGCGGGGATTTAACCATTTTTATCTTGTCATATATTAAAGTACTGCCATAAATAGAATCAAAATAATTTTTATATAAAAACTAATCGTTAGTATTTCCTAGTTTAACAAATTGACTGCAAAAGAATAAACAAATAAATAAATAAAAACTGTAAGCTTGCAAATGAATAGAAAGTATTTAATTATTCTAATTATCTATTTAGCATAAAGTGAAAAGTTTAGATAAACTCCTTTTCAATTTTTTACCTAATACTTAGGAAAATATTATTTTTGGAAATCAAAATATGTTTTCGGACTAAGTGGTATGCAAGGTGTCCCAAAAGCGCTGACCAGGCTTTTATTCCTTAAATATTGATAATCACTTATTATAAATTGCGAAGTTACTTAAAGATACAAACTTTTATGGTATTACTTAAACTTTTTGTTAGATTAAATAAATATGAAATTCGATTTTTTATAAGGCTCACGCACAAAAATAAATAAATTATTAAAATAAAAAGAAACCAAAATTCTTATTAGCAAAATATGCCCCATACATTAATTAGGCGATGTATGAAGTTTGTTTTTCACTATAAAATAGATTCAGAGATATGCTTTAACAAAGCTGTTTAGGCCCTATACAATACCAATAATATTAAAAGTATTATGTACCAATAATATTAAAAGTATTATGTATCTGTTAATTGTCTGTCATAATCTGTTGTTGTCTGTTATTTTAAAGTCGTTCTTCTCATTCTCAAATTTTGTCCGACCTCTGAAAAGCAAACATGCAAATGATTTTTTCCCTTCGAGAGCCATATTGAAATCTGATTTAATCCAAGCCTATTTACATTCATATCTCCTACGCACTCCGGGATAAAATTCTCATATTTCGTGCGCTACCTAATTAATGCATGAGACACGTTTCACTAACTAGAATTTGTAACGAAGTATACAGCAACTGCCATATAAAACAAAAATTTATGTTTATTTAGATTTAATCTCCTGAAATTTTAATTGATACCATGAAATTCTTTTTTTTTTTTGCGTAACTCTGCAATTTATTGAATATGTATCAATATTTAAGAAATAAAACCATAGATCAATGTTTTTGGGACGGCCTGTATAAATACGTATTTTATTTATTTATTTATTATCTTTGTAAACTTGTGGGAAGAATTAACCACTTTATTATGGAGGTACCTGTGGACCAACTTCTACGAAGAGGCGGACGAAATGACACCGAAGCCTGTGCTGGGAATTCGACACAGACCCGTGGTGTGATAAAACCGTTCTTTAGCAACTACAGAACCCGGGTGGTCAAACTCTAAAAGTCTGTATTAAAAGAAGGGTTGGGAATCACTGATCTATATTATACAGCCAGGCAACCACACTAAAAAAAGAAAATTGGTGTCATGGTTTTTCCTGTCCAAACCAAAGCTAAAACAAAGAGAAGATAATATAAGTTTCTTTTTATCTATCATAAAACAAATTTATCCTCATAAGTAAGCAAAATCAAAAGAAATTCAGCATGGATATAACTCAAATGCAAGATTATGCTAAACTTCCAGAACGATGAAGGAAAATAAGTACGCTTATTATTTGATAAGAACGGGGAAAAAGATCTATACCATTGAAAAGCATTCTCCTTGAAATGCTCTTGTGCACACACTTAATAAATGTCATGTAACTTGTCACTTTAATTTCTTCCGTAGAAGAATTGAGTTAATAATGAATTGTAATTAACTTCGCCGGTTGAAGAAAAATGGACTTTTCTTTTATGGAAATCTATTGACTAGGAGCCCTTAATTTGCAAAAGAAATCGCTTCGTTATATATCGATTACTGATGCATAAAAGTAATTATAAAAGAACAAAGAAGAAGTAATTGTTAACAAAGAGGCTACAAGAAATTCAATTTTAATGGGACACTTTCTGAGAAGTGAAGTAGTTCATCTTACAGTCAATTTTAAAGGCGCACTGCTCTTAACTTACATTTTTAAAATAAACAGCATCAAGCATCGTAATGGGTACTTTTTATCTTCGGAAGACTGGTTTCGTACTGAAGTCGCTTATAAAGTCTGATAGTAATGAACACCTAAGAAGTACTTCTGAGAAGCGAATGAATAGCTTTAATAAAGTGATTACAATTTGTCATTGAAGTAAATTCACAGGAAGTGGCATGTGTTTCCAATTGTTTCTTGTGAAGGGTGTTTGAAATATCTCTGGACATATTATAAAGGATGAGAAAGCCGGAAGAAAAAAAAAAAACCTGAAGAAAAAAAAAAAACCTGAAGAAGAAAAAAGAAAACAAAAGTTTAACCCTAGTGCAAATGCCTTTAAATGCAACATATTCACACAGGTGGATGGGTTTTCAATCATTGAGCATACTTCAATTTGTTTAAGGCACCATGAACTTCTGGAACATACACTTACTGTACAAATTCCGAGCATGACTCTGCTAACGAAAATGTGTTCAATGCCGAAAAAAAATAGTTAATAATCTCTATATAAAAATTTCCATTAAATATATTTCCGAGCAACTCCAGGCAATCTGTTTTCTTATTGCATCAAAACTACAAGGCCGTTCCGCGTTCTGTGAGCTAATTGAGTTGAATTGTGTCGAGTTGAGATTCTATTGGATTTATTGATCAATCTGCATAAAAACTTTATATATGGTTCTCTTAGTGTTGATAAATGTATATATGCACTACCATATTTATGAGAAAGTTATGCGAAGAAGACATATATATATATACACTGCTGGCCATCGTAAATGCAACACTCTGAAGGAAGCATGCAAATAATATGAAATTTACAACATGCATTAGCTGAGGTGAGATATGCAAATGATTAGAATTTCAGCGCAGACGCACATCAAGCGCGCCTGTGGCGCCACCTCAAAGCGCTATTTAAGGCTTGGAGATTTCGACGGTTTCAAGTACAGCAATTGTGTTTTTCTTGCTTTTTTTTCAAAAAAACGATAAATTATGCCTCGTAGGAAACAACGATCATCTTTTGATCAAGTATCCGAGTTTGACAGAGGAAGGATAGTGGCATACCGAGATTGTGGGTTATCTTTCAGGGAAATCGGTCGTCGTATTGGACGAAACCAAACAACTGTGATGCGGATATGTGATCGTTGGGTGCAGGAGGGTACGACGGACAGACGTGATCGACCGCATCGACCTCAGTGCACCACGTCACGTGATGACAGGCAGATTGTACGCATGGCAGTGACGGACCGCTCAGTCACATCACGAACCATATCACAGCAGATTCAGTCTGTAACGCATCATCCAGTGTCTGCGCGTACCATTCGACGTCGTTTACAGCAGAATGGTCTGTCCGCAAGACGTCCGTTGCTTTGTCTACCTCTGACGCGGAACCACAGACGTCTCCGCCGCCAATGGTGCGATGAAAGAAGGATGTGGACGACAGAATGGAATGAAATTCTCTTTACTGACGAGTCACGCTTCTGTATGCAACACCACGACGGTCGGATTCGAGTCTGGAGACACCGTGGAGAGAGGATGCTGAACAGCTGCATTATGCACCGTCACACTGGTCCTGCACCGGGTATTATGGTATGGGGCGGTATCGGATATCTCTCTCGCACTCCTCTAGTACGCATTGCCGGTACTTTAACCAGCCAGCGCTACATCTCCGAGGTGTTGGAGCCAGTTGTCCTTTCTTACCTTCAGGGCTTGCCAACAGCCATATTTCAGCAGGATAATGCACGGCCACACGTGGCACGCATTGTCCAAGGGTTCTTCGTCAATCACCAGATTGAATTGCTTCCCTGGCCGGCGCGCTCTCCGGATCTTTCGCCGATAGAAAACATGTGGTCCATGGTTGCTCAACGACTGACCCAGAGTTCATCCCCAGCTGTCACACCAGATCAACTTTGGCAACGTGTGGAAGCTGCTTGGTCTGCTGTACCCCAAGAACACATTCAAAGTCTCTTTGAATCAATGCCGAGGCGTGTGGCAGCTGTGATCTCCAACAACGGCGGCTACTCTGGGTACTGATTTTGGCAGGAACCACGCTTCATAGAATGCTGTAAATTTAATCATTTGTTACTTGGTCAACATGTTATCTACACAATAAATTTTGTTGTGATATCTCTTGTTTTTCTTGGTGTTGCAATTTGGGTGGCCAGCAGTGTATATATATATATATATATATATATATATATATATATATATATATATATATATATATATATTTATATATATATATATATATATATTTTTTTTTCAACATCAAGATTTCATACAGAGCTGCTGCATGCAATTTTACAAAACGATATATTACAGGTAGATAATTTACATTTTATAAGCATAATACTGTAAGGTAATAACCTACACATAAATAAATTTTCTAATTTAAATTTTTTTCCCCAGAGGGTTCAATAATAAAAAGTAAATGAAAAGTATCTTCATAACATAAAAAAGTTTTTTCAAAATAATAAATAATTACAAAAACATGAAAAAACAGGTGTAGGTTATAGACATTAATACCACGTACTTACGCAACAATTTTCCAGATAATACCTGCATAAGTTTTTTCATAATCATGCGTTCAAGTTGCAAAAATGCAGTTTTGAGCAAAACCCCAAGCAGCAAGGAACCCTCGGCTGACTGCGTTCACACGACTCCCATTTCACTTGTGTCACTTCACGTGTCACTCCCAATTCACATCGGCGAGCCACTTCCATTCAACTTTCGGATGTCCTCTCGGTTGCCATTTTGTGCGTCTTCGGGCGATTTCCCAAGGATTTCGCGACAATTTGCTCGTATGCTGTGATTTAGCCGATATTACTCCTGTTATTGTTTTAGGGATGTTCTTAGGGACTTATTTAGCCACTAATATCTATATATATATGTATGATATCTTCTAAATAATTAATTTTGGATGTTTGATTTGACTTTATATGCCATTTTTGCATTGCTAATAATTTTATAAATCTTCTTACAAGCTATATTTTGCTGCAAGTGCGCATTTATAGTTATGTATATTAATTTATAGTTATGTATATTCATTTTGAATACTTTGTAAAATACAGCTATCTATTTAGACTATCTCCTTTCTATTTTTATTTTAATTTCCCAACATTTTCATTTATAATGTTCAAACTACTTCTGCCTAGTGCTATGGTGTTGCTGCTGCTGCTGTTTTTATTTAATCAGTGTAAAAAACAACATCTTTTTTCTGTATATTTGGATTACTTAATTAGTTACAATTATCTACAATTTGTACAGTTGCTAACTACTTTACTTTGCTTGCGATGCTTTTATTATAATGTGCTGCCCTCTATTGGCAATCTTACGAGTTATTTCCACTCTTGGTAACCACACAGCGATGTTTTTAAATATAAAAATAATATAGTACTTAGACATTGATGTAATGTACAGCTAATAAGCCATCTTTATTAGAAGACCTTAATACTTATTAAGTTACTCATATTATTCTAGTTTCCGCTAGTAATTTTTTGCTCTTATTTTACTCAAGTTACTCTTCGCTGTATTTTATTTATTTTTTAAATTCATATTTCTACTTATTGTCTTGTGTATGTAATTTTCTATTTTTCATTTTGTAAATATTTTATTCTACTCCAGACTTTCATACAATTTACTTTTAAGTGTTTGTTTACTTTTATAAGAAATTATTGCTAGCTTTGTTTTGTCACTTAAAATTTAGTATGTACCCCTCACTTTTTTATGAATGGTAGATTATAATAATTTAGCGCCTGGCAAACAAGGAAATAATATTTTTCCTTATGCTCGGTACAAGAAAATTAATGAGGATAAGGATTATCTTGGATCGAAAGCCTGCGACTTATCATCACCTACTAATATACATCAATTGTCTACTCTTAAATTTATAAAATGCACATCTTCTCGCTGTAAAACTTGTCCATTAGCTGATACTACAAATATTTGTAATAGTCGGTCTAATTTAAGCACGTTTTGCAAAGTATACAACTGTATCTATATGTTAACCTGTAATCAATGTAAAATAGCTTATATTGGCCAAACTAGTAATCCTTTACACCTTCGTATTAATCTACATCGAAATCATGTAAAGAACTATCCTAATAATCTTTCTGGTAATAACTTTGAGTATGAACATTTTCATATGCATGGGTTCAATAATATTAATATCACTATTCTATCTATAAAGAAGAACCATAATGAACGTTTATTTTTAGAAAACTACTTCATCCAATTTCATAATACTAGTTATCCGTATGGTCTAAACCAATTAGTACATAATAAACAATTAATATATTATACTAGCACTACTAACATAAATAAATATTCTCCAATCTATAATACTTTAAACTTGTCTATATATAATAAAACAATTAGAACTTCTAGAGGTAAACGTAAAAAGTGTAATAGTCCTAAGTATTCTAATAGTTATATAAAATCTGCTATTTTAAAATTATATAATTACTATACCAGTACTTATAATTGGATTAATATACGTACTTTCATTTACTCCATTAAAAATAAACTTTTTGTTAAGTATTTTTCTATTTTTTCAAATCTTAACATTTCTGGACATTTTTCTCACCTATTCTTCGATCTCATTAATGCACGAGCCACTGCACTTACCGTAAACCTAACCAATAAAAGTAATAATACACCTTCTAATTCTAACTTATTAATTACTTTCACAAATCCTGCATTCAATAACTTAAACTTCAATACTATATTTTCTAATAATAACACTTACTTTCCCATCAAAAATGTCATTATTAAAAAGTCCTTTAAATATCCCCTACCCTTTGGTAGGAAACTATTTAACTATAACTCCTTTTCAAAAACATATAACCCTTCTGATACACCACCCTGTATATGCAATGATAATCACTATAGGAACTTCATTAATAGGGATTATAGACACATCATTACTGGAGATCTAGCTATCGTAAAAGATATTAGGCTAAAAAAACTCATGCAGAAGGGCTCTAAACACCGTATTCCTTCAAAACACTCTCTTAGTGGCATTGTAACACAATTCACATATGATTTAGATTTTTACATATATAATACTGCCTTAAAATACAGCACTCCTATTGAAGCCTTCACTACGTGGAAAGTAAAAGTACTTTCATTCTTTAAGCAAAATATTGCTAAATATGTAAAATATAGTTCTCCTGTCAATAGTCAATTTCATACTCAAATAGACTTTATAAAGCAGTATTTCATAATTACTTATGTAGATAAATCATACAATAACTATGCCTTTATTTGTAAACAGTTATATCATAGCTTGTTAGCCTCTACAATTGTAAATAACAGTATCTATTCCTCTACTAATTTGTCTACTGTAGTTTGTAACAAAAAAATTCTGGCTTTCTATAAACTTCTCAACCTACAACATAATAATCTACACTATCCTTATATTGTACTAATCCCTAAATTTCATAAATCACCTTTAAAGTTTCGAACTGTTACAATAGGATGTAATACATATAGCAATGTAGCAAGTAAACTTCTATTAAAGATACTGTCTGTTATGCATGAGTATTATATAAAACGTAATGATTACTCTATCTCTATAGGAAATAGTTATGATCTACGCAATACAATATGTACTATTAGTAATATTACCTCTTTATATACCTATGATTTTAAAGATCTATTCAACAATATTCCTCTTGACGACCTTTACAATGTAATTAATGAATTATTTGAAACATGTGTTAACAATATTCAGCTCCCTTCCCATGTTGATGTAACATATTTCAGTTGTCTATCTAAATTTATTATCTATAATAATTTTATTCTACATAACAATAAAATATATCTACAAAATCATGGTATACCACAAGGTCTTTACTTATATTACTATGGCAGATCTTTACTTATATTACTATGAAAAAGAATATACTAATACACACATCATTCTTAAACGATATATAGATGATATCTTACTTATAAACACTACTAATAATAATAACATTATCTTCCCCATAAAATATCCATCTGCTCTGAATTAATTAAAAATGATATGCTTAACAATTCTGTTAGTTTTCTAGATCCAAGTATCTCCATCACTCCTAGAAATAGCCTTAGTTTCAATATATATGATAAGCGTAAAGATTTTAGCTTTAAAGTAAATAGCCTTACTCATTTTTCCTCCTGTTTACATAAATCTGTATTTCGCAATATCATCTATAATCACTGCTGTAGAATCAAGTTTCTATGTTCTGATGATTTCAAAGTCTCCAATTTTAAATCTCTATTTCTGTCAGCTAGACAATACAACTATCCCACTAAGTTCCTAAAATCCATTATATACAATTCTTGAAAATGATGTGTCTAATGTCTTTGTTAATTTACTGGAGGTTGGGTGGGGTTTTGGTTTTAAGGTTGTAATTGGATGGTTGGGTCGGGCGGAGGAAGTTTTTCTCTTATATAAAAAAAAAAAAAAGTAATATGTTTAAAAACAATTTGGATGTGTTTATGCATGCATATATATATCTGGAGGAATTAAAAAAAAAAAAAAAAAAAAAAAAAAAACGGGGTTCCTATATTGTGATTATTCTGTTCTAAACATTATTTTTTTCTTATTTACTAGATTAATCTTCTGTCATACAATAACTTATTATACATACTTAGTCAATAATAATAATCATTATATTTTTTAAACAATATGTTATGTTTAATTTTGCTATAATATTTATTTTATTCAATCTTTTAAATTTATTATTATTCAATATATATTTATTATATTAATATACCTGGATATTCTTAAAATTTAATAATATTACCTATTAGTATTTGGCAACTCCTAAACTTTCTTCTTTCCACTTTTACACATTTATTTAGTGGCAACACCATTTTTCACTTTTTACAATTCTTAGCATTGGCAACACATATCAACTGTTCAAAATAAATTTCCATGTGCTCAAGGTATGGTATGTAAAATTATCTTTCTAATTTTTGTTTTCTGTTTGATTTCTTCTTTCCTTTATATAGTAGGGTAGGGCCCAGATGTGTGGAGTTAATATCTCTTCTGATATGCCACACAACCGAAACCCTACTATTTGGTTTACTGTAAATTATAATCCACTGTTTGTGGCCCCTGAAGATGGTGACAGTGGTTATAATTTCCGTTCCATTAAACTATCACAATAATTCTTGCACTTTATTTGGATTCAAAATCTGGTTTCTAATTCTTGATAATAGCTGTTACTTTTATGCGAGATATGTCTTATTTGTAGTATGTTTTGTGTTTTACTTGTTAGTTATATATATATATATATATGTGTGTGTGTGTGTGTGTGTGTGTATGTATCGATTTTTATAAATTTAACTCATTTTATTTTACCCCTTTATTTTTATAGCCTTCAAGAGATATCTAACTATCTTATAAAATTTGTTTACATTAAATGAGAAATAAATATCTAATATTTACAATCATGCTTTAAGTCTGATTAAAATTTTTATGTGATAGCTTGAGAAACCTGGCATAAAGTAATGGGTTTGATTCCAACTTTTACCCCAGTTGTTGAAATTTCCTATCTCTCAGCAGTAAAGCCTTTCATTTTGTTGTCCGCTTTACTCGAAGCAGGTTTATAAGTAAGTTATTTTAAAATCAAGCAGACAAGTCCGAAAATAAATGTTCAAACCCAATTCAACAACAATGATGTTGTGAGCTTAACCGAAATCTGAGTGAAATGTACTGATTGAATCTTGGGATATTTTGTCGCTACCTCCTGCAAACTCTGTTTGACCGGTTATGAGATCATGGCCAAATTTGGCACAGTGATAGTGCCCAAACCCTAGATGACACTAAAGTGAGATAATCATGATCGGTCATGTTGTTGAGAATAATCACTGAAAACATTTTGCTCACAGACCTTATATTGCCCTTTGTTGAGACTTCATGTGCGATTTTTTACTTTTTCATGCTGCAGAAAGAATGCTTGATTCATCTGAGGGAATAATCAAACGATGTGACTATGATCAGGAATTCGCTATTTCGATCCTATGTTAAGTCGTCTCTAGTTTCCCATACATCCTAGTATGAGAACTATGTAGATATGAGAAAATACAGTACTCTTGAAGGTATATGTCTTATTTAGCCTTTACATGGAGAAAAAATTGTATATGGATGTACCGTCTAATTATAGTCCAAGCAGTGATTCTCACCAACAAAGCGATGCTTTTTGGACAAAGCCTCTGCGTTTCTGAGAGTTAGTATTTTTACAAGTGATACTGTTTTCCTAGAGATTATGAGGTGAGATTAAAGTGGCTTTTTGAATAGCATGGTATTCCTCAAGAGTGGAAAGGTATTTATTCGAAATTACTCTTTAAATAGAATGCCTATTATAAACAATTACTAGTTTTAAAGATTTAATACATAAAATTTGGTTGATAAATTTCGTTGTTGGTTAACGTTAATGCTATATTTAAAAGAAAAATAACTTCAGAAATTACGTTTCTAGTTTTATTTGAAACTGATCGAAATACAAAATTCATGTCTCATCTTATACATTTAAATAAAAAGATAGCTCAATTTACTTATGACAGCCGAAATGTAATGCAAGTCTGTCCTTCTTTCACTTCCGAATTAGAACAAAAGAGTAAAGAGAACAGAAAAAAAAATATTATTACTAAAAATTAGGTACGATAATATCTGGCAGTTTACTTTTCAGTATAATGGCCAAGAAGATTTAAACATTTGTGACATCGGTAGATTAGCATTATGTAACCAATTTCGAAAAAAAAAGGTGTTTTCAGTAATGGGAAATGGATACAGTGTTGTTTTGTATTTATCTTTATTGGATATTGATATAACTCCAAATAATATTCACCGATTTTCACTGGTCTGAAGAACTGTCTATAAGGCCAAAGTTTCCAGAATTTTTGTCACATTTTAAGATTAAAAATAAGATAAACTAACTGAAATAATTACACATTTTTAGAACATAAGACTAGTTGTCATGTTAAAATTTAACAATTTTAACCCTTTGTGGCGCATCCCTTTCACAATGCCGAAAAAAGGGCAGCCGTTGCCATCGCTCGACTTAACTATCAGCAAGATGGCGGACGATCGAAACGTTCATCGCGTGCCACAGATCTAGACCCTTTTTTGACGCAGCTGCGCACAGCCAGCTGTAGTCAAAAAATGTTCTCTTGATCTATGGCACGCGATGAACGTTTCGATCGTCCGCCATCTTGCTGGTAGTTAAGTCGAGCGATGGCAACGCCTGCCCTTTTTGAGCATTGGGCCATCTATCGAGCTGTTCTCGCGTTCTTCCATGTTTCGGCAGATGTCAGTGCTGTTAAAAAGAATCGTGACAATTTGTTTACGGGAAATGACGTGCTAAAAAGGTAAAGGATTCTCGTTGAGCTATGTCACCAGCAACTATTTTTATAGAAATCAAACCTATTCTTCGTGACTGGCAACAGTCAAAACGTCAGAGTTTGGTGTTCCCAGAGCGGGAACACTGCGCGTTAAAGGGTTAATTCTGAAACAAAATCAATAAAGTTTATATAAGTGCCGCTAACACGTTTGCAATACGATTTTATTGGCAAATCGTTAATTCTCACAGTTCATCATTAGTACGTATTGTGTGATCATTGCTTCTTTTTTCGAAGCTATCGCATGAAAAGGCAGCATCAGTAGCATCTTAAAAGGACTGGAATTTCCATTGGCTTTACAGCTCGGAAATTCCTGCTACTTAACCAAAACTCAGGTGATAAACGAAAACATGCTACTGCTGCATGTGACACGTTCGTAGCAGTAGAGATGTGTCACTAGCAGCCAGCTGAAAATTGCGTACGCTTATGAATCTAATTTTGGAGGTAGGTGATGCATTTCTTATTTCTTGCAGTTCCGTGATGCGGAAGTCAATTGAAAGACATCGCATATTCAGGAAAATAACATCATCACACGTGGAGTCACTTGTTAAGTATATTATGTTTTAGTAATTTGCTTTCCTCATGTAAATTTCTGCATTTTACAGATGGAGTTCATTAAAAAACAACTTTCTTTATTGAATTTAAGAATGTATCTGATATGGTGACAGTTATTTTGGAAGAATGCTTATTGAAATACCATATGTGTTTAGATATTGGACATTATTTATAGTGTACAAAAATTTAAAAAATAAATCATAAAAAGTAAAACGTGTTTTATTAATTCTATTTGCAGTAATCAATAATTTTAGTACTTAACTTTTTGTTTAAAATTTAGCTCTTGTAAATTCACTGTTAACTTGTTTTACAGTGAATTCATCACATCTACAATATCATCACTGCCAAATGCTTTGCACTGAGTTAACAGACAATAATTACACTTATGTTTACAATGATAATTACTCATTAGTAACCACATTTTAAAATAATGAAATAACCTTAACGCTGATATGCATATAAACTAGAGTGGCCACAAGAAATAGATGTCACAATTTCTTTGGCGGCAACTGCTATAAACTTGCCATTTTGTATAAAACTTAGGCTGTCATGTTTCAGCGCGATCGAATAATATTAATAAGGAGGAGGCACGGCTTCAGGGAGAAAACGGATTTCAATGATCTTTGACAGATTGGTAGTATACCATGTGAATGTACTCGTGTAAAATACTAAGAAGCAATACTCAAAAACAGTAGATAAAAATTAATATTTATTTTTTAGCCATTTCACCAAAACTTTAAATATAAGCTACCCTCAAATGTGTCTGAGAGGCGTGGCGGAATGGTACGAACGGTGGGTTTCTACTCAGGCGTCCCAAGTTCGAATCTCGTGCTGCGCAAGCATTTTGTCATGATCTCTCTTGTTTTAAATACATCAACACTGGTAATTAATTCATTTTTTGTCAAGTAAGTAGTTTACTTATTTTTGTTTATTTACTTGTTTATCATTTATTTATTTTTACTACTTATTTATTTTTTTATTATTTACATTTTATTTCTACTTGTAAAATCTTTACTTTGGAATCAGAATTTTACACATTCAAAATAATTCCTTTTTAACATTCACAAAACTCAATATGTATTTAAGGTACATTTCTTTTTGTCACAATGATAAGAGAGACCTTTTTCTAATTTTCTACCGTTCGTGATGCCACAGCAACAGCGTTATTTCTTTCAATCACCTGTTCTCTGTTGATGGGTTATCAAATTAAAAATATGAGATGTTAAAATTTCAAATATACATATTTAAGCAGTTTAACTTATTTTGAAGAATTATGTTACAGTTAAAAATATTCCATCTAGCCAAGCAAGTTCTTATTGTTATGATGAAAAAACTGCTGATAGCTCTTCATACAGTGAAGTTTTGAAGCAGTGACTAAAAAATGGATTATAGTGTATTACAAAAGTTCACTTCGAAAATAAAATTAATTGCAACTACAGTTTCTGACACACTACATTTCTCTGACACATACATTGGATGCGTTGAGTGAAAAGAAGTTTGTGACTGATGAAAGATTGATTCATGCTCAAGAAGAGTGCATAGAAGAAAATTTCGAATCAGTTAAAGATAACTCATCTGATGACTAAGTACCAGATGGAAAAAAAAGAAAGAAATTCAAATAGTCATAACTATATTATTGAATATAGTTATTCTATTCAAATAATCATACTTATAATCAATTGTAAAAATAGACTTCGAATTGTAGAAATAAAATTTTTAAAAATATATAAGTAAGTAATAAAAAATGAATAAGTAGTAAAAATAAATAAATGAATAAATGAAAAAGTAAATGAATACTTACTGGGCTAAAAATGAATTAATTAGCAGTATTGATGTATTTAAAAAAAAGAGGGAACGGAAAAAACCGCTTGCGCAGCACAAGATTCGAACCTGCAACGCCAGAGTAGAACTCCACCGCTCTACTCATTTCGCCTAATAAGATTTGGTGAAGTGGTTCGGAAATAAATATTAATTTTTCTCGACTGTTTTTGTGTATTGCATCTTAGTATTTTACACGTAGTATAGTCACATGGTATACTACCTAAGATCATTGTTCCAAAGATCATTGAAATCCGTGCCTCCTCCTTGTATGACCTGCCTCATCAACCCTAAAGTAAAAAAAAAAGATAGCTGTTTTTCTAAAAAATCCAGGAGTTTTACCGTATAAAATTGGAACGATTGATTCTGAAACAGTGATTTTTTTTTTTTAGATTTGTAGTGCATATTCCTGGTTTAAGTTTTTACATTTTCATTTTATTTGACAAGAATGCAGCTAAAACATGTACGAGATTTTCCATAAAAGAATATGAAGATAGACAAGCGCTAACAAATTTTTATAGTTGGAAACTCAATGCGAATTTTATTTGTCATGCTGTGATGCAATAAATGGTTTAAAATGAAGCTTGTAAAAACACATTCCTCAACTAACAGCATAACATTGCAGCAAAAAATAAATAATGTATGGTATCCTAGGATTACCTATATGAAGAAAAATGCGTATGTGCTAAAAATATTTTTAAATCGCTTTCCCGACATTCTTGTTAGTAATAGTTATCAATAGAAAATAATGTAAGCATTTATAACTGAGTTTTATTTTAGAATATTACACAGGCCCGGACTGGGAGGGTAGGGGTCCGCCCGTCTCAAGAGAAGAGAGACCCGGGTTATTGTGTAAACAATAAATAATAGGATGTGTTAGTTTTCAGGGTATGGGGAGGAAGAATGGTGTTATTATTAATTAATTATGATTGATAATTAATGCATTAATAAAATATTGATCTATTAATTAATATGAGTCATTCATATTAATTAATCCCTTGTTCATTCGGGAACCCTCTCTCAAAAAAGTTTGACAACTATATTTAAAATGAAGTGTTTTGAAGCCTTCTGGGGCAGAGTTGCAGCTGCAAAATATTTTGTAAGTGTCAAACTTCATTTAAGTGCTATGAGTATAGCACTTTTTTTTTCTATTTTCTATTTGGGGGCCCGTCCTCAGCAGAGAGGGCCCGCCGAGGGTGGGGGGTGGGGCGGGGAACCCGTCTGCAGACAGTCGGACACCCTGGTCAGTCCGGGCCTGATATTACATGACGTATTACCTGTATTATTTAATTCTTTGAATTCAACTGAAGATAGTAATGCAAAAATAAGTGCATTATAATACAACATAAACCTTTCTGTTACGATATGCATGTTTCGGGAGGCCATTTCAAGTCAAAGCATATCGAGTGTTCCACCTTGAAGAAAGACATAAACGAATACAGTAGTAAATTAATACTCACAAAGCATTATTAAAACACACTATTTCAGTGTTTATTTTCTTTTGTTACATCTATTACACGAAAGCGCAGCATCAACGACGTGCGCAGGGATAAAAATTCACAAGGAATTTACCGGCTCAATAAATCCCTTTCGCCGAAAAATCTGCGGTGGCGGAGGAACGGAGAAAGGCGCACTGCTGCATGTGACACATATTGTATTGGTCGCCTGCAGAAACGTTCCGTCGTTTACAAATGCAATTTCGGAGGCAGGTGATTCGTTTCTTGCCTGTCGCAAGCTCGATGGCCCGGAAGTCAAATCAAAATCCATCCTGTATTCATAAAAATAACATCGACACACGCGGAGTTAGGTGTTAAGTACGTTATGTTTTCGTAGCCTGCTTTTCCCGGGGGAGAATTTAACATTCGGCAGGGTAGGGTTTGTTATGTGTAGTTTATCCGGCAGGATTTCTGTCGCCTTTGCTGTTGGTGGCAGAGATAAGTATTTTCAGACATCATTTACGAAAGTGAGAGATTGAAGCCATATCCAAAAACTCAAGTATGCAATACTGAAATTAAATAAAAAGTTATCGAAAAAGAAAAGATTTTTTAATACATAGGTTGAGAAACATTCTTTCTGTTAAAAGGTTTTATTTAAATGCCCTTGCCTTAATTTGCAATATATATTATAATGCTTTATACATTAATTAATTTTTTTACTACTCTACGATGAGTGATTGGATTAGATGTTTAAATGACACTACCGTATTAAAAAACTTCAGATTGAAATTCATAGCCTCGAGCATTACAAAAATGTAAATTTTTAAGTGCTTCTATAAAATGAACTGTATAAAAGATGAAAGTTTTATTGAGAACGTGTAATTGTTTTTCATACATATAAAAAAGACTGCAAAGAAAATTTTTATGATGAAAAAATTACTTGGACATGATAAACATTCTAAAGCTAAATACAACTATTTTTAAGAAAGCATTTAGAAATAGTACTTTTTCGAAGCAAGATCTTCAGCTCGTTCATAAGACAATCGTAGAGTTAGTACATAGGTATTTTTACTGAAGTTTATTGAAACGTATCAGTATCAAAGTACGAAACTTAAGGGGCTACATTTTCATATTCTGAATATTTTGGCATTTCTGGACAACATGCGAGAAACTGCATTAAAAAATTCGCATTAGTTCCTGGTTTGGTTTGTGTTGCTACGGAACGTTACGCATGAGTGACCTACCTAGGATGGGGAGTATCTTGGACGAGGGACTTTCTAAGAAGTTCTAACGCGTATTTGCGTTACATCTGGAGAAAAACCGAACAAAAACCAAGGCCGTCAGATCAACATCTGCACGATGAGGACCGCGAACCCGGGAACTTCACACTTAAACCTTCTACCATTTTGAGTGTCTTATCCACACGGTCATGGTGGGGCCTCATTAGTTACTGAGTTATAGCAGTTTTTGTATCTTAAATTTTATTTGAATCTTAATATGAGTTTTTAGTTCAACGTCAATTTCTGAAAACTGTATTTTTATACTTTGCGCACATGGCATTTCTGAAACTATTCAAGGAAATTTGTCCAAGTTTGGTATACAGGTATACTTTGAATTCATGTAATTAAAAGAGAGAAAAGATTTGTCCTTGAAATCAAAAATTAGTTAAATATGACGGATTATGTTAATTAAACAATGCTGTTTTTAGTTTTACCATTAAAATTATTATATTTTTGTTTTGATATAATTTTGATATTATAGTTCGTCATTTTAAACGTCAGTTACTTTTCTTAAAAAAAAGTGTATAAATGCATTTTTATTGTATATTTTCATATACAATATGAAAAAATCAGTTACGGTATGATTGAGATCCACAAAGCAAAAAGGAACTTCAGATTGCATAAGAAAAACGTTTCTATTAGATGAACATACAATACATATTGGATGAGCAGTGAAAGGAAAAGGAAATTAGATGAGTACAACATGAACGCGCAAAAATTGTTAAAATATATTATTAACTAGCTGAAGTACCCGTCCTCGACGGGTTAGTAAATGAAAATTTCCAAAAAGCAAGAACTTTCGTCAGCATTGTAGGAGTACACAGAATGGATGTAGTACGTTGCCAAAGTAAAGAAAGCGAAGTTATAATTTTCATGTATTGTTAAAATATTACAGGTTAGACAGTAACTAAGTAATATCATTTCATTCGCTTTAGTCGTAATTATGTGATGCGCGAACGAATATTTACGCATTTTGAAATAATTTTCGCAAAATCTCAAAATTTAATCAACATTTTTGAAAAATTTGAAGCCTAGAATTTCAGTTGAGTGACAACGTATCATGTCACCCAAATTCGTTTCATTCCCTGCAGTCTTTATTTCGTGATGCTGGAACAAATTTTCAGCATTTTAAAACGATTTTCGAAAAATCTCAAAATGTAAGCAAAATATTTTTAAAATTCAACGCCTATAAATTAAGATTACCAACTACCTATCATATCACTCAATTTCGTATCATTCGTATTAGTCGTTATTACGTGATGTTTGAAGAAATATAAACATATTTTGAGAGAATTTTCACAAAATCTCAAAATCTAATAAAAATGTTTAAAAAATTGGACTCCTATAGTTTATGTTGAGCAACCATCTATCGTGTGACCAAATTTCATATCAATCGCTTTAGTCGTTATTACGTAATGTGGGAACAAAGATTCACTCAGTTTTAAACGATTTTCACAAAATCTCGAAATCTGATGGATTTTTTTTAATTAGCTGCTTATAGTTTAAGGTGAGTGACCACCTATCATTTCACCAAATATCATTTTTTCACCTTTGCAGTTATTACGTGATGTGCGAACACAAATTTACGTAGTTTGAAATGATTTTCGCAAAATTTCAAAATCTAATCAAGATTTTTTTTAAATTCGACGCCTATGTTTTAAGTTGAGTGACCACCTATCATGACACCCAATTTCATATCATTCGCTTCAGTCGTTTTTGCGTGATGCTTGAACACAAATTTACGCAGTTTGAAACGATTTTCGCAAAATCTGAAAATCTAATCAAGATTTTTTAAAAATTCGACGCCTATGTTTTAAGTTGAGTGACCACCTATCATGACACCCAATTTCATATCATTCGCTTCAGTCGTTTTTACGTGATGCTTAAACAAAAAAAGCGTCACGGACAGAATGACAGAATGACAGAATGACAGACAGACAAACTTTTTTTTGAGGGTCGCATCGGATTCCCGGGTGCTTGAAACGGATAGAAATCGCAAAATTTTTGAATTCCAAGAAATGTACAGACAAAAGTCTAATTTTATTTATTTAGATTATTAATATATATATGCATTTGTGACTTTTTTTTGCATTACAAGAGAACATGTATGATATATTGAGGTTAGAGAGTCACAAGAAATTATATTGTTAAATAATAACTCTTGATCCTTTACCAGATATTTTCGGTGGAGGAAAAGAAAAAGGCTTACTGCTACATGTGACACGTATTGTACAGGTCGCCTGCAGAAAACTGTCCTGTTTACAAATCCAATTTTGGAGGCATTGGAATCTTTTCTTCCCTGTTGCAAGTGTATTACCCGGAAGCCAAAGATAAAGTTATACTTTGAAAACGAAAAAATATGAGGTATAAGCAAAAGAAGTTGTACACTTAGTACAACGTTTTGTAGTCTACTTTTCTTGTGCAAATTTTTGCGTTTCTCAGGATAACATTCATAGGAATAGCTTCTTGGTTATATTTAGTAGCATATCTGCTGTGGTGACAAGGATAAATATTCTGATTTTTTAAATCGGAAGAATGAAGTGATTTTTCATCTCTTGAAGGTATGAAAATTAAAGAGACTTATTTCCTTTTCACCTAAAGTGTTGTACCACAAAATACAGCGAAACGTTTGTACAGCGATGATCGCTATAAGGTTTTTTCTTTTTTTTTGGTGTGTGTATCCCGATTCTATACCTAATCAGTCAGTGCATTTTAAACTTACATACAACAATAATAATTTTTTACGAGCAACTGCCTAGAACGCTATTTTTAACCCTCAGAAGGAGAAAAAAATGAATTTTTGGGATTAATTCAAATGCAAATTGTATCACATGTCAAATGTGTCGATTTTCTTCGAACGAATAGGTGGTGCACGCCTGGGTACAATTGTGGCTTCGTAGGCAACCCCAAACATTTTTTCATGGAAACCTTGTTTCACAGTAGGATAAATCCATGATAGATTTCGGCAATTACTTTTGAAATAATTGATAGCTTCTTTACTTTTTTCTATCACTCTCGTTTTCATTCGACTACCCTTGTAATTAATTCCATATTTCATGTGCTTCCCCCCTCTGCAATCTTAATTATTCACCTAAGTTATCAATCCTTTAAAATGAGTGTCCAAAATGTGGCAGTGGACATTTTGGACTAAAGTGTTACTGAGTGATATGAGAATAGATTTTGTTTCTATTTTGATACTTATTAAGAACAGACGGGATATCTCGATGAAAAAATCGAGGCAAATTTCGCAAAGATTTAGCATCATGAATTTTATTTAAAAATAGAGATGAAAAGGAAATTTTTAGTCCACTGTATATACACACATTATCTATATAAATAAAATTAGACTTTTGTCTGTACATTTCTTGGAATTCAAAAATTTTGCGATTTCTATCCGTTTCAAGCACCCGGGAATCCGATGCGACCCTCAAAAAAAAGTTTGTCTGTCTGTCATTCTGTCCTTCTGTCATTCTGTCATTCTGTCCGTGACGCTTTTTTTGTTTAAGCATCACGTAAAAACGGCTGAAGCGAATGATATGAAATTGGGTGTCATGATAGGTGGTCACTCAACTTAAAACATAGGCGTCGAATTTTTAAAAAATATTGATTAGATTTTCAGATTTTGCGAAAATCGTTTCAAATTGTGTTAATTTGTGTTCAAGCATCACGTAAAAACGACAGAAGCGAATGATATGAAATTGGGTGTCATGATAGGTGGTCACTCAACTTAAAACATAGGCGTCGAATTTAAAAAAAATCTTGATTAGATTTTGAGATTTTGCGAAAATTGTTTCACACTGCGTATTGTGTTCGCACATCACGTAATAACTGCAAAGGTGAAAAAATGGTATTTGGTGAAATGATAGGTGGTCACCTTAAACTATAAGCATCTAGAAAAACCCGATCAGATTTTGGGATTTTGCGAAAATCGTTTCAAACTGAGTGAATTTTTGTTCACACATTACGTAATAACGACTAAAGCGAATGATATGAAATTTGGTCACATGATAGGTTGTTGTTCAACATAAAGTATAGGTGTCCAATTTTTTAAACTTTTTATTAGATTTTGAGATTTTGTGAAAATTCTCCCAAAATGCGGTTATATTTTTTCAAGCATCGCGTAATAACGACTAATACGAAATTTGGTGATATGATAGGTAGTTGCTAATGTTAATTTATAGGTGTTGAATTTTAAAAATATTTTGATTACATTTTGAGATTTTGTGAAAATCGTTTAAAAATGCTAAAATGTTTGTTCCAGCATCACGAAATAAAGACAGCAGGGAATTAAACAAAATTGGGTAACATGATAGGTTGTCACTCAACGTAAATTCTAGGCTTACAATTTTTCAAAAATGTTGATTAGATTTTGAGATTTTGCGAAAATTATTTGAATATGTGTAAATATTCGTTCGCGCATCCCATAATTACGACTAAAGCGAATGAAATGATATTACTTAGTTATTCTCTAACCTGTAATATTTTAACAATACATAAAAATTATAATTGCGCTTTCTTTCCTTTGGCAACATACTACATCCATTCTGTGTACTCCAACAATGCTGACGAAAGTTCTTGCTTTTAGAAATTTGCATTCAGTACTAACCCGTCAACGACGGGTACTTCAGCTAGTAGTCTATATATAAGATAAAAAAAATTGAATTGAATCATAAATCAATTTTGAAGAACTAATTAACTTTTTACATATCTCTATGAAAGTTTTTGAACGGTATGTCAGTCTGGTACACTTTTCTAAAACACTATTGAGTTCATCACCTTAAAATTTGGTATGGTATCCGAAAGCATAGTACCGGGTGCGTCAAAAGTTCTTGCAAACTGTAGAAGATCTTTAAAAAAGAACAAATGATGATAAAAATTTCCGGTTTGCACGTATGGCATCAGAAAGAGGGTGGATTTTTTTAAAGAACTAAGGGCCAAGGCCCGTAGACTCTCTACGCTCGCTTTTCGTATGAGGCATTCGGCCCCTAATAAGGCTTATTCGTAAATAAGGCATAATTTCAACAAACAAAACCCAGAGGTTGGATCAGATTGAATGTTACTGAGCTACACATTGCTTGGTTCTTGCATGTTGCTTGGAACATAAAAATTTAAATTTTGCACTATTTTTAATTATTTAAAACCCTTGGAACACTTTGTGTATTGGCCAATTATTGGCGAATTTTCATAATTTGGCGACTTGCGTATATATATAGTTAATATTTAACTGTAAGAAAACAATACTTCGTATGTTTTCTTTGATAAAAACTACGGAACAGCTAGGATAGCTTCCTACTAATGGCGACTTTTTATTATTTGGCGATTTACACATGCTTGCAACCTATAATTACTGCTTATTTAAGGTTCCCGGAAAACTTTTATCCATATATTACACAATCCTTTGCAGATTGGCGTATTTAGCACCACGAATTATATCATCTCGCCGTGCTGGCAAATATCCAAACAGTATATTAACTGCTATAATGGTACAGTTAACGCCACCAAATATTTCTACTGGTAGCAAATACTCCAGCTGGACCAAACCGGCTTTAAAATAATCTGCATTTTAATTATTTTCCATTTTCAAGATATTGAGTTGTAACATTTTTAAATTCGCGGTTTAGATTCATCCTGCTTGGAAAGATACCATTTTGTCAGATCGTACCTAATGCCAAGATGACGCTTTTAAAATCAATTCCAATTAGTTATTCTGTTTTGGAAAAACGAATAATCGCTAATTCTAAATTCCTGTTCTAACTCCTGTTCTTGTTCTTCCTAATTTTGAATATGTGAAGCAAATTAATGCAAATGAGGTATGCATTTAAAATGAGCAGAAACACCATTCTATATTTTCAAAGATTTATTTTGCAGTGCGAAATTTCCTCCATTCTTATAAAAGAGCTTGATAGTCAACGCTTTGTCCTGTAACGACAGCATCGATTCAAAAGTCCACGTGCATTTAACTGTTTTATTGACAGCCTGATTTGCATAAATAATCTTGGTGTAAGCATAGCAACCCCACCCATCGGTCATTTTTTTTTCTTTTTTTGTTCTGTAAGTTAAAAAAAATCCACCCTCTTTCTGATGCCATTCGTGCAAACCACACTTTTTTTACCATCATTTATTCTTTTTTAATCATTTTTCAAAGTTTGCACGAACGTTTGGCGCACCCTGTATTTGGGAATGATAAGAAGCGATTTGGTTAAACAGAAATGAAATTAAAAATATTTTAATAAAACTTTTGCTGTTTTCATTCCTAAAAATTAAAGCAACAAAAACCCCATTATTTTAAAAATTTTATCACTCTGATCTCTAATGTTAGATATTTTTAATAAACAAGTTAGGTAAACAATTTTGGAAAGTTCCAAAAGTTTATCTGAAACATATTTTTATAGAAGTGTACAAAAGTGCAAAAAACAGCAAAACAAACAAACACGCATTGTGAGAAAAATGTGAACTACAGCTTTATTGCAGCCAAACCATGCTAGTTTACGTTTTAAAAGCCATATTTTGAGTGTTTATATATTCCAAACCACAAAAATTACACTGGGGAACAGCAATTTTGTTGTCTTAGAGTGACTTGTTTTTGAATCACTTTTAGCCCCTGAATGAAAGTAACTGTAGTTTTTGCCTGTCATGTCAACTTTTTACGATACAGGGTACCCCCAAAATGTGCATAAAAAGAAAAATAAAGGGAAAAGTTGCTAAATATATAGTTACTACAAGTTAAATTCATTAATACACATAGAAAAACTTAGACATAGAAACACATAGACATAGACATAGAAACACATATACATACATATACATAGAAACACACATATACATACACACATATACATAGAAACACATAGACATAGAATACACATAGAAACACATAGTATGTTTACCAAGTGGTAAACATACATATTAAGGCAAAAATTTTTGTTTGTAGCTTTTTCTGGAATGTTTAATCTGTGGACATCCTTGCTTTATGCTCCAACAATAGTCAGCCATCATATGTAGATCCCACCTTGATAGCGTGATTCCATGATCTTCAAATCTTGATGAAATCACTCACCCTACTCATGACTGACTTCAACAAGATTTTTCGGGAAGTCGGCGAGATGGCTACGTAAAAAATGCAACGATGCTCATGTTGCAACCAAGCATTTTGAAGCTCTCCAAGAGCTGTTGGAAAATTTCGGTGTAATTTTGTGTTCGTGTATTTCCAAGAAAGTCTTTGACAATGTTTTTGAATGCCAACCAAGCATTCTGTCATTGTTCCGATGAAAAGCTCTTCTTAAGAAGCTGGCGAATCCGTGGACTATCAAACACACCAGCTTTTATCTTTCAAATGACAGGATAGGAAATGCCGAAACAGTCTCCTTCAATTGACAAAGCTTTAACAAATTGCTTCATGATGCAGAGGTGGAAATATTATGTTCTTTCTGTTGACAAGTGGCTCATGAAGAATGTTTGGATCACCAGGTTTCGGGTTATATCTTGGCGGCCATTTCGACTGCACCCTCGCTTCTCACGAGTTCTACTGTCCCACATGCACAAAAAAGCTGGGATACTTGGTATATCCACGTTGCTGGCCAAGGAGGAAACAGACCATTTTAAGATCAACACAGATGATCCATTGGTGCATGTGGTATTGCAACAAATCAACGACTCTATGTCTTCATATTCCTCATGCAAACGTATTGAATGACCTATTGGGACTGCACCAAATAAATTTCCATTGTGGAGGAGTACACACTCTAAGCTCCGCTTTGAGCTATGGATGAGCTGAAATTCCCAACTCTTCCTTTAAACCATGTATGTTATGGCAA